>JAAGEH010000135.1:9174487-9190078 GCA_011751065.1 Lasiurus cinereus | reverse complement strand
CTTCCTGTTTACATCCATTTAGTGAGAACAATATTTGGTTTCCAACACCCAGGTCTGCAGGAAAGGGCAGTTGTGGGCTATCAGGCAAGCAGGGAGGGCAGTTAGGGAGATCATCGCTGGCAGAGGAGGACAGCCTGCAGGGGAAGGCAGTTGCTGGGGAGTGGTATCAAGCCCGCAGAAGAGGGCAGTTGAGGGGGTCAGGCCTGCAGGGGAAGTTAGGGGTGACCAGACTGGCAGAGGAGGGAAGTTGGGGGAGACCATGTCTGCAGGGGAGAGCAGTTGTGGGCAATCAGGCCAGCAGAGAGGGTAGTTAGGGGTGACTGGACCAGCAGAGAAGGGCAGTTGGTAGAGACCAGGCCAGCAGGGAAGGGCACTTGGGGGGGGACCAGGCCTGTAGGAGGGCAGTTGGTGATCAGGCCAGGAGGGAGAGTAGTTAGGGGTGACCGGGCCAGCAGAAGAGGGCAGTTGGGGGAGACCAGCCTAGTAGGGGAGGGCATTTGTGGGGGCCAGGTCAGCAGGGAAGGGCAGTTGCGGGGGGGGGGGCACGCCCGCCCGGGGGGGAGAGGGGGGGGGGGGGGGGCCTGGCCTGCAGGGGAGGACAGTTAGGGATTACCAGAGTGGCAGGATAGGGCAGTTAGAGGTGACCAGACCAGCAGGGGAGGGCAGTTAGGGGCAATTGGGCTGGCCGGGGAGCAGTTAGGCATTGATCAGGCTGGCAGGGGAGTGATTAGGGGTGATCAGGCTGGCAGGCAGAAGCAGTTAGGGCCAGTCAGGCAGAAGTAGGTGAGCAGTTGAGAGCCAGCAGTCCTGGATTGTGAGAGGGATGTCCTTCTAGTGGGATTGGGCCAAAATGGGTAGTAGGACATCCCTCAAGGGGTCCCAGATTGGAGAGGGTGCAGGCTGGGCTGAGGGACACGCCCCCTCCACCCATGCACGAATTTTGTGCACTGGGCTTCTATTATATTTAATAATTTTACAGTGAATGCTTTTCCTTCTCAGCCTTTTTAAATTACCTTTTCTGGTTGACATAGGAGTCTATTGATCTTTGTAGACTTTTCTTATATAAGACTAACTTATTCAATGCTTATAACTTATAATAGTTTTTCTACTGCATCTATAATATATTAAGGATATAGTTATAGTTGGCAGCATAGAACTTTTTGTCTTTTTCTCCTTGATATCTGTATCTATTTATATTTTTCTTATCTTATTGAAATGGGTATAACTCTATAATTTTTGCTATTAGCAGTGGTAATAAGAAACCTTTCACTTTGCTGTAGTTGTTTAGTGGTTTGCTTCTAACATGAGGCATAGTATGTGCTGTGGAGTTTACTTTATTCCTAGTTTGCTAAAAGTAATGGGGCTTTATTTTGATTACTTAACCAGAAATGGTTGTTGAACATTAATAGTCATATATGGGATATCTGTCAACCAGGTCATATGTTTTCTTTTAAACTTCTCATGGACATGTGTCTTCAGATAAACCCAATGAAGTCAGGATGCATTGTTTTCTAATGTACTGCTGGATTCTACTTTCTGATATTGATTTATAACTTTTTCATCTGTGTTTAAAAGTGGCTCTAGTCTGTAGTTTGTGTTTATGTCTGTTTTTCTTTTCTGTTTAGTTATCATGAACAGGTAAGCCTGTAATGCTACTCTACTCCTGTGAGTCTGGATGTTACTTGAAAATAATATGATAATTTCCATACCATACATGTTCAAGACCTTATAAAAGACATTTGACTGGGTTCCCATGAAGTAAAATGGAGGCAGGACAGGGCATTAAGAAACAAAACAATAAAATAAACTGTAACAATAGAAGGGCCTTGCACAAAATCATATAACCTATGGGGCATGATTAACTCAACTCCCTGCACGGAGGGTTTAATTTTTTGTATTCAAGAAGTAAAAAGCAAATAGTCTGGCCAGACAGAACAAAAGCCACTAGTGTGGTCTGACACTTCAGAATAAAAGCCTCTTTATTGGCGTATGCAAGGATTTCCCAGCAGAAAGTCCAACCTCCTGCCTGCTCACAAGTCCTTAAGTTCCATTGTGAAGAGGAACCAAATAGCTGACACACACACTTGTAAAATGGGCTGCAACTGTCATTTGTCAACGTAGGCTTATGGCTGCTACATAATCTATTTTTTCAAAAGAAGCTAGAGTATAATTTCTGTGTAATAACCTGATTTTAAACTAGGTACAATAGAATTAATAAAATTTAAATTACTGTGTGAGTCCCTGATTTGGCTCATGGATCAGTGATTTAATATACTGTATTTGAAAAGATGTAAAGCCTTCCAGTTGTGAAATTCCATCCACATCTATAGAGCTTCTAGTTGGCCTCATTCCATTATTATTAAATATGAATGGACAACTATGAATCATCAGCTATTTATGGAATGCCTGCAGCATGACCAAGGTAGACATACTCAAAACTGGTCCCTTGGGAAGCAGAGGTAATTCTGGAAACAGAAGACACCTATAACTATCACACATAATAATGTCCTTTCCAAGTCTCATAACTATTTCTGAGTTCTAGATGGTTAGAAATTGGTGTCCTTATTGGTCTCTTGTGCTTATGGGAAATTAGATGCCTATTCTAGAATGGAATTCACATTGCAAAATTCTACTGTGTTGATGGATTGTTCATCCCTGACTCTCCAACTGTCTACAGAATCAGAGAATGTTGCCATACCAACACAGAATTCCCAGGTGGCTGACAGGATGATGAAAAGTTTAATTCCTGTGAGCATCCGCTTGTAGGTGCTGTGCATTGTCTTGAGGAGACCCATTAAGCTGCACAAGCCTGAGATAGGGTTTGATGACAGGACACTTTCTCTGTTGCTTTTGCATTAGGTTAACCTAGGACATTTTTAGAACTACATAAAAAGGAAGTGTCAATTCCTTTATATCTTCTTTCATTATTTTTAGAGTAATAAGACAGAATGAGGCCAAGAGCAAATATTTTATTATAATTGGCTATATGCATTTAAAGAATAATTAGGGCAAATCACAGACTTCCTTAGTTTGAACTGTAGTCTTACTAGGGAGTTGTGCTTTAAGATTAGTGAATTCTGAGCTTTTAATAGTAGAACTGAACACAAGAATTTGCTTGAATATATATTTTTGGCATATTTATTCCTTAGTGTCCTGTGCCTTTAATGATTATTTTAGTGACCAATGTCTACATTTCTCCATTCAAAACCATTTGCCACTTCCAATTTGGTTTGTATTTTAACTAAAATATACTGAGCAGCTGTCAGATCACAAGGTTGGGTAGTGTCAGGGAGGGGTACAGATAAATCTGGTGTGAGATTTGCTCTCCAGATGCTCATGCTTACCATGCTGAAAATTACTGGTCATTTGCATTAGGTCCAAAAAGAATACTATACTGTATTATATAACTCTGCCAGAAATAGAGTAATTTAGTGGTTAAAATTGCCGGGTCTGCCCTGAATGGTGTGGCTCAGTTGGTTGAGCGAGCATTATCTCACGCACCTAGAGGTTGCTGTTCAATTCCAGCTTAGGGCACATGCCAGATTGAGGTGTGGGCTTGATCCTCAGTAGAGGGCATGCAGGAGGAAGCCATTGGTGTTTCTCTGTAAAAAAAAAATCAATAAAAACATATAAAATTAAATTACAGGCTCTGCATTCAGATTGCCTTTCAAATCAACTCTAAAAGTCCAAGCTGTGTGACCTTGAATAAATTACTGGACCCTTTCTATCTGTTTTCTCATCTGTAAAGTTGTAGTAATAAAAAGCACCACATGAATTGTTGTTAAGATTTAACACACTACTATTTATAAAGGGTTGGGGAGTTGATTCTGGATTTTACATTATATGGAACTTTAATTATGGTAATCATACTTTGAAACATTTGTATGGTGATAAGAAAACCAAGATTTAAGAAGACTGGGTAACATTTTAATAAATCCGCTGGTAATACCAGAGCTAGGTCTGAACCCCTATTCAATTTTCACTTTGCAGAGTTCTAGAATTTTCTGAGTCACATTTTCAAGTGTCCTGTGTCATTATGACACTGTCCCATTTTGGGGTCTGTAAACTATAATCTGTATAATCCTCATTGCCTCTTTCTGAGTGACTGGATTTTTATGGCTCCAACCTTAGAACGTGATAGAGAAAGAAAGCAATGCCTTCTATTTCAGGGAAAGTTAGAGGGTTTTGGAAATCCATATTCTTGTAGTTCCCTTCAGCGTACAAGCCTGATCTTGCACAGAGATGTCAGTTGGTGTGATTTAAGGAAAACTGCTCTGCACCAGACTTTCTTCTGGAGAGACTGAATGAATAAACATCCCAACATAAATTGGCTCTCGGATACTAACACCCTGGTATGGCTTGATTTACTCAGATTGCTTTTCTAATCTAAATTTGATCCCACTCAAGGAGCAAATAGAAATTTTGATGACAGTGGCATTATTGATGCAAAATGAGACAGGAAAGGAAGAGAGAACATAATGATGTTGAAAGAGGCTGTAAATGGGAAATACAACTAATTTGGGGAAAATGTGTCTCTACACACACACACACACACACACACACACACACACACACACAATGTGTCAGATGTTAACAATTGGGAAACCTGGCTGAAGGCATACTGGAATTCTTTTTACTATCTTATTTTGGGATTATTTAAAAAAAACATTATTTTTCTAACACTTTCTCTACTTCATTTTTTCCCCCTGATTTCAGCTTTCTTCTAACAATTCCTAAAGGCTCCTGGAAGTAAAACAGAGAAGCAAATTCTTTGTTTCTAAAGTGAAGGAGTAGCAAAATATGATGATTAAGTTTCTGTGCTCTTGATTAGACTTGAGTTCAAAACCCCACCCCATGTGTGTTTTTGAGGCAATCCACTTCTCCTCAGAACTTGCTTTCTCATCTGTTGAATGAGAATGATAAGAAGGCCCATGTCATGATGGTTTGTGGAGGATTAAATTATTTAACACAGTAAACCACTAAATTAATGTACATTCACTTTCTTCTGAAGGACTATTGAGAGAGATTACTACTAAAGAATAGGCTGGTTTGTGTGGCATTTTGCTAACTGGAATCTCTATAGAGCTGTGTATGGCTGACAATCCTAAAGAATCTCCCTTATCCACTTTGAATTAATTGACCTCAAATAGAATTAATTCAACATTTCCAAGCCATGCAAGACATTTGGTATCCCATGCTGAACACTTATTCACCCCATGTGAGGCTTTGATTACTATAATGAGTGGGCTTTCTTGTTACTTTAAAAACCTCTGCCACCACTGCCCAGAATCATCAGAGAGTAGGGAGGTTGGAGGGAAGGGTGAGGCAGCTACTCTTACTGAGAAATTCAGAAGAACAACAAACTCCGGGTGCTGCAGGCAATGCCTGAAAATGATCCCATGAGCTATTTAGAAGCTTATTTTAAGAAATATTGGATTTTATCAGGTCAGTCAGTGAAGCAGAAAAAGCTCAGCTTGCCAGCAATGCTTCTGGAATACAAGAATGTATCTGCACCAGAGCAGAGAGGAGCAGTGTGGGAAAGGAGATAGGAGGAAAAAAACAACTGGGTGAGGGGAAAACATAATTAAAATCACATGCTCCTAGCTCTTAGTCCAAAATAAAATCCTTTTCAAGTGATGCTCAACACAGATTGTCTCTGAAGGATGTAGGTGGTTAAGAGCCCTGGTTTTAGAGCCAGGCAAGTCTGCAGGTGATTCTTGGCTTTGTACCTTGATAACTGACAGTGTGATCTCACGTAAATTATTTAACCTCTCTAAACCTTAGATAGTAAAATAAAAAATGGGAATAACATTACCTCTCAATGTTATGTGAGCATCAAATTGGGTAAAATTAGAATGGCTGTCACATAATGTGTTCAATAATGTTCTTATTGATAGGAAGCATAAAGCAGTTGGGAAGAAAAAGTTCTCATCTTTGAAGATGAAGGTAAGATTGCTGCAATTTTTTTTTTTTTTACTTTTTACTTTTATGGTTACTAGACTGATCACATTGTAAGGTGTATAAGTGTTGAATCACTATATTGTACACCTGAAACGCTAATAGCTTTATACTTTACATTTAAGTCTGTGATCTATTTTGAATTAATTTTCTATAAGGTGTGAAACTTAAATCAAGGTTTTTGCCTCTGGATGTCCAGTTGTTTCAGCACCATTTGTTGAAAAGGTTTCTTCCTCCATTGAATTAACTGCATTACCTTTGAACCTTTGTTAACAACCTATCAGGTATATTTGTTTGAGCCAATTTCTGGGCTCTCTCTTGTGTCCCATCATCCTATTTGTTCATCCCTCTGGCAATACTACACAATCCAGGATACTGTAACTATATAAGTCTTGAAATTGGCCTCACTGCTTCTCCTAATCTTATTTTTGAAAATTGCTTTAGCTATTCTAGTTCCTTTTGTTTTTCTAAATAAATTTTAGAATAATCTCATCTCATCTATATCTACAAAAAGATAAAGATATTTCTCTTGCTGAGAAATGAGTAGGAGTTGTATTAAGTTGCATGTCAATTTGGGGAGAATAGATACTTTTATCATGTTGAGTTCTCCAATCCATGGATCCAGTATGTCTCTCCACTTAGTTTGATCTTTGATTTATTTCACCAGCATTTTGTAGTTTTCAGCATACAAATCCTATACACATTTTGTTAGATGGGCGAAAGCATTCAGTCTTACTACATTCAGTATAATGCTATCATAGGGTTTTTTGTGTGTGTTTTTTAAAAAATATTTTATTGATTTTTTACAGAGAGGAAGGGTAGGGTAGAGAGTTAGAAACATTGATGAGAGAGAAACATCCATCAGCTGCCTCCTGCACACCCCTTACTGAGGATGTGTCCACAACCAAGGTACATGCCCTTGACCAGAATCAAAACTGTGACCTTTCAGGCCAATGCTTTATCTACTGAGCCTAACCAGTTTCAGCTGTCATAGGTTTTTGTAGATACTCTAACAAGTTGAGGAAGCTCTCGTCTGTTCCTATGTTTCTGAGAGTTTTCACCATGAATAAATGATGCATTTTGTGACATGACTTTTCTGTATTGATGGTTATGTTCATCTGCTTTTTCTTCTGTATTGTGTTAATAGTGGATTATGTTGATTTCTTTTTGGATATTGAATAAGCTTTGCATCACTCGAATAATCTCAACTTGGTCATAAAGTATATAATTCTTTTTATAGATTGCTGAATTGTATTTCCTAATACTTTGTTAAGGATTTTTAACTATCTTCATAAGGGATATTGATCTTTTGCTTTATTATTTTTTTAATAAATCTTTATTGTTCAGATTATTACAATTGTTTCCTCTTTCTCCCCCCATAACTCCCCTCTACCCTGACCCTCTGACCCACCCCACCCTCTGACCTTCCCTCCCTCCCATTGTCTTCATCCATAGGTGTATGATTTTTGTCCAGTCTCTTCCCGCAACCTCATACCCCTTTCCCCCCGAGAATTGTCAGTCCACTCCCTTTCAATGCCCCTGATTCTATTATATTCACAAGTTTATTTTGTTCATCAAACTTTTTATTCATTTGATTTTCAGATTTACTTGTTGATAGGTCTGTATTTGTTGTTCATAATTCTTTTTAATTAATAAATCTTTATTGTTCAGATTTTTACAATTGTTTCTATTTTTTTCCTCATAGCCCCCTCACCCGATTCCCACCCCTCTGTCTGTCTTTACCTCCCCGCTCCCATTGTCCTCATCCATAGGTGTACGATTTTTGTCCAATCTCTCCCTGCACCCCCCTCACACCTTTCCCCCTGAGAATTGTCAATCTGCTCTCTTTCTATGCCCCAGATTCTATTATATTCACCAGTTTATTCTGTTCATCAGATTTTTAATTCACTTGATTTTTAGATTCACATGTTGGTAGATATGTATTTGTTGTTCATAATTTTTATCTTTACTTTTTCTTCTTCTTCCTTTTCTTAAAGAGTACCTTTCAGCATTTCATATAATACTGGCTTGGTGTTGATAAACTCCTTTGGATTTTTACATATCTATGAAGCTGTTTATCTGACCTTCAATTCTGAATGATAGCTTTGCTGAGTAGAGTAATCTTGGTTGTAGGTTTTTGCTATTCATCACTTTGAATATTTCTTGCCACTCCCTCTGGCCTGCATAGTTTCTGTTGAGAAATCAGCTGATAATCCTATGGGAGCTCCCTTGTAGGTAACTAACAGTTTTTCTCTTGCTGCTTTTAATATTCTCTCTTTGTCTTTTGCTCTTGGCATTTTAATTATGATGTGTCTTGGTGTCATCCTCTTTGGATTTCTTTTGTTTGGGGTTCTGTGCACTTCCTGGATTTGTAAGTCTGTTTCTTTTACCAGGTGGGGGAAGTTTTCAGTCATTATTTCTTCCAATAGGTTTTCAGTATCTTGTTCTCTCTCTTCTTCTGGCACTCCCACAATTCTGATGTTGGTACGCTTGAAGTTGTCCCAGAGGCTCCTTACACTATCTTCACATTTTTGGATTCTTTTTTCTCTTTGCTTTTCCAGTTGAATGTTTTCTGCTTTTTTGTGTTTCAAATCTTTGACTTGATTCTTGTGTTCCTCTAGTCTGCTATTAGGTCTCTATATTATTTTTTATTTCAGTCAGTGTATGTTTAATTTCTAGTTGGTCCTTTTCCATCTCCTCTTGTTTCTCACTAAATTTATCCATCTTTTCTAGGAAATTCTTGAAAAACTTCATAACTGTGGTTTTGAACTCTATATCCAGTCATTTGTTTTCCTCCATTTCTTTCATTTGTGATCTGTTTCTTTGTCTCCACATTTTCACTGCTTTCCTGAATTGGTAGAGTAGCTTTGTGTGCTAGGTGTCCTAGATGGCCCAGTAGCTCTGCCTCCCAGTTACCTGAAGTGGACTCTCTTGGTGCACACCTTTGTGAACTGTGTGTACAGTTTTATTGTAGTTAAGTCTTGATTGTTGTTGGTATCACTGAGGGGAATTGGCCTCCAAGCCAATTGGTTGTGAGGATCAGCTGTGTCTATGCTAGGAGAACTGTGCTGGAGTCAGCCCTATGATATAAGACTTGCAAAATTGCAAAAGCCTCTGTGTTTAGCTTGGATGGGGTGGAGTCTCAGGGCTGAGCAGACAGCCTTGGCTTCTCGTCAGCCCTGCCTTACACGGCCCCTGGATCTCATTGTCCCTCGGTAATCGCTGCAGTCCTCTCTGTGCGCACTTGTGCTTGGGAGCCTCCAACCTTTTTGGCTTCCCTGAGTTTCTGTGTGCTCCAGGGACCTGTATGAGTCCGGGTCCCCAGGGTCTCACCCAAAACAGGGAGTCAGTGCAGTCAGAACTGGATTTCAGTGCATTTAGGAGGTTCTGTCTTCTTCACGCTAGAGAAAGCCAGTGGCACTACGGCAGTCCTCTCTGAGAGCACTTGCGAATGCGCCTCCAGACCTCTGCCTTTCATGGCTCCCCTAAGTTTCCATGCACTCCTCCCTTTTCACAACAGTCCAGATTCCCCCTGTATGAGTCTCACCCAGAACTGGGGTTCAGTGCAGTTGGAAGTTTCTGTCTCCCTCCCACTAGAGGAAGCCAGCCAGGCCCTCCACCGCCCATCCTCTCCACGTGTATGTCTCCATACCTCAGCTTTTTGGAGTTCCTCTCAGTTTCTCTGAGCCCCTCTCTTTCCTTCTAGTTGTAGAATTTTCACTCAGCCAGCTTTCCTGTGGTTCGGGATGATGTCTATTCTGTCTTTTAGCTATAGTTTTGAAATTGTTGTGCAAGGCAGCAGTTTAGGTGTTCATCTATGCCACCATCTTGGTTTCTCTCCTGTTGTTCATAATTTTTATTTTTACCTTTTTCTTCAATACCTTTCAGCATTTCATATAATACTGATTTGGTGGTGATGAACTCCTTTAGTTTTTTTTTTTTTATCTGTGAAGCTCTTTATCTGTCCTTCAATTCTGAATAATAGCTTTGCTGGGTAGAGTAATCTTGCTTGTAGATTCTTGCTATTCATCACTTTGAATATTCCTTGCCCCTTCTCCTCCTCCTCTTTCTCCTCCCCCTCTCCTCCTCCTCCTCCTCCTGCTCCTGCTCCTGCCACCATCCTATATCTTTTGACCCACTGCCCCTTCTTGTTGTCTGAAAAATGTACCTAAGGACACCAACTAATGTTTCTAACAACTTGCTTTTTCTTTCTACAACAGAGTCATAATTTAAAAATGGGTCTGTCCTTAATAACCACAATATTGACAAAAAGGTGTAGTTCATATGAGCAGTTAGTGATAAAGGAACCCAAGGAGTAGCACACCTTAACATGTAGGCATCTAGTAGCAAAGAATAAGTGCAAATGCTATTTGGAGGTATCTGAGCATGTTTTGACATTTGGAAGGTCTGAACAGAGAAGTAGAGTCCAATTTTGGGGATTCATTTAGGACAGCGGTCAGCAAACTCATTAGTCAACAGAACCAAATATCAACGTATAACGATTGAAATTTCTTTTGAGAGCCATATTTTTTAAACTTAAACTTCTAATGCCACTTCTTCAAAATAGACTTGCCCAGGTCGTGGTATTTTGTGGAAGAGCCACACTCAAGGGGCCAAGAGCCGCATGTGGCTCGCGAGCCGCAGTTTGCCAACCAGGGATTTAGGGGATTAATTCTAATAATGAATTCCTCAAGAGCACGAGAAAGCCTCAGTTCCAGACCGAGAAAGGAGGATGAGGTGGGTCAGGACCTTGAGAACACAAGGACTTCAGTTTTATTGGAAACCTTGGCGAAATGTCCCAATTAGTTCCTGTGAAACATGTATGCTATGCATTACTTCCTGCTTGAGCTAAGTTTTAAAATACTTAGCCTCATTAAATAAAGTAAATTCCAAACTTAATATGGCTTATATCTGAAGGAAGACTTGCTAAGAGCAGAGGGGCTGCTTAAAAATAGTGTTGACCCAATGCCCCAACTTTCATCCACTCTTTGGAGGGCTGATTCTCTCAGTCTAGTTTCAATGGAGCCCATCCTCTGGGCCTGGGGATCACCAGATCTGTTAGACTGAAACTCCCAAAGACTTTGTTTGAAGGAAAAGTATTGGAAAATAATTATTAAATAAATGGAATGTCAAAACATTTAACAAAATCCAGAGAGCCAATCTCATAATACCTAATTTGTTGAGATTTCTGTATTTGGTCCTGATTCATTGAAATCTTATCTGTGTCCCTTCCTTTCTACTTTCTGGCCATTCTCTATGAATCAGTTTTAATTTTGGTTACCTGGGCCCCACCTTTTCCTGATGAACTCCATGACATTCAGTGTAGACTAAAAGAGAGATTTCACACATCCGTTGCATATACCTCTTTTGCATATCTGTTGTCCACTTTTTCATTTCTGGATTTTAGTCTGTAAAAAGGGACTTATTCCTCATGTGACTGACACCAAGAATAATAGTAAGGTGGGACTTTGACCTGGCTCTCCATCTGCAGACCCATGGCTTTATGTCGCAGGCTGAGGAGTTGACCACCTCACTGAAATGGCAAACACACTATCCTTTCAGCTGGGTTACACACCTACAGTAACAGGTGAATTGTTCCCTCAGTTAAGGGCCAGTAAATATATAAAGCAGATAGGTCTTCTATTTCATGAGGAGTTAAGGGATTTAAGAAGAGTTCCTCTATTATTCTGCTTATGGGGAGGGGGAAGAGTTCCCAGAGAGAATGAAGAAATGCCACAAGCAGTAAATTTGAAAGCTCAGGATTCTAATGATCTGGAGATGAATTGAAGCCTGATCAATAGGTAGAAGTGTGGAGAAAGATGCCTACAGGATGTAAAGATGCAGAAGAAACTCTGAACAACTGAAGATACACAATCAGGATGATTCCCATGGAGGGGAGGATATTCTAGGGGAGAAAACTCAAAATAAGGAATGTATCCTTCTCAGAAAAGAAAAGGGAGGGCATTTGGTACATTATAAGTATTACTATTTTCAGGGGGTCTAGGAATAACTGAATTGCATGCCAGACCATAGTTACACATCCCCATGAAGAATCTGCCTGCAAGGAATAAGGAAAAATAGAAAGCAAAATATGACTTGTCTCTTAGGCTTGGGCCCTAAGCCCTAATGTTTTGAATTCTTATAAATTATGCAGAGGAGACAGTTTATGGGGCCTTTATTTCATGGTCCTTCTTAGAAGCTCAAAACTTCAACCTCAGAATTGTTCACATATCAAAAGAGAGTGGTCCTACTGTTACCATTTTGTTAAAGAAGCAGAAAAGAGGAGTGAGAACCAGTCTATTAGCAATATTCTGCAGTGACCTTTTATCCCTATTAAATATGCACCAATTAGTGGTCTGGATCTGACTAATCAAAGCAATGTTCCCCCCTAAGCAGGAAAAATTAAGAAAAGCCAGGAGTGGTATGAGAGATGTTTTAAAAATGCTATAATTCTCTTTGAAGCTCTATTCCCAGTTTAGCAAGAGATACAGATTAAGATGTTCTGGAGAATGCTTGTTTATTTGTGAATGCTTGTTTGTTTGTTTGTTTGTTTTTAATCTCACTTTAAACCATGCCAGTTTTCCTGATAATACTCTGCTACATATACAACTGTTTCTTTGTTTCTGTCTTTTCTGTTATTACTGATATTTTTCTCTTCTTGATTTATTGCCTTAATAGTGTTAGATTAAATCTCTCCTTGTGATAATGGACTTGTTGATTTTCCCCTGTAGTTTCAATAAATTTTGCTTTATATATTTTAAAGCTATTTCATTAAGTACCTACTATTTAAATTTTTTTTTATGTTTTCCAAGTGAATTGAAACTTTTATTAACAGCACCAAAGCATAATGAAAGTGAAAGATCTGCAGGTCCATGCAGCAGTATGGATAAATTTCAAAGACAGTGCTGAGGAAAACATGCAAATTACAGAGGAGTACACATAAAATTAAAAACCCTGAAAAACTGTAGTATGTTGTTTAGGGATACAGAGTATACGTGGTAAAATTCTGTCAGAAAATCTGGAACAGTGGTGACTTATGGAGGAAGGGAAAGGCTCATGATTAGGGAAGAGTATATGGGGGCTGCGAAGGGTCTTGTAAGGTTCTGTATCTTATGGTGGTTGGTGAATATATGGGTGTATGTTTTATCAACATTAATTAGTCTATACATATGTATTAGTCTATACATATGTTGTTTTATCAACATTAATTAGTCTATACATATACATATGTTATTTTGTATATATTTTATATATTTCATAATGAAAATAACCACTTAATTGTAGAGAAAAAGAGATTAAACACAATTTCAAGAATGTCCTGCATGAATCCCTAAAGCTGGGGCAGCTTCCTCCCTACCCAGATGCTGAGACCTCTGCTTAAGAGGTGGGCTTATCTCTAAGGCCATGCTCTTAGCTCAGCAAGACCTTCCAGGCCCGTGCCTGGTGTTCCACATTAAGTTTTTCATTCCCACGTTTATTACCATGGTACAGTCATTTAATTTCCTGTTCTGATAGAAACATTCTTCACTAATTTTTCAAACCTCAAAACACTCACAATTCTCACCCCCATTAACTTCCTATAATTACTCTTTTGTGTTGGTTCCCATTCAAACAACCTGTAAAATAACAATTAAATTGGAATGCTTACTTTGTGCTGGGCTTTACATATCCTAATATATATATATATATATATATATATATATATATATATATATATATACACACACACACACACACACACACATATATATTTAAACTTCCAGCAATCCTGGGAGATGAGTACAGTTAGTTTTCCTACTTTACAGATGAAAAAGAAAACAACAAAAAACAGAGTAAAGAAATTAAATTTTACTCAAAAATATACAGCTCCAAAGTAGTTCTGAAACCAGACACTGGCTTCAGAGTCTGTGTTCTGAATCACCAAGGTCAGGCCTTGTTCTTGTGAATTCTCTTGCCAGAAACTGGGGTCTTATCCCTGAACTTCAATCCATCCAACTAAACCTGAGTATCTTGGGTGCCAGCAGTCTCTCTGCCAGCCCATCAGAGTTCTGCCCCCCTTAGATTTTCCATCCTACACTCCACTTCCCTTTGGTTTGGTAGCTCTTTTGGTGCTGTCCCTTTGCCCAAATTCGGTATTTCTCAACCAGTGTTGATCAAGAGGGTCACTTAATGTTTCTCTGCACTGCTCAGGGAGGTGAATCTCTTGCCAGGATGTGACTTCTTTTCCTATCTGCATTTGTCTTGCAGTGAGTAATCCACTAGCTTTGCCTATGAATTATAAGCCATAGCAGATGTGCAAAATAATACATACATACATATTCAATCTAACAGAAAGTAATAAAAGTACTATTTATATATGAAGAATATATGTGCCTTCCAAAAGATTCAGGGACTGAGAGGGAACCCTCTTTTCAGAGCTTGTGGGCAAAACCAGCAGAATAGAGGAACTGAAACAAAATATTCATAGACATTCATAGGCCACTGGGTGAGATAAAAGGAGTGGATAATTTCTGGCACAATGCCTGCTGCTTAATAGGTGATGGATGCAAAATGTTTGCTTGTGAAGTGATGTACACTTCATGCAAAACATAAACTTGGTGGAAACTGTATATTTTCAGGGAATAAGAAATAAGTAGATATGTAAAGGAAACCCCCTGTCGAAAGCAGAGTCTGAAAGGACCTTGATTTCTTTGTGAAATTTTATTTTCCAAAAGTAGAGAAAGAACTAAGGGACCTGATAACTAAGGGCCTGTGATGGTTAATTTATATCTTAACTTGACTGGGCCAAGGGATGGCCAGATAAATGGTCTGACAATATTCTGGATGTGTCTGTGAGGGTATTTTTAGATGAGATTAGCATTTGAATCAATAGACTGAGTAAAGCAGATTGTTCCCCCTTGTGTGGGTGGGCCTCACCCAATCAGCTGAAGTCCAGTATGAGGGAACTCTTCTGGCCTGATTGCTGAGCTGGGACAGTGCTCTTTTCCTGCCTTCTGTCTGAATTGCAACTTTGGCTTTTCTTGATTCTCAAGCTGCTGGTTTTTAGATTGGAACCACACTATTGGCTCTGCTGGGTCTCCAGCTTGCTGATTGCAGATTTTGGGATTTCTTAGTCTCTATACTCACTTGAGCCAATTCCTTATAACTCATCCATTTTCTCCCTCTTCCTCTCCCTCTTCCTCTCCGTCTCCCTTTCCCTTTCCCTCTCCCTCTCCCTCCCCCCACCTCATAGCTATAGATCTAGCTGCTTTGGCTCAGTGGACAGAGCATTGGCCTGCGGACTGAAGGGTCCCAGGATCAATTTCATTCAATGGCATGTACCTTGGTTGCGGGCACATCCCCAGTAGGAGGGGTGCAAGAGGCAGCTAATCGATGTTTCCCTCTCATTGATGTTTCTCTCTCTCTCTCTCTCTCTCTCTTTCTTTCTCTCTCTCTCTCTCTCTCTTTCTGTGTGTGTGTGTACACACTATATATATATATATGTGTTATATATAATATATAATATAATATACATATGTGTGTATAGATATCTATATATCTATATCTATATTATTATCTATATATATCTATGTCATCCATATCTGTATCTATATCTATATCTATATCTATATCTATATCTATATCTATATCTAT
>JAAGEH010000135.1:9033861-9166873 GCA_011751065.1 Lasiurus cinereus | reverse complement strand
CAGCAGGGGAGGGCAGTTGGAGGTGACCAGGCCAGCAGGGGAGGGCAGTTAGGGGCAATCAGGCCAGTAGGGGAGCAGTTAGGTATCAATTAGGCTAGCAGGGGATTGGTTAGAGGGTGATCAGGCTGGCAGGCAGAAGCAGTTAGGGGTAATTGGGCAGGCAGGAGGCAAGCGGTTGGGAGCCAGCAGTCCTGGATTGTGAGAGGGATGTCCAACTGCCCATTTAGGATTGGACCTAAACGGGCAGTTGGACATCCCTCAAGGGTCCCAGATTGCTGTGGGTGCAGGCTGAGCTGAGGGAATTTCATGCACTGGACCTCTAGTTACAATATATTTCTTTCCAGATCTTTTGTAATGAAATTCTATATGGTTGAAATGACATTATGTATGTAAAATTATATCTTGCATTTTTTCATTTTTAAGAGGTCATTTGCAACAATTTTCCTATATCATTAAAAACTTTTATAAGCATCATTTTAACGGTAGCATCATACCCATTATATGGACTTACCATAATTTCCCAAATTATTCTTCAAATATTGAATATTTGTTTTATTCTTATAAATTATGCTTCAGAGGACAATTGTGTGCTTAAATCTTTGATTCCATTTTAAATTATTTTCCTAAATCTATTCCAAAGTAGAGTTCATGGATCAGAGGATGTGAACATATTTAAAGCTCTTGAAACCTATTAGCAAATTGCTGTCCAGAAACCATTATACCCTTGCCAGCATTGAGCATTCTCATTTTAATATCTTTGCTAGTGTGATAGGTGGAAAATTACTCATTGTTGTCATTTGAATTTTTATTCTAAATATGTTAACATGATCTGTTATGATATTGCAAATATTTTCCGCAGTTTATCATTTGCCTTTCAGTTTTGGATTAGTTTCTGATACACAGAAAACTTCTATATTCATGTGCTAATACCTTCTTTTGAAACTCCTTCCATTGGATTTGTAATGTCTACATTGATAACACAAATAAAAGAGAAATTTGAATCCAGTTTGCATAAATTAACTATCAAACTGATTTTACTGGAACACATGTATTCTATAAAACAGGAAATAAGAACAAAAAGGAGACCTGCCAGTCTAGCATGTGGTCATGCATGAGTGGAGACCCCCTCATCCTGCAGTCTGGGTGTGGCAGGGCCCTTTCTTCCCAGCTCCGCCCATCTGTGAGCAGCAGTTAAGTCTCCCATATTTGGTGGTTGTGATTTTTGTTGAGATCGTCACTGCCAAAGACCAGCTGTGATTTTATAATCCACATGGGCTGAAAACCCTTCAAAAGCCTGTCAGCCAGAACCCGGTGATGGAACCAGAGACAACAAAGCCTTCAGGCAGAAGGATAATAATAGAAGGGGAGGATGAGGTCATCTCTTTATAGGGAGCATGATGTAGGAGGAACAAGCTCAGACTCGGTCTAGTGTGTGCCATGAAAGCTATACTTCAGTCTCTGCACAGATGTGCCCCAGGGTGCTTTCTCTCTAGCTAACTCAACTACGTCTCTGTGTTCTCTCCTGTGACTCTCTTGTTAAGTCATTCGGTACCATTCCTGTGCCCTCTCTCCACTCAGGAAACTCCCTTCCGTACTTCAGGATTAAAGTTTCATCCTTTGCGTTTTGCAAACTCCACTGGTGTCTCGAATTTCTTCTAGGTGCCCACTGCAGTTTCCTTCCATTCAATTCACTATTAGGTGGGGAGCCGTAAGGTGGGTTGAGGCTTCACTTTAATTTCCTAAAGAGAAAGCTAAAAACTAGATTTAAAAATAATTTAACCTAACCTGTAAATACATGTCATCAAGGTGAGTATTGTTTTTGTTCAAGGCAATACAGTTTAATATATGCTGACAGAGAAATGACTCTGGGCCTGGCCCATTTTGGAATAATAAACCTCACCATTCTTGTATTAAGGAGCATTTGGCAATCTGAGCCTGGCCAGCTTTCCAGGAGGAACCACACCAGCTCTAAAAGGCCCTGCCCTTGCTGTGCAAGATGGATGCTCCCTGCTCTAATTAATTTGGGAGTCCGTTAAATCACACCTCCAAATGGCATGCTCTCACCTGTTATCAAGATAAATTACTTCCTGGAGGATCGTCAGCTTCCATATTTGAGTTGGCTCATCTACTACTTATATATTTCAAAGTAAGTTTACCCCTGGCCGGTTGGCTCAGTTGGTTGGAGCATCATCCTGTGCACCCAAAAGCTTGCAGGTTTGATTCCTGGTCAAGGTACATGTCTAGGTTGCAGGTTCAATCTCCAGAAGTATGCGTACAGGAGGCAACCGATCAATGTTTCTCATATCCGTGCTTCTCTCTCTAAAATCAATGAACATATCCTCAAGTGAGGATTTTAAAAAAGTTTATACACATACATATTTTTAAGGGAGAACTATAAGTGCAATTTTTCTTATAAAAAAACATAGCTTTTGAGGTAGAAAATTTGGTTTCATGGCAGTATTATATTTCTACTGATGGAGATAGAATTGAAAAGATTTTCCCTCATTATGAGCAAAACATTTGGTCATTTATTTCAATGTATGATCAGTAGGCTTACCTTGCCCTGGGACTAGATTTAAAATGGCATTTTCTCTCTTTATACTGTATACAGGTAAAGCAAAGCTATGGTCCTGTTCTCATGGTGTGCTGAGCTTATGGGAAGACATGAAATGATTTGTATAAGGAGATTTGTTGATCAGAAAATCTCCTGGAGTCCATTTGCTTGGCAAACATGAGGGCCAGGGCTGAAAATGATACAAAGGTCCCCAAACAGGAACCCTTTATGGGGGGAACTGGGCTGGAGCCCAGAATGCAGCATATGGGTCTTGAGTGGAGTTGGAGGCCTTTCCCTCAGTCGGTGTTTGAGGTTGGCAACTGCAGAAGGCTTAGCTACCCCAGCAGAGCATGGAACTTTGGGAGGAAAGGCTGAACATGTGTTTTTAAACTGACCAAGTTGTAAGCCTAGAATCCAAGGATGCGGCCCTGCTGTGGCAGAGAAGGACCTTTATGGAGGTTATTGCTGCTGCTGTAGACAGTACACCATGGAGCTTATGAAACCAGTGCTTATGAAACAGTGGGAACAGTGGAGGCTGGGGAAGAACATGCTTTCAAGTTTGTCTTCTTGATATATTTTTGGCAGCAGGATGGATCTCTTCAAGCTGCCCAAGTCTCTGGTGGTTCTTACACATTTGGGCATGGTGGGGACTTCAAGAGGGAGAGATTGGATTTCTCAATGTTGCTCAAGCCAGATATCTTCAATTTCTGTCTTTCCTTTTCCTATTACCAATCTATCACAAATCCCTAATGACTCTACCACTAAAATCAAAATAAACCCATCTGCTTTTCCTTATTTTTGCTTTGGGTTTGAAATGAAGAAGGCTAGTTTGGGCCCCTGCCATTGCCTTCCTGGTTTACCAGCTTCCTAACTCCTGTTTCCATCTCCTTCCCGTAGAATTCTTGCACAGAGTTAAGCTTTAAAACTATAGATCAGACTCGCCACATCTCTGCTGAAACACCCCAATACTTAGCATCCTGCTCATAATAAAATAGAATCTCCCTATGCTGGCCTACAAGGCCTGACACCCTCTCAGGCCTTCCTCATTCTTCTCCATGCCCACTGCACTCCCCCACCTGCCTCTGTTGCTGGAACAGGATGGTTCATCCCCACCAGCCTGCATTGCACTTCTGACTCCTTCGCCTCCATGCCATACATCAGAGAGGCCTTTCCTTATGTCAAAATAGCCCTCACTCCCACCACTCTGATCTTTTTAAGTTAGCATGTGTCACCACCTAATATTTTCTTAGTAATTTTTATCTGGCTTTCTGTCTTCTACCTTATGGTTTAGTTTCGGGGTGGGGGTGGAAAGATGGGTGACAGATGGATATTTGAATGAGTGACTAGCTGTGAATCCATACATTGAGTATTTCTTCGAGGATTACACTTCACGTTCCCTGAGAGCAGGGATTTTGACCAGATCCACAGCTCCTGGAACAGTGCTTAGCATATAGTAATAATTCAATAAATATCTGTTGAATAAATGAAATGGCTGAGTGAAGCATTAAAAAAAGAAAGATGTACTCACCTTTATTCCCTGAAGGTACGAAGTACATCTCACCTGTTACACATAATGAAAATGTCTTTGTGTTTTCCAGGAGACAAGTAATGCACAAAGTGTTTTTTTAGTGCTTCATTTAATACAGCAATGTTCTGAACTTATTTCTGTTTTATAGGCAGAGAAATTGAAGCCAGAGAGATTAAGTAATGCTATTTAAGTCAAAGAGCAGAATATGTGATCATTTGATGCTGTCTAGTAATCTATTAATACGGTTTCATCCCAATAAAGTGTGATTATTGAAGTTGCATTTTTAAATAAGATTTTATACAACCTAGGAAAATAGAAATAATAGAAACAATGAATGTAAAAAGCATCCTTTCATCTTTCCTATTCAGGGGGAAGTGTTCCTTTTGTTATTAGCAAATGACCAGAGTATAAGTGATTAAATACGGGGACAAGGCTCTGTTTGTTCCATTGTAGGTTCTCTTTTCAGATTGCAGGAAAGAAAAAATAGAAGTTATCTTGTATTAAAGAGTGTGTGAGAGAGACCTAAACTAATTAGCAATCATTTCCTCTCATGTAGGGAAAACATTTTGCTTTTCCTTTGGAAAGTCTAGGTGCCTTTGGAGGCAGAAGTTCACTTTTCCTAGCTCTGTGGGGTGCTGAGCTCCTAGGAGCAGCCTGATTTGGAAGGTGGCTCCCACCTCCAGCTCTTAGTAGGTCTGGCATTTGTCTCCTTGTGTTCATCCCATTGGGTTCCATGACAGATGGAGTTGATTCTAAACTGACCTGCTGAGCTTGGGTAGGATGCTTTCAGACATGAAATCTTGATTAACAGCAAATGTTAATTGAAGCAGTGAATTATTAAAGTGTTTTTCCATAAATGATAAATGCTGCTGTTGATTGTTTTGCTTCTTGTGGCATCATAAAACTTTCCAAGAAGTTGCTAGCTTTGAGCGAAGGAAACAGGAAAAAGTGCCTGCCTTTGGTATGTGTGGTGACCTGATTATGCTAATATTTGACCAGGCGTGGCTGGGGATGACACCAGTTTTCCTGGAATTCCTCATCACCTCAAACAAATCATCTTTCCCTTAAATGCAGAACTCTCTCCAAGTGATCTCATCCAGCCTTCTATCTTCAGTTTCCACCAACAGCTGATGACTCGCAGTCTTGACCTCTGAGATTTTCCCCTAAACTCCAGATGTATAAACAGTTATTATTGGACAGCTCTTCTTGATGCCCATGGGACCTCAACATCATATTCATTCAGATAACATATTTATCAAGTACCTACCACCAGTGCCACTTGGTTCTAGGCAGCAGGAAAACAATAATGAACACAATAGATATAGTTCCTCGTGGCACTCAGATTCACTGGGGAGGGGAGGAGACAGGCAAACTAAAGCAGTCCCTTAGGGGAGCAGGGGGTGCCAAGTGTTGGAGGAGATGGTGGCAGTGGTAAGGTGTCATCCCTTTAGATGACATTTGAGCAGAAGCATAGAAGCAATTCTAGATTGATCTAAGCTTTAAACATTAAAAAATGAAACTATAAAAATATTTCAAATTGTCTTTCTTTTCAGATTTCCCCTTGTTCTGTATTCACAGTCTCAGGGAGTGTTGCACCCAACCACTAGGGTCGCTTTCATGGGGTTATCTTCCTCCTCCACCTCTGTGCTTATAGGACGTAGCATCCTCTCGCCCACCCTGAATTCCTGCCAGCCTCGGGTGGGAACTTACACCTGCATAGAGGCATGAGGTAGACTCTTTTGCCTCTGTCCAACTCTATTGTCTCTTCCACATGGGAGAAGGAGTGATGGGCCATATAGGCCAGATGTAGAATCTCATCTAGAGGTCCAATTTCTCTGGTGCTCCCTGGCAGTGCTTCTCAGACTTTGATGTTCAGGAGTCAGCTGGGGAATCTCATTCAAATGCATACTCTGGTCTAGTAGGCCTTTGCTGGGGCCTGAGAGTCTGAATTTCCACCTCAGATAATGCTGATGTGGATCATCTGTACAGGATCATACTCTATGAGTAACAAGGGATTACAGTGTGTGAGAAGCTTCAGTTCTTCATGCTAAGTACCTTTTCAATAGCTCCAACTGACCTCACCTATAGGGCCCATTATCTGGACTTGAGAGCAAGTGTTAGGAAGCCCATTTTCACTTCACATCCAAGCCAAATACATGGGTCCAGATATATCAAATGAAAGCCTTTATATTGATGTCTCTTTGACACCTGTCTACTCTGCCATTGGTGCAGAAGTTGTAAGAGCGAGGCGGAAGGTTTTGTTATCATTTCCATCTTACAGATGAAGAAAGAAAGCCTTAATGAAGTTGAACACCTGGTTTAAAGCTAAAAAAGGAGGAAATGCAGACTGGGATTTGAAGCTTGCCAGTATGACCCTGGAATTGACCCTCCTGCCTGCTGTTTTGTACTGCCTTCAGTTAAACTGTCCTGCCCCCACGTGATCTGGTCCCTTTCTTCCATGTGATTCCTGTCTGTACAGTGAATGAGACTGCATTCATCTTTCCTGCATTCATCTTACACAACACTCACAAGTTTCTTACTCCTTTTTGCTACTTGACAATCTTCTAGCTTATCAATATGCAGCCCAAGGTCTCTCACCTTTCTGAAGCTTTCCTTCTATGCTTCAGCAAAAAATAACTCCTTCCTATTTGCCTCTTGACTTACTGTATACAGAATGCAAGAGTTACTGCCTTTATTTGTTACATGCCAATTTCTTCTACTATTTTGAAAGAGAGGAATAGTGTTTGATTCATCTTTTATTCCCAGCACCCTGCTCAAGGCTTGTACTTATGAAGTGCTAAATATACATTGAATGAACGTTTAATGCTTCTGTTGGGACTTAGTAGCTGAATACTTTTGTGCTCAATTCCCTTTTCTGCCTCTGCTTCACTCCCTTTGTGTCTGAAGTGTCCCTTTCCTTTCTCCACTGTATGGACAGAGATAGAGAGGGAGGGACACCGTCTTATTATGTTAGAGACCTGTTCATCATTTACACAAACCTGTGGTAAAATAAAATAAAGTAAGGAAGTATTTTAATCAAATATTAAAAAAATACTGGATAATAAAGTATTTTTGTGTCCTGAAAAGAAGAATACAACCTTCAACTCAGAGTTAAAAGAACCAGCTCTTCCATTAGCATGTACGTGATCTTAGGCCAGTTACCTAAATTATCTGAACCTTACTGTCCTCATCTGTTAGATGGTGGAGTTGATATCTACATTGCAGGGTTACTGAAGGATCAGAAATAGTGCATATTAAAGAACAGTAAGGGCTCAATAACATTCATCTCTTGGCTTCCTCTTGCTGACAACATGAGGTTTAGGCCCTTAATCATATTTCCTTCTTTCTACTTTCTGTCTCTCCCTCTTTTGTTCATTTTACATGTGCTCCCTAAACACAGTATCTATTCTAATGTTCTTCTGTTCTAAGATGCCATCACCAACAAGATAAAATCCAAGCATCCTTATTCCAAGGTGCCCTGTCAGCCTCCCACTGTGCCTGGCACCAGCTCCTGCTCTAGGCAAAGTGGGAGCTACGCCTTCTTTGAATATATAGTTTTACTTCCTTATCCCTGGCTCATTTCTCGAGTGTCCATCTACAAGTTATACTCAACTATTACTTGAGAATGCAAATCTTATTCCCTAAACATTGTGCAGGTCTTAGTTTATCAAATACCAGATAAAAGGGTGGTTGCCTTTTCTGACCTTTGTGCCCCAGTCTAGGAAATTACTCTTGTAGTTTCCTGTTGGAAGAATATAATTTCTATTGTTCAAAAAGGCTCTTTTTAATCTTGTTTAATCTTTTTAATCATCATGTTTCCTGTTCCACCAGAAGGTAAAATCCTCAGGAGCAGGAACTGTTTCATGTGGCACATACCTTTGTACCCCAACCACTGCCTGACATGCAATCTAATGTTTATCAACCTCGTATTGAGCAGTTTACTCTGTGCCAGGCACTCAGCACGTGAAAATAAATATCTAGACAAGACATCTGAGGATTTCACAATCCAATTATAAAAACAGGCAGTAAATAGGTGGAATACAGTAGATGCAGGACATAAAAATGTCCATGGATTCTTTGTAACTTTGCTCTTCAAAAGGAGAAGTCAGTTCCCCTGTCCCTTGAATTTGGCTGATCTTACGATGTGCTTTCCAGTAGAATGCAACAGAAGGGACATCATGGGAGATTTTGCAGCATATACTCTCATTCCCCTGGGAAACTTCATCCATGAGAACAAGTTAAGGCTAGCCTCATGTAGAGAGAGGGAGGCCCAAACTTCCTAGCCATCTACAGGTGTGAACCCAGCCACCATGTAGAGGTAAAATGAACTGTCTCAGCTAGACTCAATCGAAATTGCTGATCCACTGAATCATGAGAAATAATTGATTGTTATTTTAAGACACTGAGGTTTGGAGATGTTTTTTTATGTACCAGAAACTAACAATCAGTGGAATAAGGGCTCTGATAGGCCAATGTAATAAAACCCAGACTTTAGGGAATAGGCTATATAGCGTAGATCTCCTACAGGTGATATTTGACCTTAATATTTTATGTATAGAAGTTTCCAGAATGAATGGTTAGAGGGGGGAATGATAGGTATTTAACAAAACTATATTGCTATAATTATTAAAAAAAACACATTAGATAAAACGTAAGATCTATTATAATTATGTCTTTATCTCACATTTAAGAAAGACATTGGTTATCAGACCTGAGTACAGGGACAAAAAGAAATATAAGACCAGTTACTGCTATAAAGCAGCTGATACTAACTGATATATAGGGCACTTAGGCAAAAACAAGAGACACATTCAAAGCATATATAATAAGTGCAACAGGAAGTGAAATAGGTGGGAGGAGGGAAGAATATTGAGGAACTGGGTCTCTCAGAAGCTTCATGGAAGAAGCAAGGTAGGACTAAATTATAAGGATAAGGGAATACCTACAACTCAGAAGAAGTCAGGCTCTATTCAAAACAGAAAGGAAGAGAGAGCATTCAAGAAAGGAAAATGGCAAGAGCAAAACAGAGGAGGCAAGCAAGCCCATTTGGAGAACGGGTGGGCGCTTAAGAGATAACAAGTATAAGAGGTGAGGGATGTTTTTGGAAAGGTAGTGTGACCTTAGAGTAATGGGTCTTGAATGCTAGCATAAGGATTGTGAGTCTTGTTTTGTGGAAATGGGAGCATTGAAGATTTTTACTAAGACTGCAACATTAACCAGGTTCTGTGAAAAACCAACCTATGTGTAAGTCCTCTGCCTAGTGGCAACACGGAGATTATTTTGTCCTGAAGACCAGAGGATAGTTTTCTAATACCCATTTTTTTTCCCCACATCATCCCAAAGTTTTGTGATCAAACTGAGCATAGGAATATCTCCAAGTATATGGATCTGGAATTTGGGCATATTCTAATATAAAAAGTGGTTAGTTATCACACTCCTCATTTGAGAAGTAGCTGAATTAAGCTTAATAAATTAAATTCCCATTGCTCTCTTGGTCTTTCAGGCTCACCTGCTTGCTTCTCAGTATACATGGAGTGTGTCAGTTCAATATACATGGAGTGTGTCAGTTCAATAATAGGATCAATAGTGCCACATATTCTACTTTAACAGCAAAACAAGTAAGAGATGGTAAAGAATTATCTTTTTTCCATAAATATCTATTGATATCTTTTCTTAGCTAAGCATTTGGAATAAGAAAATAAGGAACTTTTGCTACCCCTTATGAGCCACTAATGAATGCTGACACACAAAAATACAGCCTGCAGAGTGCTGTAGTGGATGATATAAATTGTCTTACTCAGCTTCATTTGTCTTATTTCTGATAAGACTTGCTATTTGCAAAGACTGAAAAGCTAAAAACTATATTTACTAGACTCCCTTTAATCAAGGGTTCTGGATAAATAGGTTCCACCAATCTGATGTATGCACATATGATTTGGAAAAGCAAATTCCTGCTCCTTTGGTTATCTTCTGTTGGCAAACCAGTTCCTAGGGAGTGTGGCTATTGTGCAGCATTCCAAGGCCATTTACCAACTTTGTAGCTGTCAAAAAGCAATTTCAGTTGAATTATTGACAAGTTTTTCTGATCCCTGGATCAAAGGTCACATGTGTGCTCTTGTACTAAGGTCAGAGAGTGCTCTGAGAGTCATTTCAGATGATTAATGTAGAAGCCTTGCAAACAATTTTGGAAGCATCTAAATATCTTTTAGCTTAATGTACTTAGCGTGGTTTCTGCTTCCAGAACTGATTGTTTACAGATGGTATAAAAGGTATATAAACCAAGCAGTTGAGAATCCAGCCAAGTGCATGACTAATTCTGCTTGGAGAGTTGGAGAAGTTTCCTGGAGGAAGTGATAATATTATGTATCTTGAAGGATGCGTAGTAATTACTCAATAGACAGCTAAGGGCAGAAAAGGCAATCTAGGCATTGAAAAATACTTGTGCAGAAGCACAAAGGTGTCAGAGAGAATAATGTTCAGGGAATCAATACATAGACATTCCTACTGAATTTCTACTGCCATTTCCAGCCTGTTTTAAATACATTGTTTTAATAATACAGTTAATATTTCCCCATAGAGTGCCAATTCTTTATAGTGCTTTTCATGTCACAAGTAACATATATAAATGATTAGTATATATGTAATTAGTATATCTTTTCCATGTCCAATCAACCAGTAGAGTAGAGAGATTTCAAAGAGTAGTATAGTAAGATAACTAGGATGTGGGTTTGGGAGCCAGCCATGTCAACCTCTGTAAAAATACAAATATTATCCCACCAAAGAATTGTTTTGAGGATTAGAATTAAAACATCTAAGTTACTTACCTAGTAGAAATGCAGAAAGCCCTCAGTCAATGTTAGTTTGTTAGTTTGCCATTTTCATGGCTGTGTGCTCTTAGCCTATGAGCACTAGTGAGCTAACCTGTGCTCTTTGCAGTTGGAATGACTTCCGCCAATCTTTTTGTTTGCTGCTCTGTGTTATTTCTACTATTATTAAATTATTTTTGAAAACTAGTTTGACTCTTTCTGGCTATTAAAAGATATGCCAAGAGGGTGCATGTAGTGCCACAAAATTTCCAAGGATGATTTTCATGCTATATGTGAAAGTCAAGGTATTAGGAAAGGCAATAAAGATAAATATCAACAAATTGGTGAGAATCCTTTGACATTTTAAAGCGTGTTGTAAACATTCCTACAGACCAGTAATGGTTTGACAAACCTAGAGGGAACTATGGAAGTGGCATATGAAAGTTGTTTCTGCTGAAACAACTCTGAAACTTAGTTAACACTAGCTTACCTTCAAGAAAATAAGCTAACTTACATAGTTTACTTCTAAGAAAATATTCCCTAGACTAAAAAAAATATACCTGTTCTGTTTTTTAAAATCTATACTATTTGTATTGTCCTCTCTTCCCATCCTTGTCACTCTCCCACATTTATTGAGAACTTTGGGACTTGACTTTTTGTTGTCTATTCTACAGACTCTTCCGCTAACACTCAGAAAAGCTTCAGCTGACAAATCTCAGCTTTATCCAATGGTCATTCAGATAGAACTACAATATAGACCCCAATTGTCCAGCAAATGTGACCTTTTCTTTACATCAGGAACCTCCACATTAGGAAAAGCCTTCACTTCCCCTATGCTCCCTTGAGACTATTCCACTGAAGAGCTTGACCTTGTTTTCATACCCCCTCCCTAGATTTGCTCCATCACACCATACTTTTCTTTAAAGTTTTGCAATTTTTCCCCCTATTCTTAAACAAAACTAAATCCTTCCTTCTTTGTTATTAACTCAGTTATTTCTTAACATTCTTTCTTTCAGCCAACTTTTACTAAAGCAGCTACTATGTGCGTTCTAAACTCTTGGGATTCAGAATAGAATGACACCATCCCTATTTATTCCCAAGGAAGAGATAAAGCATTTCCTAGAACATGATAACATTAAATATTTGTGTGATGGAAGACGTAAAGGAACAAAACTTAGAAGGGCAGGAGATTCAGCTACAATAGAAGCATCTGCAGGATCTTGTAGGCACACTGAACAAGGACACAAAACCAAGACTTCCTTGAGGAGAAAAACTTAGAGTGTAATTTTGGAAGACTTCTAGAGATGGCAAAATTTTTACTTTTGTATTTTTTTTGTAATTTATATATTTTTAACAGCTTTTTTGAGATATAATTCATATACCATACAATTTTACCTATTTAAAATATATAATTCGGTGACTTTTGTTGTATTCCTAGATATATGTATATATTACCAGATTTAACTTTAGACCATTTCCCTACCCCCAAAAGAAATCCACACTCTTTAGACATCACCCCATAATTCTATGGCCATTTGAGTTGCTTCTACTTTTTGGCTACTATCCCAGTAAATAATGCTCCTATGAAAATTTAAGTATAAGGTTTTTTTGTTTTGTTTTGTTTTGTTTTGTTTTGTTTTGTTTTGTTTTTAAATGTATTTTATTGATTTTGTACAGAGAGGAAGGGAGAGGGATAGAGAGCCAGAAACATCGATGAGAGAAAGACATTGATCAGCCACCTCCTGCACGCCCCCTACTGGGGATGTGCCCGCAACCAAGGTACATGCCCTTGACCAGAATCGAACCCGGGACCTTTCAGTCCCCAGGCCGATGCTCTATCCAATGAGCCAAATCAGTTTTAGCAAAGTATAAGTTTTTGTGTGGACCTATGTTTTCTGTTCTTTTGGCTTTATACCTAGGAGTAGGATTACCGACTCATTTGAAAACTATGTTTAACAGTTTATGGAACTGCTATTCTGTTTTTGAAAATGGATGCATCTTTTTATATTTGATCATCAGTGTATGAGCTTCCAATTTTTTTCCATTCTTGCCACATTTTTTTTCTTTTGATTATAGCCATCCTAGTGGTGTGAAGTGACACATCACTGTGGTAGAAACTTCATTTTATTAAACTTCATAGTCATACAAATACAGTACTTGACACAGAGTGGATACATTAACATTTTAGAAATGAGGAAGGAGAAATAGACATATAGGTAGAAGAAACAGAAAATTCAAAGGCATAGTATTAAGAGAAAATATATTGCCGTCTGTGATTTGCTAGAAAATATATTGCTAAATACTAGTATGTTCGAGCATAGGCTTTTTGTGGAGAAAATTCAGGAAATAAAATTCAAGATATAGTCAGTCAACAAATATTGAATGTCATCGTGTGCTGTGAAGTGCTTTTTGTATCAGGGTACAGCAGTGAACAGATAGAAGACGTCTCTGCTCACAAGGAAGATTGAAAATGAAAATGTTATAAAATAAGCAAATCGGGACATTTCAGAAACTAAATTCTTTGAAGAAAATTATGTACCTTAACACAATGGAGAGTAACTTAGGTAGAGTAAGGCTACAGTAGCTTGAATTTGAAGTAAGTGGCATTTAAGCAGAGGCCTGAAAGATTAGAGAAATCAGTCAGTTATATGAGTCGTGGTTATAAGAGCACTCCAAACGGAAGAGTGAGGGCAAGACCCCGAGGCGGTGTCCACATTAGAATGCACCAGGCTGTCAGGGAAAAGAACACCCAATGCAAAGTGGCTTAAAAGTAGGTTTGGCCATTTCATTCGACAAGAGTCTGGTGATAGAGGAGCCTTCTTTGCTTAACTCAGCAGCACAACAACATCCAGAACCCAGGATGTCACTTTCCCACTCTGCCATCTTTAGAATATTGCCTTAGTGAATGTGTAATATGTGGACTGACAGTGGGCTTTGTCTAACTGCTAGATAATCAGATGTGACACAGATTGTACCCAGTAAAACAGTGGTAGGGTTTCTGAGCTCATTTCACTTTTTTTTTTTGCTTTAGTAGTATTTATAGTTTATAAACCTAGTGAAATAGATTATTTTCCTTACCTACTACTAGAGGAATCTTTATAATATTTATGAAATGAGAAATGATTATGAAAATCTTTTGAGCTCCACATAAAATTTCTTAACCAATATCGTAATAATTGTCAAACTTACTTGTCAAAGCTGAACTGCACATTTTTCTCTTTTAAAAAATTAAGCGTTTCACATTTACTGACCTTTTTCTCACTGTGTGCCATTGGTATACTATCTAGCAGTGTGTTTGAAAAAATTAACTTGATTTCTTTTTCTAGGAAACTGTGATGTTTTATTAATGAAATAAATTCAAGTATAGAGTGAACATTTTGAAAGGGATTTTTTGGAAACATTTTCATTATGTGATTTTGCTGCTGAAAATGTTATGTGTCACCCATAAAACTCTCCTGTTTGAATACCTAAAAATGTATAAACAATTTTCTAACATTTAAAAATATTCTCAAGGGTTTCTGTTGGTTTTAAGCTTAGCAGTTTAAAATATATAAAAGTGGCACTTTCTCATTCATTTCCAAGACCACCTAGGATATTTCCTCCTGAATTTACATGAGAGCCTCTGTTGGATAGCAGAGATTGTTTAAAAATTAGTGTCGTTATTTAGTAAGTATAGCCAAAGAAACTTGCTTCCTTTGAAACAGTTGCACCATTTACATCTCTGTTATTGTGAGCTACAATTTTCATTTAGGAACACCATTAAGAATTAAGGATTTAGTCCTAACAATTTTGCTCAGAGAATACAGCATTGAACCACAGACTGAAAGGTCCTGGGTTCTATTCCAGTCAAGGTCACATATCTTGGTTGCAAGTTCCCCAGCCCTAGTAGGGGTGCGTGCAGGAGGCAACGAATTGATGTGTCTTTCTCACATTGATGTTTCTGTCTCTCTCCCTTCCACTTTCTCTAAAAAACAATGGAAAATTACCTTCAGATGAGGATTAACAAAAACGAAAAGAAAAAGCTCTACAGATCTAAATACAGTAATCTTTATCATTGCTTTCTAAGTTCATGTAGGCCTATTAGTTGTTCTTGAGTCTGCTCATATTTTTCTAGGATTGAGATTTGAGATTTATCTTTTGAGCTATTAACTCTTTCTGCCTTCTTCTTTGTTATGTCCAAGGATTTTTATGATTTGATTTTCATTTTCATCAAAATCCTTCAGCTCTTGTGTATTTTCATAGTTGATGTTGTCTACATCATGTCACTCTGGGCACACAGGTCTGAGAGCATATCAACAGTCATAAATAGGAACTGTGAATAAACTAGATATTTCCGGCGCTGGTCCTCACCTATCTTTACATATTTTCCACTCTGTAAATTTTCCTTCTGTTGTTTTTCAAAATCTGAGTGAGCATTTCACATGTGTGCATCAGCAAGTCTCTTAGGTCTGTGGATTGCATGTACCTCCTGTGGCCCACCTCACTAATGAAATTGCTTTGTCATCATGAATGGCACCAAGGCTCACCCTTGTGGATATGATGTCTGGCCAGCGATACTATGTCCTCTTAGTCTATAGATGAGGGCAATAAATACAGTGGTACCTCGAGATACGAGTGCCCTAACATATGAGATATTTGAGATACAAGCCGTCGAGCGAGCGATTTTTGCTTTGAATTACGAGCAACATTTGAGATAGGAGTAATCGGCCGGCTGCACATGACCCACCAGTTTACCGCGACTCAAACGTCTCATAGTTTCCCATGCCTCAAGGTTATGGAAGGAATTAAACTCGTATCTTGAGGTACCACTGTACTGTCAAGATTGAAACTATAATTTATTATTTGTGAGATAAATAACTGTATAGGTAGAAAACTTCCAAGATTTGGTAAAAACTAATATTCTTAATTTTCAAATACAGAAGACATGTCAGTTGCAATATAAAAAAAAATCAATATTCCATTATGTTAATAATAAATGGAGAGTCTAAGCATGAAAGGTTCTCCCTTAATAACCCCCCCTCACACACACAATAACAATGATGCATGGCTTAATAATGAAAATAAAACCTAAATACAAATAATTTATATTTGAACAATTATGACAAGGTACATTAATAGATGGGAGAAGAAACACCTGCAAACTCTGGCTGGCATTCTAGGATCTAGAGCTGGAAAAGGAAAACGGGAGAGCCTAGCAAATAGTCTAGACTAATAAAATCAAAGCAATAGAAGAAAATAAACCAGGGAACAGAGGCTGGAGCCAAGGAAACTGTCCAAAGAATGTGACCAATAATAAAGAGTGAAGTAAAAAAGAAAAAAAAAGTTCAAGACCAAAGCTCTATATTAAAGCTTATTTAAATAAGTAAGAGAATAGACTTGGGGAGGAGGGAGAACATGCATGGAAAGTAAGAGAGACCCTGAAAAGCTTCCCATAAATACTGATTCAAATCCTCTTTTATATGTGGTCAGAGGTCTGCCTCCACCAGTGTTACAATTGCCATACTAATTGAATAATTATTTTCCAACAGTTTGTTTATAAGTTACAAATAATTTTGATTGAGATTCCAATAAGATTTTATCTTAGAAATAAAGCATGCTTCTAAACTTCATATGGAAAATGAATAGGTTACACAATCATGGAGTTTACAAAAGAGCAGGGAAGGGGCCTCTTCTATCAAGTATTAGAACATGATAGATGCTTAGATGCTTAAATATTCGGTTTCTGATTCTACCGCTACCATATATATATATATATATAAAAGCCTAAGTGACCAGACAACTGGCTGGTTGCTATGACACATACTGACCACCAGGGAGCAAACACTCAACACAGGAGCTGGCCCCTGGTGGTCAGTGTGCACCTACAGCTGGAGTACCACTCAGCTAGCTTATCGAGTGGCTGGCAGCAGGGGCAGCGGGGCCAGGATAGATAGGAAAAGGGTGAGACCAGCCTGGGCTCGGGCTCCTTCCCTGCTGCCTGCTGCTTCATGCACTACTACATCCCTCAGGGACTGCCAGTTTCAACCCAATCCCTACAGGCCAGGTAGGGCAAAATTACAGTTTGACATCCCCTGAAGGGTCCCAGATTGCAAGAGGGCAGATGCAGGGCTGAGGGACCCCACCAGGGCATGAAGCCATGCACTGGGCCTCTAGTAGAATATAAGAGATCTTTGGAATAAAATAGAACCTTCAAAATTGTATAATGAAACAATCAGTATTACAAAAGAACTGAAACGACTATTAAATGATTTCCTGATAGCTGGATAATAATTAGAAAAGCTGATGATTTATATCCAACACATGCTAAATTTATCTCTCTTCCCAAAATGAATTGCCTAAGACTAAATGGCTATAATACTCTGTAGATCCATGTTGTCACAAATGGCAAGATTTCATTCTTTTTTATTGCTTTTTAATATTACATTGTATAGGTACCATATCTTCTTTATCCATTCATCTAGGTTGCTTCCATGTCTTGGTTCTTGTAAAAAATGCTGCAGTGAACATATGGGTGCACATATCTTTTTGAATTAGTATTTTCATTTTCTTTAGATAAATGCCCAGGTGTGGAGTTGCTGGGTCTTATGGTATTTCTATTTTTAGTTTTTTGAGCAATCGCTATACTGTTTGCCATAAGTCTGCACCAGTCTGCAGTCCCGTATCTTGATTGTATCAATATCAGTGCCCTGATTGTGATATTTACTAAACTTTGCAACAAGTTATTAGAGAATACCGATTAAAGAAAGGGTATATGGAGAATCCAAGATGGCAGCATAGGTAAACACCTACACTGCTGCCTCACACAACAATTTCAAAACTACAACCAAAAGACAGAATGGACATCATCCAGAACCACAGGAAATTCTACAACTAGAAGGAAAGAGAGGGGCTCACAGAGACCCAGAGGAGCTGCAAAAAGCTGAGGTACGAAGACACGTGCGTGGAAAGAGTGGGTCCCAGAGTACCTGGCTGGCTTTCTCTGGCGGGAGGGAAATGGAGACTCTCAAAGGCATTGAACTCCTTATCCTATGTCACTAAACCCCTGGTCCTGCCGAAACTCATATAGGGGAAGGTTGGACTGTGAAAAAGGAGAAGTGGATGGAAATTTAGGGGAGTCGCAAAAGATCAGAAGTCTGGTGGCGCACACGGCACTGCATGCAGACGATCGACTGCTGATTGTGCCACTGGCTTTCACGAGTGGGTGGGAGACAGACCCTCCCAACTGTGCGACTTCTAACTCCACTAAACCCCAGTTTCGGGCAAAACCCTGGGGACCCAGACTCATGTGGTCCTGGACCACAGGGGAACCGGAGGGGCAGCAGTCTAGAGGCACTGCAAGAGAGCGCGCGCACACAGGGACCGCTCCAGCGATTACCCAGTCATGTGAGATTCAGGGCCCGTGGAGGACAGGGCCGACTGGAATGCAAGGCGGTCCCTTAAGCCCTGAGACTCCACCCATCCCAAGCTCAACAGAGAGGCTTTTGCAATTTTGCAACTCTTGTATCATAAGGCTGAATCCAACACAGAAGTTCTCCCGGCATAGTGAAAATGCCAAGACAAGAGAAGGGATCACAAACAAAAGAAATGGAGGAAAACAAATGACTGGATAAAGAGTTCAAAACCACGCTTATAAGTTTTTCAACAATATCCTAGAAAAGTTGGATGAAATTAGCGAGACCCAAAAGGAGATAAAAAAGAACCGACTAGAGATGGAAAAGATCCAACTAGAGATAGAAAAGAACCAACTAGAGATGAAAAAGGACCAACTGGAAATTAAACATACACTGACTGAAATAAAAAATATTATACAGAGTCCTAACAGCAGACTAGAGAAAGGCAAGAATCAAGTCAACAGTTGGAAATATAAAGAATAAGAAAATACTCAACTGGAAAAGCAAGAAGAGAAAAAAATCCAAAAATGTGAAGATAATGTAAGGAGCCTCTGGGACAGCTTCAAGCGTACCAACATCAGAATTGTGGGGGTGCCAGAAGAAGAGAGAGAGCAACATACTGAAAACCTATTTAAAGAAATAATGACTAAAAACTTCCCACACCTGGTAAAAGAAATAGACTTACAAGTCCAGGAAGCACACAGAACCCCATATAAAAGGAATCCAAAGAGGACTAAACCTAGACACATCATAATTAAAATACCAAGAGCAAAAGACAAAGAGAGAATATTAAAAGCAGCAAGAGAAAAACAGTTCATTACCTACAAGGGAGCACCCATACGACTGTCAGCTGATTTCTCAACAGATACGATGCAGGCCAGACGGGAATGGCAAATATTCAACATGATGAATAGCAAGAACCTACAACCTAGAATACTCTATCCAGTAAAGCTATCATTCAGAATTGAAGGGCAGATAAAGAGCTTCACAGATAAGAAAAAGCTAAAGGAGTTCATCAACTCCAAACCAGTATTATATGAAGTGATGAAAGGTACTCTTCTAGAAGAGGAAGAAGAAAAAGGTAAAAGATAAAAAATTATGAACAACAAATACATATCTATCAGCAAGAGAATCTAAAAGTTAAGGGAATTAAAGATTTGATCAACAGAATAAACTGGTGAATATAATAGAATCAGGAGCACAGAAAAGGAATGGACTGGTAATCCTCGAGGGGAAAAGGGTGAGGGGTGTATAGGGAGAGACTGGACAAAATTTATACACCTATGGATGAGGTCCACAGGAGGGAGGTAAGGGCAGAGGGAAAGGTGGGAGCTGGGTGGAGGGGAGCTATGGAGGGAAAAAAAGAGAAACAAATGTAATAATCTGAATAATACTTAATTTAAAAGAAAAAGAGTATATGGTATGTGTTATTTTTGACAACTGCACGTGGATTTATAATTACCTCAAATTAAAAAAATTGAGAATAAGTGAGTGAATATTTAATAAAGTCAAGTCAGAGAATACCAGATGAAGATTATTCAGGTAATAGCATGTGTAATATTCTGTTACGGATTTAAGTCATAAAATAAAATAAGCTGTCTGCGTCTCTCCCTGGTCTGCCCTGGCCCCACTTCTCCTCTCTGATTCTTGCATGTCTGCCTGTCATACAGATTCTGAGCTTCTTGAAGAATTCATATGAAACACATCAAACATATATAACAAGAAATGTAAAATAACCACATAAAATCAGCTGTATATTTCCATTTATGTATGTCTATGTGTATAAATATGCTTTTACTTTTATACACCTACTGAAAAAAGGAAGATACCTAAGCAATAACAGATATGTTTATTGCTTGAGAATATGATTACTATAGGGTAGTGGTTTTCAATTTGATTTTTGTCTCAGGTCTCGTCTGTATTGTTAAAAATTATGCAGGACCACAAGGAGCTTTGTTTTTCTTGTTGTTGTTTTTGTGTGCGTGTGTTTTTTTTAGTTATATCTGTAGACATTTACATCAGAAATAAAAACTGAGACCTTAAGAAGTTATTTTATTTTCAATTATAACAATAAACCAATTACCTGTTAACATAAACAATATGTTGATATATACAAATAACCACATTTTATAAAATTTTTAAAAATAGTGAGAAGAGTAACATGATTTTACCTTTTTGTAATTCTAAGGTTTGACTGAATAAAGAGAGCTGGATTCTTACTCAGTTTCTAAATTCAATCTGCTGTACGCTACACTCTTGAGAGAATTAGAGGAAAATGAACAATAAAGTCTTAGTATCATTACGAAAATAGTTTTGACCCAGATCCCTACACATCTTTGAGAGCTACTTTCCTGGAAGAGGAGAGGAAGATTTTGTTTTCACCATAGAATCTATTTTATAGTTCCCTAAACCCTACCTGTTAAATAGGAAAAATAACACTGCTTTGTAAAATCTTTGTGAGGAATGTGTATTATGTGCTTAGAAGAGAAATAAGCACATTTCAGACAAGTATAATAAATGACAGATATTATTATAATAATTGCTTATTATGGTGATTGTTATATTCAAAGCCAGAATGAAAACTTCTGAATTTAAACCCAGTACTCTTTTCACTGAGGCCACCATACGGTTTGGAGGCTGTAGACATGGCTGCAAGGGCTTAATGTACCCTTTTTGGAAAACTTGTTTTGAGTCAGCCAAAGCCCCATTTGTCAAAGTGGGACTCTGGGGTTGTTGGGATAAGTGTTAAAGCCATCTCTGGACACTGATAGGCATTAGAGTACTGGCAATTTCAAACAACAAGGAGGAGAGAAGCCACCCAGAAAGGATGCCAGGGCAAATGCAAATAGCAAAATGGAGCCAGTGCAGCCAATTAATCCACTCAGGCCTCTTCTCTATGAAGGACCCACTGGGCTTATGCCCAGGGAAGAATTGGGCATAGCCCAAACAGCACTTGGTGGCAGGGAGCCTAAAAAAGACAAGGTTGACATGATAATGTTGAAAAGGGGGACAGAATGGTCAGATACAGACATCCATTGGAGCGATGGCAGGGGCATGGGTGCTCTCCCAAAATCTTACCTGCTCCTCATATTCTCCACACTCTTGTGGCTATGTGAGGTCAACATGAATGGTTTGGGACAATTGACCCAATGCAAAGGTATAAATATGATATGTACTTTGTGAAATGGCAATGAAGAGGCAGGAAGGATATTTATTTGATCAGAGTCCAAATGAACCTAAAAGAGGAAAGATAAGTATCTGAGGAGATAAAAAAAATTGAAATTTTTAGAATCAAGTAAATATATGAGTCCTTAAACTGAAATTGCACTCCTGGAACCTAAAAGAATTCATAATGAATCTGCATAGCAACAAGTATGAAAGAAAAAATTTAATGCTGATATAGGGAAAATGCAGATTGTATACAAAGCAACGATTATCTTAATAGCTGACTTCTTAGAAATATCTGGCAGAAGATAAAAGAATAATATTGAATAATAAGCCATTAATCAAGACTTAAAAAAAACATTTTCAAGTATTCCTTTGAAAGACAAGATTAGAGGGAGAAAATTGGGAATAAGTAATTTTGAGTGTGCTGAGTATTGCCTGAGGATATACTCCTAGGTTTACAGACATAGAAAGCCAGGGAATTGGGAACGTAGCTAAGCTATCCAGGATTCTATCACTAAATCTACCACATCTCTAGTATCACAGTGGAGCAGTAAACTAAATTATACTTAAAAGTACTTATACTAAACCAGAGAATTGGGGGGATGCAAAACCACTCAATAAGATAACACAGAGGACGTGGGAAAATTAAAAAAAACCACAATACTACATAGAGCTTGCTAGCCAAAATTGTAACATATGAAGAGACTTAATGTTAAGAAAGCCTACAAAATCAAGTGAAAAAAATGAACTCATTACAAATGATATTACATTTCTAGAATAGATGGTTATAAATCAGTGTATTGAATGTATTTAAAGAAGTGAATGAAGGCAAACCTATTATAAAAGTAAAAGCAATTATGTAACAAATAGGCCTGGAGGAAAACAGATTTTAAAAGAACAATTAAAATACCGTGGAAATGAGTATAGTCATTAAAGGAAGAAGCTAAGACAAGAATCTCAACTTCATAATATAAAACTCTTATAATGTAAACTACTGAGAAGGGAATTTGATATTTTGAAGAAATATGTTTGAAATTCATAACACTACCCATAGAGACAAAGAGATATAAAGTATATGTGTGTGACTAGGAGATGAGGAGATTAGGAAAGCACATCTGTTTTTGAAATTTCTATTCAACATTTGTCTGGAGGTTCTAGCCAGGGAAATCAGGAAAGAAAGAACTAAAAGGTATGCAACTTGGAAATGAAGATATAAAACTATCCTTACATATAGCAGAGCTTGTATATTGAAAATTTTAAGAATCCCCCTTTTACAAAAAACAATAGACGTAATAAGTGAGTATAGTAAAGTTGCAAGATACAATATATAAAATTTCAATATACCAGCAGTGAAAAATTGAAAATGAAATTAAGAAAACAACTCTATTCTCAATAACATCAGAAAGTTACAATACTTAGAAATAAATATGTCCTAATAAAAGATATATTTATTTTTATATATATTTATATATGTATTATTAGGTATACTTATATATATTATTATTATTATATATATTTAATATGCAAATTGACCACACCTCTGCTACACCCACAAGTCACGCCCACCAGCCAATCAGAAGCAAGTATGCAAATTAACCCAACCAAGATGGCTATGGCCACAGAGAGAGCAGAAGGCTTAGGTTTCCCCAGCAATGGAGAAAACCAAGCTTTCTGCCTGCCCTAGCCTGCCTTGGCCTCCGCTTAAGGCTACAAAATTTCAATTATAGAAGATAAATAAATCCCAACGAAAATGGCTGTGACCATGGAGCAAGCAGGAGGCTTGACTCCAGTGAAGGCTACAAAGTTCCAATTATAGAAGATAAATAAATCCCAGATACCAGGGCCTCCACTTGGGTTGCCAGGGGGTGTGGCCAGCCTGTAAACCACCACAGGCCCCTCACCCAGGCTGCCCCATGCCCAAGGGAACCCCACCCTGATCCCAGACACCCTTCAGTGCAAACCAGCTACCCCCACCCGTTCACCAGGCCTCTATCCTATCTAATCCTGTCTAATAAAAGAATAATATTCAAATTGACCATCACTCCAACACACAATATGGCTGCCCCCATGTGGTCAAAGATGATTGCCCCCATGTGGACACAAGATAGCTGCCACAAAAGGGCAGTTGGGAGGGACCAGGCCTGCAAGGGAGGGCAGTTGAGGGTGATCAAGCCTGCAGAGAATGGCAGTTACGGGTGACCAGGCCAGCAGAGGAGGGAAGTTGGAGGTGACCAGGCCTGCAGGGAAGGGCAGTTGAGGGGGACCCAGGCTTGCAGAGGAGAGCACTTGGGGGCCGGGGGGACCAGACCTGCAGGGGAGGGCAGTTAGGGATGACCAGGCCTGCAGGGGAGGGTAGTTAGGGGCAAACAGGCTGGCAGAGGTTGGCAGGCAGAAGCAGTTAGAGGCAATGGGGAAGGCAGGCAGAAGAGAAGTTGGGAGCCAGCAATCCTGGATTTTGAGAAGGATGTCCAACTACCCATTTAGGATTGGGGGGGATGCAAAACCACTCCATAAGATAACACAGAGGAAGTGGGAAAATCCTACTAGGATTGGGCCTAAACGTGCAGTTAGACATCCCTCAAAGGGTCCCAGATTGGAGAGGATGCAGGCTGGGCTGAGGGACACATACCCCCATGCACGAATTTCAGGCACCAGGCCTCTACTTAATAAGAGAGTAACATTTGCCATGCCCACCAGCCAATCAGGAGTGAGTATGCAAATTAACCCAATAAATATGGTGGGTTGATTTGCATACACAGGTGCTGAGCGGCCAGGAGCAGGGCAGGAAGCTTGTATCGTCATGGCAACTGTGCAGGTGTTCTGCACCAGCCCAGCTGCTCTGGACCTCTGGGCAGTGTGGGAAGGCGGAAAGGCGACTCCGGGCCAGAGCCAAGATAGAAAGGCAGAGCAAAGGCAGAAAGGTGGCTCCGGCCAGAGCAAAGGTGCTGCCAGCAGCCAGGGCAAGGAAGGCCCATTCTTATAAGAATCTTTGTGCATTGGACCTCTAGTATATATATAAAAGTCTAATATGCTAAGTGTTTCTCCAACTGGTAGCTCTGCTGTGCACTGACCACCAGGGAGCAGATACTCAATGCAGGAGCTGCTGAGCTGCAGTGACTTGGCAGTGGCATTCTCAAGTAACACACCCTGGAACCAGAGAGGAGGGAGCCCGATTCCTCGTGGGCCACGTGATTCCATCTTTGGCCATGGTTTATGTTGTTGCTAGGGCACTGTCATCAGAATTTGGTTACTGCATACTTGCATTTGCATTGCACATTCTGTACAACAGAAATTTTGCAGAGTGCCTCCTTACACTCTGGGACCCCTCAGGGGATGTCAGAGAGTTGGCTTTGGCCCATTCCCCATAGGCCAGGCCAAGGGACCCCACCTGCCAGAGGGACCCCCCTCACTCCACAGATGACCTGAAGCCACAGCATCACCCCAGGTGTGGCCAGCCAGGGAGGGACTGCAAGCGATTGGATACATATCTGTCCTGTCTCACCCAGTCCTGCCCCACTGGCCACCTTCTAATTAATTTCCTTTTAATGTGCACCAGGTCATCCCTTGGGTTACTAGTAACAAAATAAGTATAAAACTTGTACACTGAAAACAACATATTATAAGATGGTACTGACCTAGGAAAAACATAGATCATGAAATAGAATTGAAAGTCCAGAAATAAAGCCATTAATTTATAGTCAATTGATTTTCTATCTATCTATTTATTTATTTATTTTTACTTTTTTTTTTTCAATTACAATTTACATTTAACATTCTTCTGTATTAGTTTCAGATGTACTGCATAGTGGTTAGACAATCATATACTTTACAGAGTGGTCCTCCAGTATTTCTAGTACTCACCTGGCCCCATACATAGTTATTACTATACAGTGGTAGCTCGAGATACGAGTGCCCTAACATACGACATTTTTGAGATACGAGCCGTGGAGCGAGAGATTTTTGCTTTGAAATACAAGCAACAGTTGAGATACGAGTAATTGTGCAGATCGGCCGGCTGCACATGACCCACCAGTTTACCTTGACTCGAGCGTCTCATAGTTTCCCATGCCTCAAGGTTACGGAACGAATTAAACTCATATCTCGAGGTACCACTGTATTATTGACTATATTCCCTATGCTGTAATTTGCATTTCTGTGACTGTTCTATAACTACCAATTTGTACTTCTTAATTCCTTCATCTTTACCCAGCCCCCTGCAAAATCCTCTCCTCTGTCAAACTGTCAGTCTCTTCTCTGTATCTATGAGTCTATTCTATTTTGTTTATTATATAAGTAAAATCATATGGTATTTGTCTGTCTCTGTCTGGCTTATTTCACTTAACATAATATCATCTAGGTCCATCCAGGCTGTTGCAAAACATAAGATTTCATTCTTTTTTAGGGCTTAATAGTGTTCCATTGTGTGTATTTATCAACTGATTTTCAACAAGGGAAGCAAGACCATTATATAGGCAATAAGTTTTTTTCCATATGTATTTTTAAAATTTACTTTCATTGTTGAGGATATTAGAGATATCCTCCTCTATCTCCCCATCCTTTAACTCTCTCCTCCCTCTCCCTTCCCACTCTAGGTGTTCATTGCACTATTGTCTGTGTCCATGGGCTATGCATATAAATTAGTATTTGGTTACTCTCTCTCCCTTCTCCCCCCCCCCCACTTTCCTCTGAAATCTATCAGTCTGTTGCATGATTCTATGTCTCTGGACCTATTTGTTCATCAGTTTATTTTGTTGATTAGATTCCACATATAAGTGAAATTTAATGGGCTTGGACAAATGAATTGTCACATACAAAAGAATGAATTTGGACCCCTACATTATAAAAAATTAACTCAATATCAATCAAAGACCTACAGGTAAGAGCTAGTAAATCTAGAAAACTCATAAAAGGAAATAGCACTAAATCTGTATGCCCTTTGATTAGGTGATATTTTCTTAGATATAATACTTAAAGCACTAGAGACCAAACACCAAATAGATAAATTAGAATTCATCAAAATAAAAGATTTCTGTGTTTCAAAGGTTACTATAAGAAAGTGAAAAGACAAATCATGGAATGGGAGAAAATACTTACAAATCATATCTCTGACAAGGTCTGGTATCTCAGTCATATGCAAATGAATGAGAATGATAATGACATAGGGTTTTTTAGCAGCATTACCGCATGCAAGAAGACCTCATCCTAATTGGGAATATGTTAGAAGCATTTTTTTTTAGAACAGGAACAGATAAATGCCATGTGTTCTCATAATGAGGAAAATTGATTCCAAATTAATCTATTGATTCAGTGCAATTTTAACTAAAATAACTACAGAGCACTTTTACAGAATTTACTAAGCTAATTCTGAAATTCTGATGGAGGTATTAAGGGCCAAAAATAGAAAAGCCATTTTGTAGAAAAAGACCAGGGAAAAATATGACTTAATATTGTGAGATTATTTTGTGGGATCATTGGTTACCCATATTAAAAAATGAGTTCATTATTTTGTGTATGTGTGTCCAGATAAATTCTATGTGGGAAGAAGAATAAACACTGTTATTTATAAGTAATTTTATTTTCTAGCTTATTAATCATATGAATCTAGAATTCACTTAAATATTAATAACTTCCCACTGAATATTTACACAGCATATATATAAACTGATAAGTCAAATTTAGGCACTACACAGATTAAATTTCCCCAAATATTTAAACATTGATTGCAAACTTAATCAACAATGTAAGCCTTTAATTAGAATCTCTTTGATTATATGAGTCTCCTAAATGCTCTGAATTTTCAAAAAGCTGTCAAAGGGCATATGTGGTATAATTATTATAAAACTGACCAGATACCTGAAAATTTGAGTATAAAATATTTAAACTAGGGTTTTTAAATTTTTTTTTTTAATCTTCATTCTTATATCTGCTAGTATTTCAGGAATTGCCCTCAAGGTGAAGGTTAATAATATTTCTTTCACACCTTCTTACATTTTCAATAATTTTTCAGATCCCAAAGAAAAGAGGTTCATATGAAAAGAACGGAGGATATAGAATGTGGATTACAGAATATGGGCTACCTTATAGTTGATTAGAACATGTGAAATTGATTAATTTTTAATAGTAAAGCTTTCCTTGTTACATTATGAGACTATTCCATTCACCATATGCCATATTAATACTAACATTTTACAATTCATATCTTTTCCAGAAATGATTTATTCTTTACATTTCAGATGACCATTGTCCATTCTTCTTTGGTCGTGATATATAACACGGGTTTAGTCTAGGATTTCCTATTATATTTACAATTATAAACCTAAGATATGAAGTCATTGTTATATTGGCCAAGAGATCAGAATCAAAAGCCCACAAATAGACCCAAGCAAGTATGGAAACTTAATTTATGCAAAAGTGACATTACTGATCACTGGGGAAAATGATGGGTGACTGAATATATGAAAGTGGGATCATTGGTTATCCATATTAAAAAATGAGTTCATTATTTCACACATACATAAAATAAGTGAGCTTCTGGTACATCAAAATGTGAATGTGTAAAACAAAACTTTGAAATTTTGAGAAGAAAATGTTGGATAAAATATTTATGACATTGGATAACAAAGGATTTATATATTTATTTATTTATTGTTTATAGTATTATATATAGTAGTATATATATATCTCCTTTTTTTTCCCCCAGTGATCTTCCCCGAACATCCTCTACCCCCTGTATCATGCCCTCATCCCACCTCCCCAGTGTCTTGTGTCCATTGGTTGTGCTTATATGCATATATACAAGTCCTTTGGTTGATCTCTTTCTCTCCTCCCCAGCACTCCCCAGCCTTCCTGCTATAATTTGACAGTCTATTGGTGCTTTACTGTGTCTGTGTCTATCTTTTTGTTCATCAGGTTATAATGTTCTTTAATTTCCATAAATGAGTGAGGTCATGTGGTATTTTTTCTTTTATTGCCTGGCTTATTTCACTTAATATAATGCTCTGCAGGTCCATCCATGTTGCTGCAAATAGTAAAAATTCCTTCTATTTTATAGCAGCATAGTATTCCATTATGTAGATGTACCATAGTTTTTCTGATCCATTCATCTGCTGATGGGCATTTAGGCTGTTTCTAAATCATAGCTATGGTGAATTGTGCTGCTATTAACATAGACATGCATATATTCTTTCTGATTCGTGTTTCTAGTTTCTTGGGATATATTCCTAGAAGTGGGATTACTGGATCAAATGAGAGTTCCATTCTTAGTTTTTTGAGGAAACTCCATACTGTTCTCCACAGTGGCTGCACCAGTCTGCATTCCCACCAGCAGTGTACGAGGGTTCTTTTTTCTCCGCACCCTCGCCAACACTTGTTGTTTGTTGATCTGTTGATGGTTGCCATTCTGACAGGTGTGAGATGGTATCACATTGTCATCTTGATTTGCGTCTCTCAGATAATTAGTGACTTTGAGCATGTTTTCATATGTCTCTTGGTCTTCCTTCTGTCTTCTTTTGAAAATATTCTATTTAGGTCCATTGCCCATTTTTTATTGGATCATTTATCTTCCTTTTATTAAGTTGTATAAGTTCCCTGTAGATGTTGGTGATTAAACCTTGATCAGTGATATCATTTGCAAATATGTTCTCCTATACATTGGGCTTTCTTGTTGATTTGTGGATGGTTTCTTTTGCTGACCAAAGCTTTTTATTTTGATGTAGACCCATTTGTTTATTTTCTCTTTAGCTTCCATTGCCCTAGGAACTGTATCAGTGAAAAAATTGCTTAAGCATATGTCTGGATTTCTCTGCCTATGGATTCCTCTAGTATTTTTATGATTTCCCGTCTCATGTTTAAGTCCTTGATCCATTTTGAGTTTGTTTTTGTGAATGGTGTGAGTTGGTGGTCTGGTTTCAATTTTTTGCGTGTATCTGACCAATTTTTCCAACACCATTTATTGAAGAGACTGTCTTCATTCCATTGTATATTCATGCCTCCTTTGTAAAATATTAATTGAGCATAGTCGTTTGGGTCAATATCTGGGTTCTTTATTCTATTCCATTGATCTATATGTCTGTTCTTGTGAAGTACCAGGCTGTTTTGAGAACAGTGGCCTTGTAATACAGCTTGAAATCTGGTATTGTGATCCCATCTGCTTTGTTCTTCTTTCTCAGGATTGCTGTGGCTATTCAGGGTCTTTTTTATTTCATATGCACTTTTGGAAAGTTTTTTCTAGGTTTGTGAAATATGCTGTTGGTATTTTAATGGAGAGGGCATTAAATCTATAGATTGCTTTGGGTAGTATGGGAATTTTAATAATGTTGATTTTCCCAATTCATGAACATGGTATGTTCTTCCATCTGTTTATGTCTTCCTCTCTTTTTTCAGTCCTGTAGTTTTTCACATATAATCTTTTACTGCTTAGTTAAGTTTATTTTCCTGGGTATCTTAAATTTTTGGTACGATGGTAAATGGAATTGCTTTTTTAGTCTCTCTTTCTATAAGTTCACTATTGGTGTATAGAAATGCCATAGATTTCTTGGCACTAATTTTGTATCTTACTATGTTGGAGAATTCATTTATTAAGTCTATTAGTTTTTTGATGGAGTATTTCAGATTTTTTATGTACAATATCATGATATTTGCAAATAATGACAGCTTTACTTATTCTTTTCCAATCTGAATGCCTTTTATTTCTTTTTCTTGTCTAATTGCAAAGTCTAATACTTCCAATACTATGTCAAAGAGGAGTGGTGAGAGTGGGCATCCCTGTCTTGTTCCTGTACTTAGGGGAAATGGTTTTAGTTTTTGCCCATTGAGTATGATGTTGGCTGTGTGTTTTTCATATACAGCTTTTATTATGTTCAGGTATGCTCCTCCTATTCCCACCTTTTTGAGAGTTTTTATCAAGAAAGGGTGTTGGATTTTGTCAAATGTTTTTTTCTGCATCGAATGATATGACTATATGATTTTTATCAATTTCTTTATGTGACGTGTCACGTTTATTGATTTGCAAATATTGTACCATCCTTGCATCCCTGGAATAAATCCTAGTTGGTAAAATGGTGTATGATCTTTCTGATATATTGCTGGATCTGATTTGCTAGAATTTTGTTGAGGATTCTGGCATCTATGTTCATGAGGGATATTGGCCTGTAATTCTCTTTCATTGCGTTGTCTTTATCTAGTTTTGGTATTAGGGTGATGCTGGCTTCATCGAAAGAGCTTGGAAGTGTTCCTTACTCTTGAATGTCTTGGAATAGTCTGAGAAAAGTGGGTTTTAGTTTTTCTTTGAATGTTTGGTAAAACTCACCTGTGAAGCTGTCTGGCCCCGGGCTTTTCTTTGTGGAATGCTTTTTGATGACTGCTTCAATTTCTTCCATAGTTATAGGCATATTGAGATCTCTAAAATCTTCCTGATTAAGTTTTGGAAGGTTATATTTTTCTAGGAATATCTCCATTTCCTCCAGGTTGTCCAGTTTGTTGGAATAGAGTTGTTCATAGTATTTTTTAAATAATCCTTTGTATTTCAGTGGGGTCTGTTGTTATTTCACCTCTTTCATTTCTGATTTTGTTTATTTGGGTCCTCTCTCTTTGCTTCTTGGTATGCCTGGCTTGAGGTTCATCAATTCTGTTTTCCTTTCAAAGAACCAGCCCTTGGTTTTGTTGATCTTTTGTATTGTTTCTTTGGTCTCTATGTTGCTTATCTCTGTTCTGATCTTTATTATTTCCTTCCTTCTGCATACACTGGGCTTTTCTTGTTGCTCTCTTTCTACCTCTTTCAGTTGTAGGGTTAGGTAATTTATTACCATTGTTTCTTGTTTTTTTGCAGTAGGTTTGAAGAGCTATGAACTACCCTCTCAAGACTGTTTTCACTGTGTCCCATAGATTTTGGATTATTATTTTTTCATTGTGATTTGTTGCCATAATGTGTTCTATTTCTTTCTTGATCTCTCTGGTAACCCAGTCACTGTTTAATAACATGCTGTTTAGTCTCCATGTGTTTGATTTTTTAAGATTGTTTTTATTGTAGTTGATTTTCAGTTTTATGCCCCTGTGATCTGAGAAAATGTTTGATATGATTTCTATCTTAATTTGAAGAGACTTTGCTATGACCCAATATTTCTGTCTTTGAAAATGACCCATGTGTACTTGAGAGGAATGTATATTCTGTGGCTTTGAGGTGAAATGTTCTGAAGATGTCAATTAATTCCATTTGGTCTAGTGAGGCATTTAGGATTGATGTTTCTTTGCTGATTTTTTGTTTAGAGGATTTGTCCAATGGTGATAGTGGGGTATTAAAGTCTCCAATTATGATTGTATTGCTGTCATTCGCTCCCTTGATATCCTCCAGGATTATTTTTATGTATTCAGATGTTCCTGTATTGGGTGTGTATATGTTTACCAGAGTTATTTCTTCTTTTGGATTGCTCCCTCTAGTATTATGAAGTGGCCTTCCTTATCTCTTTTTATGTCCTTCACTTTGAGATCTAATTTGTCAAATATAAGTATTGCAACCCCAGCTTTTTTTTCATTTCCATTTGCCTGAAAAACCTTTATCCATCCCTTCACCCTCAGTTTGTGTATGTCTTTTTTTCAGAGGTGGGTTTCTTGTAAACAACAGATATATTAGTCATGTTTTCTTATCCAGTCTGTTACCTTTTGTCTTTTGATTGGGGTATGTAATCTATTTACATTTAAAGTTATTATTGATAGGTACTTATTTGTCACCATTTTTATTCTTTACCCATGTGTTCATTCTTCACTTCGTATTTCATTTCTTTTTTTTAAAGCAGACCCTTTAGCATTTGTTGCATTGCTGGTTTGCTAGTAATAACCTCCCTTAGTCCTTTTTTTGTCTGTGAAGCTTCTGATATACCCTTAATTTTGATTGATAACCTTGCTGTGTACACTGTTCTTGGATTCAGACCCTTCCTTTGCATGACTTTGTATATTTCATTCCATTCCCTTCTGGCCTTATGTGTTTCTGTTGAGAAATCAGTCGCTAGTTGGATGAGGTATACTTTTAAGTAACTTTCTGTCTCTCTCTGGCCCCTTTTAAGATTCTTACTTTGTCTTTGGTGTTTGCCAGTTTAATTATAGGGTGCCCTTGGTATTGGTCTTTTGGGATTCATTTTGCTTGGGACTCTGTAAGCTTCTTGGATTTGTGTGGGTTTTTTCTTTCCTATATCAGGGAAGTTTTCTGTCATTATTTCTTCACAGGTTTTCTATTCCTTGCTCAATTTCCTCTCCTTCTGGAATCCTTGTTATGTGGATGTTGTTTCATTTCGTGTTGTCCCAAATTTCCCTTAGACTCTCCTCCTGCTTAAAATTTTTTTTTCCTAGATACTGCTCTACTTGGGTATTTTTTCCTACCTTATCTTCTAGCTCACTGATGCAGTCCTCTGCTTCTTCTTGTTTACTCTTGATGCTGTCTGTTGAGTTCTTTACAGCAGCAATGGTCATATTTCATTTCCTCTTGGTTCTTACTCATATTGTTGAATTTGTCTTCTATTCTTTTCAGCCACCTTATGACCATTTGTCTGAATTCTCTCTCTGACAGGTTGCTTTTCTCCATTTCATTTACTTTCTGGTGATTCCTGCTTTTCTTTCATATGCAGGCTGTTTCTTTGTCTCCCCAGGATCTCTCTGCTCTGGATGTCTGGTTATGTAGTTTTCTCTCTCCTGTGTTGACTTAAAAGCACAAAATACAATACAATAAGGTACAATGCACAAGGCACTGAACACAAATGTATTCATGATATTAATAACCCCAAGTAAAGGTGACCACCAGAGAATGGTGTACTAGAGGGTAGGAGAGAAAGGACAAGAGAGCACAATAATGGAGTTTAAAAATCACATTTGGAAAAGGAAAAAACAAGAAAGAGAGAGAATAAGAAATAAGGGGGGAAAAAACTATTAATATGAGGAGAAAACTCTAATAGAACAGCCACTAATCCCAACACATGCCAGCAACAAGTACCTGGAGATGAATGCAAACTACAGACAGCAACTAATATTAGGTGAGGCGAAGGAAAACAGAAGTAAAAAACAAATAAACAAACAAACAAAAAAAGAAATTGCAAAACAATCTCACAAACAAGCATAAAAATGATATAATCAATGATCAAGCAAACAACAACAAAAGGACAGAGAGAAAAAACTAAAATAAATAATTAAAAATTTTAGATAGTGATGAAAGAGAAGAGAGAGGTGTGTATAGACTTGGAGCAGGGAATTAGAAATTAGATTTATAGGTAGGGTGAAATTATAACAGGCTTAAAAAAAGGAATAGGGAGAATCTAAAGTAAGAATAGGGTAAGAGAAACAGGACAATTAAAGGGGAAAAGTGAGGAAGAGAGTGATGGCATAAAGTTAAAGTTGAGATGGAGTAAAATGATGCTAAAGGAAAGATGAAAATATTATGTAGAACACTAATCTCGAAGTAAAATAAAGAGAAAATAAAATGTGACTTAAAAAAGGTAAAATAGTAGTAGTAATAATACTGATTGAAAATAAAAATATAATAATTAAAATGGTCAAATCAAGTGAAGAAAAAAAATATTTAGTTTCTTAAGTAAAAGATGATAAAAATAAAAATGTGCAGTAATGAAGGTGATTCACTTTCTCTACTGTTCTGTTTGGCATGCCTGTTTCCTAGTTAAGATATATTGAGTTCCCTGTGTTCCACTGTTCCTCAGTGTTGTAAGCCAGTCCTGATTTTTAAGCAGGTAGTATATCTTTATTTCTTATATTCCTTTATTCGTGTTTACACAAGAGTCAATTTGTGATTAAACCCCGGGGTGGCAGTGTTTCTGGATTGATCTTCAGTTCTATAGGTCCTCTCCAGCTAGTGTTTAGGTTTTGTTTTCCCTGTGGCACTTAATTCTGGTTTGGGGGAGTGGGTTGTCCCAGAGCTGGTTCTCTGATGGTTATTCCCCACTCTGATCCCCAGGTTCCAGAAAAAAACTTTTCCCTGCAATTTTTTAGAGTGTCCCCAATTGGGGGATCCTATGTATTGGGCTTAGAAATCAGAAGCAAGGATTTAAAGAGGAGAAAAATAAAAAATAAATAAAAATAAAAACCAAGAGCCAGAGTAAGTGTGTGAACTTCGGGGCTCCACGCAATTCTGTGCAGTCTTTTTTCTCCTTGGTTCTAAGTACCTGGCACACTTTCAAAATTTTTAGGCTGTCCTTTTACACCCAGATTAAAATGGGTTGCTTTTTAGAGTTCCCTTTTGTTAGCAGCTCTGTGGACCCCTTCCACATTCATGGATCATGCCAGCCCCAACAGCCACGGATTTTTCTAGGTGCATAATTCCCCCGGTCCTCCAGTTCCTACATGTGCTTTCCTCTCTCCTGTTGCAACCTCAGACCTCACCTTATCCCAGACAAAATCTGAACTTTTTGTGAGGGAGTGTAGATCTCCTCTGAGTGCTCATGCTTGTGGCGCTTGGGCACCAGTGTTCTCGGATTCGGAGCTGTTCAGTGGGTGCCATAGTTGTAGATTCCCCAGGATTTTCAGACTTCTGATAATATCCACTTTCCCCTTCAAGATGGCGTGGTCTCCACATCTGAGCATGTCACTCTAGGAGAGAACCCAGCAGCAGTGCGGGCTGCCCAATCAGTGGAGCCCCGTCCAGTAGTCACCCACATTCTCCTGGAGTATAGCTATCCCTCAACTCACCAACTCACCACACACTCTCCCTTTGTTTTCTCACTCACCATCTTGCATTCTGCCTTCCCATCAGCAACCATCTTCAAACTTCTCAAGAAAGGATTTCTTAATACATGTCAGAAATCCATCCTATATAATAAAGAGATAATATGCAAATTGACCATCACTCCCTCACAGAAGATGGCCGCTCCCATGTGGTCACTAGACAGCTGCCAGAGATTGCCGACAGGGGGAGTTACTTGGTGGTGATTAGGCCAGCAGGGGAGGGCAGTTAGGGGCAACCAGGTTAGCAGAGGAGGGCAGTTGGGCATGACCAGGCCTGTAGGGGAGGACAGTAAGGGGCAACCAGGCTGGCAGGGGTGGGCAATTGGGGGCAACCAGGCTGGCAGGGAAGGGGAGTTGGGGACAATCAGGTTAGCAGGGGAGCAGTTAGGCATCGATCAGGCTAGCAGGGGAGTGGTTAGGGAGTAATCATGCTGGCAGGCACAAGCAGTTAGGGGCAGGCAGGCGGGTGAGCAGTTGAGAGCCAGCAGTCCCAAATTGTGATATCCTCTGGATTGGGCCTAAACCGGTAGTCAGACATCCCCTAAGGGGTCTCAGATTGGAGAGGGTGCAGGCTGCGCTGAAGGACATCCTCCTCCCCAGTGCATGGATTCTATGCACCAAGTCTCTAGTATATAATAAATATTATTGACATATTTTACAGTGTTAAAATTTAAAAATTTCCTGAACATTAAATCCCATAGACAAACTAAAGTTTTATTGAATGAGCTGCACTCAGTAGAATGCAAATAGAAACAACCTTATACAACTACACTTCCAAACCTGCATTTCAACTTAATGTTCATGTTTCAGGGTAAAATTTCAGTGAGTTCTCCTAGTTTTTGGTCTCCATAAAATAATTTTTTTCTTATTCTTAACACTTAAGTTTTCAGTCCTCTAACAGTATAAAACTCTAATCTTGATTAAATGTAACTTAATTTAAATATAGTTGCTATACAATCTTACATTGATTATATAGTTTCAGGTGCACAATAGAGTGATTTGACATTTTATACATAACAATGTGTTCACCCCACTAATTCTAGTAATCATCTGTCACCATGTAAACTTATTACAATATTGTTTCCTAAATTCCTCTTCCCTTTTCCATCTCCCCCTGCCCCAGATCCCTTCCTTGTGGTAACCATCCTTTTGGTTTTTGTTTCTATGAATTTTTTTTTAGTTTAGTTTGGTTGGTTTTGTTTTTAGATTCCACATGTAAGTGAAATCATATAGTATTTGTCTTCCTCTGCTAACTTATTCCACTTAGCACAGCTGTTCTCAACCTGTGGGTCGCGACCCCTTTGGGGGTCGAATGACCCTTTCATAGGGGTCGCCTAAGACCATCGGAAAAATGCAGATATTTACATCACAATGCATAACAGAGCAAAATTTCATGGTTGGGGGTCACCACCACATGAGGAACTGTATGCAAGGGTCACGGCCTTAGGAAGGTTGAGAACCACTGACTTAGCATAATACCCTCTAGATCCCTCCACATGGTTGCAAATGGCAAGATTTCATTTTTTTATCTTGGTGTAGTATTCCATTGTGTATATATATATATACCACAACTTCTTTATCCATTCACCTATAACTATTGGTGGATACCTAGGTTGCTTCCATAAATGTAATTATTTTTCGTTCCCAAATTGAGTTTCTTTTTAGACTAGAAAGCCTGCATTAGTGGAGGGTGTGTGGTTAAGTTCTCTTTTTTCCTATCTCCTCTTTCTCCTTTTATGATTCTCAGATGATGTTTATGGCCTCCCCAGAGCAGAGAGGAAAGAAAGTCAGGGTCGATAAAGGCCCAGCATCTTAATTTGATTGGCAAAGTTAGAGTGGATGTTAGTGCTTTTAAGTGTGTCAGATACATGGAACTGACTCCTTCTCTTCTAGACTTTTCAGAGACCACCTCTCCCCCTACCCTTGAAAGCATCTGACACCTGTTTCCTTGTTCTAATCCCTGCCCAGGTTAGCTCTTTTGATTCCTTCTCGCAGCGCCCAGGCCTCTGGCAGTCACAATTTTTAAATTATTAGAACTGCATTCAATAATGTTTATTGATTTACTAGAGGCCTGGGGCACAAAATTTGTGCATGGGTGGTGTCCCTAGGCCTGGCCTGCGATCAGGCCAAATGGGACCTTCTGACGGCCGGCTGGGCCCTTCCTTCATTCCATGCTGCCCCCTGGAGGTCAGCATATGTCATAGTGAGTGGTTAAGTCCCAGTTGGTTGAACTCCTGAGGGGGAAATTTGCATATTAGCCTTTTATTATATAGAATTATATTTTTAGGGTACAAAACTGAAGTAGAATCACAATTAATGAGTGTAACTATGTGTGAGGTTTTTTGTTTTTTTGTTTTTGTTTTTTATTTCCCAATTTATCAAGTTTCATTTTAGTTGATATGACAGATCTTGTCATCTGGTAAATCCAAATGAAATGGCACACAGAGTTTCCACTGACATGTGAAATGGCCTGAAGGAACAATTGTTTTCACGATTAAACATCTACATGTTTTTATCAATAAGTCGATGTGATCATTATAAGAAAATAAACTAATTTCACAGTTATGAAGCTCAACACAGCACAGCAGCAACTTAAAAATAACTTAAATTGACCTCTGTGTCTTAATTTTGGAGTGATTTTGTTTGTTTTTTCCAGAATAATTGATCATAAAAAATTCAGTTATAATGGGAAGTAAGTATCCTAGGAGAAGCGCCCCAAAATTTAACTTGATCAAAAGAAAGCAGAAACTTAATGTCTAAATTATGGACTACAATGAATCAATAAATAACAAATGTTGATAATCATGCTGAAGGAAATGCTGAACCACCTCCCTCAAACCTGGGGTCTAATACTCTTTTACAAAAAGTTCAAAGACACTGTCTGGGAGAAAATATTGTCACATAGGCTGTTGACAAGGGTACTATGAAGAGCATGTATATGTCCAGAAAATCTGTATTATCAAAGCCATCATAGGGATACAATAGAGTTTTTTTTTCTGTTTCTGATATATCAGTAATAAAACATAGAAAAATATTTTAGAATATTTTCTTGAAACTGTACTAAATGCTAAATTACTTGTATACACAGTTAAAAAGTCTAGTTAAATGTATGTTCAGATAATGTGGTCCATGCAAAAATAGTGACTTATTTCTGGCCTTTTAGTTGTATATGAGATGTCAGAAAAATACATTTATCTTATTATTAAATATCAGAGTAAAAAGTAGAGGTGAATGATTGAGAATCAATTAATATAATTGACCACACAAAAAGTGTTGACATGTTAGGACACCACCTCTTCTTAAATATAAAACTGGTTGGGTATCTCAGTTGGTTAGAACATCGTCTGGTACATCAAAAGGTTGCGAGATTGATTCTCTTTCAGGGTATCGATTCCTGGTCAGGATCCCAGGTTGGGGCATGTACCGGAGACAACCAATCGATGTTTCTCTTTATCTTTCCCTTTTTCTCTCTCTCAAAATAAATAAAACTATGCCCTTGGGTGAGAATTAAAAATGAAAAGAAAACTGGGTTAGAATCACCAAAAAAAGAATCATTGCAGTGTCTAAATCTTCAAACTTCCAGGCAAAAAATAGGGGTTGCCTCAGATGCACATAATTACAAGATTTTTCCCATCATCTCCTGACTCAAGACAATTGTGCCCTCCAGCAAGCACTGACTGGGCCTATAGTTACATCCTGAGGACTAATGCTAATGCATACAACCTGCTACTAAAAGAGTCTGAAATAAGGACGGTCCCCTGAATATGTACTGCTAAACCTCACCTGCTTTGTTGAAAATCTACAAGGTGCTTTTCAAAAAAAATCCAGACAAGACCCCATATAAGGTTAACTATGTTTAGTAGTACCCCCTTATCTTATCCTAGTGGTTTCAGTTAACCACAGTCAACCATAGTCCAACAGTATTAAATGGAAAATTCTAGAAATAATAAGGTTTCAATTGCTCACCATTCTGAGTAGCATGGTGAATCTCAAGCCGTTCTGATCCATCCTGCAGGGGACATGACCCTTCCCTTTGTCCAACATGTTTGCTTCCCACCAGGTAGTCTCTTACTAGCCATCTGGGTTATCTGATCTATGTTGCAGTATCTTGGTGCTTGTGTTCAAGTTGCTCTTATTTATTTAGGAATGGCTCCAACACACAAAAGTAGTGATGGAATTCATATAAGCCAAAAAGAAGGCGTGAAGTGCTTCCTTTAAATGAAAGGGATGTATGTATGTATGTATGTATGGGAAGGTGGGGGAAACAATACAGATTGGCGCAAAAGTAGGTTTACAGTTGCTTATATGGAAAATAATAGAATAATACACTAATAAATAACAATACAAGAATAAACTGTGTTTCGAGTACTCACAGCTGTAAACCTACTTTGCCTCACACAGTATATAGAGGATTCCATACTATCTCCAGTTGCAGGTGTCCACTGGGGGATTGGAATGTATCCCCTGCAGATAGGGAGGACTGCTATCGCTCAGTTCTAGTCAGTGAAATATAAGCAGACTTTGTTGAGTGTAGCTCCTGGAAAACTCCTAAAGGGCGGTATGCTCTGTTGTATGTCTTTTGCCATTGCCCTTTGTCCAGTCGGGAATACAGATGAGATATCCAGCGGTGGTGCAGTTGTCATGTGCCCATGAGTTAATACATGGCTAAGGATGTCTGAGTAAACAGAAGCAGGGGCTTGTTGTGCTTGAACCAGCCTGGGATTATCCATCGCAGCAGAAAAATAAACTCTGATTTTGGTTAAGCCACATTTTCAGAGAAAGAAAGTTTTAGGATTCTTCCTGAGTATAGAATTCTTTCTTTTTCTAATATGTTCATACCCACAAAACATATAATACTGTTTTAAATAACATTTTTATTAGATCATTCCATACTTATTTGGCAACTTTTTAAAAATTAATTACTGTGATTTCAAAATTGATCCACATTAATACATACAGATCTAGATCACTCATTTAAACCACTGTATCATAGTCCATTATTTGAAAAATGTCACAATATGGTTGTTGTTCATTTAATCCATTCCCCTTACTGTTAGACATTTAGATCACATACTATTTTTCTTTTTTCAGTCCTGGCAAATGTCTCCTTGGACACATGTGCTAGAGTAGGAAAAGATATAATTTACTATAACAACTGAAAAATCACTAGTTGTTTATAACACAAATAATGAAATTTACAAAATTATAAGATTTTACCAAAGACCATAAAGAAAGGGGCCCATATTGTTTTAGGACAGAAAGGCTGTGTGTATATAGAAAGAGGTCATAGCCTATGTCTGTGCACATATTCAGTGCAGATCCAATAAAAGTCCAACAGAATTTCTTTTCAACTTTACAAGTATAACAATATATAAGTTAAAATACCCAACATTTTTGAGAAAGACTAATGAAAGCAGCTTGCTTGAACAGATATTAAAATGCAATATAAAGTTAAAGCAATGAAAAATACATATATTACTGGTACAAAAGAACTATGGGAAGAATCCAGCTCCAGACTTAGAACCAAATGTTTATGGGGAATTTATGTCTGTGAAGGTAGCTTTTAAATTAGATTAGTAAGTGAAGTTAAGACAATTAGCTAGCCATTTGTAAAGCAAAAACGACCTGAATTCCTACCTCACTTACTATATCAAAGTAAATTATTGCCGAATTCACAAAATACTAAATCATTGGTGATTATAATCATGGTTTGATTATAATCTAGGTTTAATATAAACTTATAATTTAAGTTTTTCTCAATAGCAGAAAACAATAGGAAAGATTGATCAACTTGATTATTTAAAAATAAAAATTCTATATAAAAGTAAATACTATAAAAAGTTGAAAAGTAGAAGGCAAATTGGAAAATTATTTTTAAAATATTAGACAAAATTAATATTCCAGGTAAATAGAGAGCTCTTGCAAATCAATAGAGAAAACATTTAATGTTTTAATGAAAAATCAGGAGAATCCAAGATGGCGGCATAGGTAAACACCTACACTGCTGCCTTGCACAACAATTTCAAAACTACAACTAAAAGACAGAATGGACATCATCCAGAACCACAGGAAAGCTGGCTGAGTGTAAGTTCTACAGCTAGAAGGAAAGAGAGGGGCTCACAGAAACCCAGAGGAGCTGCAAAAAGCTGAGGTACGGAGACACGCGCACTGAGAGAGCGGGTGCCGGAGTATCTGGCTGGCTTTCTCTGGCAGGAGGGAAATGGAGACTCCCAATGGCATTGAACCCTTTATCTTATGACACTAAGCCCCAGATCCAGCCGAAACTCATACGGGGGGAGTTTGGACTGTGAAAAGGGAGAGGTGAACGGAAATTTAGGGGAGTTGCAAAAGATCAGAGGTCCGGTGCACACGGCACTGCGTAGAGGACAGATTGCTGATTGTGCCGCTGGCTTTCACGAGTGGGCGGGAGACAGACCCTCCCAACTGTGCCACTTCTCACTCCACTAAGCCCCTGTTTCGGGCGAAACCCTGGAGACCTAGACTCGTGTGGTCCTGGTGTGCAGGGGAGCTGGAAAGACAGCGATCTAGAGGCACTGCGGGCGCGCGCGCACAAGGACCACTCCAGTGATTACCCAGTCACGTGAGACTCAGGGGCCGTGGAGGGTGGGGCCGACTGGAAGGCAAGGCGGTCCCTTAAGCCCTGAGACTCTACCCATCCCAAGCTCAACAGAGGCTTCTTTGGTTTTGCAAGTCTGGTATCATAAGGCTGAATTCAACACAGAAGTTTCCCCGGCATAGTGAAAATTCCAAGACAAGGGAAGGGATCACAAACAAAAGAAATGGAGGGAAAAAAACGACTGGATATAGAGTTCAAAACCATGCTTATAAGGTTTTTCAAGAATATGCTAGAAAAGTTGGATAAACTTAGCGAGAGTCAAGAGGAGATGAAAAAGGACCAACTAGAGATGCAAAAGAGCCAACTAGAGATGGAAAAGGTCCAACTAGAGATGAAAAAGGACCAACTAGAAATTAAACATACACTGACTGAAATAAAAAATATAGAGTCCTAATAGCAGATTAGAGAAAGGCAAGAATCAAGTCAAAAATTTGAAATATAAAGAAGCAGAAAAGATTCAACTGTAAAAGCAAGAAGAGAAAAGAATCCAAAAATGTGAAGATAATGTAAGGAGCCTCTGGGACAGCTTCAAGCGTACCAACATCAGAATTGTGAGGGTGCCAGAAGAAGAGAGAGAGCAACATACTGAAAACCTATTTAAAGAAATAATGACCGAAAACTTCCCACATCTGGTAAAAGAAATAGACTTACAAGTCCAGGAAGCACACAGAACCCCAAATAAAAGGAATCCAAAGAGGACCACACCAAGACACATCATAATTAAAATACCAAGAGCAAAAGACAGAGAGAGAATATTAAAAGCAGAAAGAGAAAAACAGTTCATTACCTACAAGGGAGCACCCACACGACTGTCAGCTGATTTCTCAACAGAAATGATGCAGGCCGGACGGGAGTGGCAAGAAATATTCAACGTGATGAATAGCAAGAACCTATAACCAAGAATACTCTATTCAGCAAAGCTATCATTCAGAATTGAAGGTCAGATAAAGAGCTTCACAGAGAAGAAAAAGCTAAAGAAGTTTATCAACTCCAAAACAGTGTTATATGAAATGCTGAAAGGTACTCTTTTAGAAGAGGAAGAAGAAAAAGGTGAAAGACAAAAAATTATGAACAACAAATACATATCTATCGACAAGTGAATCTAAAAATTAAGTGAATTAAAAATTTGATCAACAGAATAAACTGGTGAATATAATAGAATCAGGAGCACAGAAAGGGAGTGGACTGATAATTCTCAGGGGGAAAGGGGTGAGGGGTGTACAGGGAGAGAGTGGACAAAAACCATACACCTATGGATGAGATCAATGGGAGGGAGGTAAGGGCAGAGGGAAGGGTGGGAGCTGAGTGAAGGGGCGCTATGGAGTGGAAAAAAGAGAAACAAATGTAATAATCTGAATAATAAAGATTTAATTTAAAAAAATAAAAATAAGCAAAATAAGGCAAATTACCAAAGAATACAGAGAAAAGGGTTGCTCCTCAGATGGAAGGATTCCAAGTTTGATTCCAGTTAAGGGCACATACCTCAATTGCAGGCTTTATCCCTGGTCAGGGCCTTCTAAGGGAGGTAACCAATCAACATGTGTCTCTCACATACGTGCTTCTTTTTCTCTGTCTCTCCCTCTCTCCTCCACTCTGTCTAAAAATCACTGGAAAAGTTTCCTCTTGCGAGGACATGTTAGCATTTTATTGGGAAAATAGAGGCTTGGTGCACAAAATTCATGCCCAGGTAGGATCACTAGACCTGGACAGCAATCAGGGGCTATCTGCAGGGTGACTGGTGGGGCAATCAGGGTTGGGGTGTGGTGTCCTGCTGGCACCCACCTTAGCTGGTCAGGGACCTGCAGGCTGGAGATAGCTTCTAGTTTGAGCATCTGCCTCCTGGTGGTCCATGCGCATAATAGCGACCAGTGGTTCTGCTCGTCATTCTGCCGTTCACTCAATTTGCATATTGGGCTTTTATTATCTAGGTTAGAAGAGACCAATGCTCCTTGGAGAAATGGATGATCTCTTCCCCCCGTCCCCTCTACCCCATTGGTCCTCCGATCGCAATGTCCACCTGCCCCTCAAATAGTCAAGGAAGCACTGGTAAAATGTAAAATGTCTTTTCCCCTCCATCAAACCAGCAAAGGTTAAAATTATTGCCAACCTCAAATTTGCAGTTGTGAGGGGCAGTGAGTCTTATTGAGAGTGGAAACAGTCACATCACCTTAGGAAAGGGGTGCAACAGTATATGTTGAAATGTAAAATATTTCATTCTGCAGCACACTTCTGGGAATTTACCCTAAGGAGATGAATGCGCATTACCATTCTCATTGCAATGAAAATGTGAAACCATCTTAATGTCCATCAGTAATGGGCTCGTAAAATAAATTAGGTAGGAATTTCATACAGCTCTTGCAAGTGGACTCTATTGATTGACTGGAAAGATCTTATTGAAGGAAACTTGACAGTTTCAGGATACAGGCTATATAAAATTGTAATAATGGATTTGTGAGTCTGTTGATGAATAGAGAGACATGCTTGAAAGGAAGCCCACCCTCCCCCCAGAAGAAAAGTAATAAAAAATAATGCACGTTTAATGTTAAACAAATCAAATGCTATACAAATGTAAAAAGTAAAAAATGAAAATGCTTCTCTCATGGACTCCCCACGACATATGCCCCCAAGGAAAAACAGTGTTAGCAAATTGAGTTCTAACCTTTAGATCTTAAAATTCATTTATAATTTGATGTAGAATCAGCTAGTCAAATCAATGTCCTGTGGCATGTCTGCCCTCCTCCACATGGGCTTTTGTTTTTTAGTATCTGATCTTTTCATCTCTTTGTAGACATGTTTTTGATTCATAGAATATCCCTTTTAATTTCTCTGAGAAGGCAAAGTTTTGATTTCAAGTTTCTCTTTTTTTGTAGTTTCTATGCATGTCTCTCCTGTCATCTCCTTTATGCTAATTACTTACCTAGAATGGGGGAATAAGGCCACCATCTATACCTGGACGGTTCTGCACACCACAACTCTCAGAGGCAACCCTTACATAGTTGTAGTACAAATTTTGCAAAACTATTGTACAGCAGTAGGCCTAGAGGTCAGTTGTATGGGAATGGGTATTACTTCTCCTTGGTTCTCCTCTCTGATAACCTGGACTCTGTTTTAATTGTGATATTATCAATTGAATGAAAGAATCATTGTGCCAGTTTATAATTCTGTGTAACATTTCAGTTGCTGCCAGGGGAGAGCAAGCAAGGATTGGAGCCATCATTAAATATACTAAGGCAGCAACCTTAATTCAGAAGGTTCTGTCTGGCACTGTGGCAGAGACTCCTACCTGAACACACACTGACTCTACTGTTCAGCTCCCATTACCCTTAGGTGTGATCACATGACAGATTCTCACCAGGGGAATGTGAGGTCAGGTTATGGTGTCCCTACTGGGATGAAGTAGTTAAGAGGCAGTAAAGCTTTCTCTTCTGTGGTTTAATGAAAATATATATTTAATCTTTGTCTTGGGTTCCTGGCACAAAACTCCTAAAAACTTTACAATCTCTTGAGTGAATAGTGTCTTTTCTATATTAATGAGATGACTCCTGATAAAAGGGTGTTGTGTCAATGTAGATAATTTCAGAGTGAGGGTTGATGACTAAAAAACCAAGCCAGGATTAGAGGGTTTTGTTTTTTAGCTCCCCATCCTGGTCTCCAGGGAGAGGAGGACTGGATACTAGTAATCACCAATGGTTAATGGTTTAAGCAGTCATGTCTCTCTAATGAAACTTCCAATGGAAAGGGTTCAGAGAGTTTCTGGTTTGGTGAACACATCAAGGTGCTGAGAGGGTCATATACCTGGAGAAGGCATGAATGTGGATGTGTTGACATGGAGGAGGGGGCTGGCAGAGGAGTCAGAGACCAAGAGGAATAGGGAGGGCATCATCTGCACCAAGGGGCTTCCTGGCATAAGATCCTGGAACTAGAATAGACAGAGGTGAGCATCCATGCAGGGAAGAAGATAGGCAGTGATAGAAGATTGGTTTCATGCCACAAAGGTTTATTTTTTCCAACAAATATAATAAGGGTAATTCTCACAATATTTCTCATTGTGACAGAGGAGAGGTACAAATATGGATGAACCTATGGCATCAGATTGGAATTAAGAGATATTGGTGGGAACTCCTGGACTTTTATAAATACAGATAGATATAGAAATACATGTAGGTGTAAATAATGGTGTGAATGGTCTGTGGACTGGGAAGGCCTTGAGGCTTCACCTCCAAAGCACATGTATGCACAGATTTTGGCTTCTAAATAGCATTTTATGGAAAACAGAAGAAACCAATGCTCCTTGGAAAAATGGCTGATACCAAGGCTGGGGCAGGGAAACTGCAAAATGAGCCCAGAACATCTTTTTATACCAGAAATCAAGGAGGTGCTAAAAGAATGATGAGACATGTCAAAAGTACATCAGAGCCATCTTTAAAGTCATCACATTTGAGTATCAAAATAAACCAGGATTACAGTTGACCCTTGAACAACATGGATTTGAACAGCACTGGTCCACTTACATGTGGATGTTTTTCTGTTGAATCTGCTCAGTTCAAATCCGAGTTGTTTAAGCATCAACTGGAGATTGGGAATTTATGTGTTTGGAGGGCAGACTTACATTAAACGGATTTTTGACTGTGTGGGTGGTAGGCACTGCTAACCCCAAAGCTGTTTAAGGGTCAACTGTTTAACTCATTGAATAAAATAGGAAACAATAGTCCATTCTGATATAACTAAATTAACAAGAAAGTTTGATGAACAATAGGATATTTACATATTCTATTGAAACTATATAGTTTCAAAGAATGCTTTCAGAACATACATTAATTTCAAAAGAAAAAATATAACTTTACAGTAAAGAAGTGCATACACCACCTTAAACAAATGATGAACGCGGGCATCATCAGTGATGGGGAAATTGCAATATTCTGTCACCTGATAGATTCATGACAAGAACACAGCATGTTTTCTAATGTATCTGCCAAATTGCATAATCTGATTCTAGTCACTAGGAGATATCAGACACCCCAAAATGGAGAGACGTGACGCAAAATAACTGGCCTGTAATCTTTAGAGGTCACAAATGCAACACATACTTTATAATACTTAAATGCAATATGTAATTCTACACTTTTGCTATAAAGGACATTATTGGGATAACTGGAAAAATTTAAGTGGGGTCTGAGGCTTAGGTGATATTAACGTCACATTAATTTCCTGATTTTGATATTCATATTTTCATTATCAAGACAGTATCCTTGCTTATCAGAACCACACACTAAAGTATTCAGGGAGTAATGGGGCATCAGGTTAGCAATTCTCACTCAAACGTTTTTGAGGTTTTTTTTTTTTCTATATGTACTCTTCTGTAAGTTTTTGATTATTTCAAAATAAAATTTGTGCCAAAGAAGAAAATGGTTTGTGGGATTTCCTAAGTTTGTTGCAATATGCTTTTATTGATTTTAGAGATAGAAGAAGTGGGGGAGGGAGAGAGAAAGAGAGAGAGATCAACTGCCTCCTGCATATTCCCTACTGGGGATTGAGCCACAACCTGGGTATGTGCCCTGAGCAGGAATTGAACCTGGGACCTCTCAGTGCGTGAGACAATACTCAACCAGTTGAGGCACACCAGCTAGGGCTGTGGGATTCTTATTAAAGTCAAATATAGATCTTCCACGCCAGTCCCAAATACGTTTTCCTGCAGTGCATGCTTTCCTCCACAGGCTTGAGCAGCTTTTTTTCTCATGTGGCTCACAATGACACTGGCCATATTCCTCACTCCTGTCTCCTCTTCAGCACTGTTCACCAGACCATTTCTGGAATTAGGGTGTGCTTATTTTCAGAACCTGTATTTTCACTATTAGAAGGGAGGTACCAATGACTTGGGCACATTTCAGCACGTCTGTTCACATTTACAGAAACATGAAGTCAGGTTGTCAGAGCCTTCAGTAGATAAGACATTATAATTTGTATTTTTCTCCTAGTGTGTTATATTTGATTCTCGGGAAATTTTCTATTTATGATATAAACCCAATGGCATTACATTATGTATTTCCTCACAAATACCTAGCCTATGAAAGTTTACATATATAAAAATATTTGTATCTTATTTTGATAATTAAAACTTAAAAATTATCAATAATTTCTTTAAAGTTTACAAATATATGTATCTTTGAGATGTGAAAGCTAAATATTGCAATAGATTGGTATAAACATAGTACACTCTGTGTGTCAGAAACCAAATAATCTGTCAGAGAAAACACAGTATGTTTATTGCCATCTGCCTAGATAAGTAGAGAGTATGTAAATTAAGTAACTAAAGAAAAATGAAAAAACCATATGCATTGGAGAAAAGAATACGATGGCTCAGCTATTTGGGGACTTCCTTTGGGATGGAGGGACTTATTAAATATGCACCTAATCACTCAACTTCAACTAAATGCAATATTATTAGCACTGCTGTGGATGTTTAATGCAGGAGCTGAAGGGATGCATCATTGAGTCATTGATATGTCCCTCAAAATGTCTAAGAGGCACCTTCATTCAACATGTGCACCTTCAGGAAATTACTTGAACTCCTCCTCTCCTCCTACACCTGTTCAGATATCTAGTTCTCCCTTTAATATAAGGTGTGGCAGATATAGGTTTACAGTTGTGAGTATGTGAAACAGTTTATTCTTGTATTATTATTTAACTAGAGGCATAGTGATGGAATTTGTGCACTCAGGGGAACTGGCCTAAGCCAGCAATCTGATATCCTTAGTGCTGTTGCAGAGGTGGGAGAGGCTCCTGCCATCACCACTGCACTCACTAGCCATGAAACCAGCTCAGGGCTTCTGGTTGAGCAGTTGCTCCCCCTGTATTGTCTGCCCTCTAGTGGTCATTGCACATCATAGCGATCGGTTGTTCCATTGTGCAGTCGATTTGCATATTGGCCCTTTATTATATAGGGCTAGAGGCCTAGTGCACAAAATTTGTGCTGCAGAGGGTGCCCTTTAGCCCAGCCTGTACCCTCTCCAATCAGCACTTCACAAGGGATGTCCAACTACCAGTTTGGCCCCTGTGGATCGGGCCTAAACTGGTAGTTGGATATCCCTCTCACAGTCCCAGACTGCTGATTTCTAACTGCTCGCCTGCCTGCCAGCCAGATCACCCCCTAACTGCTCCCCTGCCAGCCTGATTAATACCTAACTGCTCCCCTGCCAGCCCAATTGCCCCCAATTGCCCTTCCCTGCAGGCCTGGTCCCCTCAACCTCTCTCCCCTGCCAGCCTGGTTGCCCCCAACTGCCTTCCCCAGCCAGCCTGACCTCGCCTCCAACAACCCTCCCCTGTTGGCCTGATCTCACCCCCAACAACCCTCCCCTGCTGGCCTGATCTCACCCCCAACTTCCCTCCTCTGCCAGCTGATTTTATTCTGATTGGTCAGTTTCTATTTCAGTTAGTGTCAAAAGTTTTGCCTCTTAAGCGCCATTGGCTCCTCACAGTTGACCCAGATTTGGTTCTGATTGGTCAGTTTCTATGCCAGTCCTCGTCAAAAGCTCTGCCTCCTAGGCAGCCATTGGCTCCTCACAGTTGACCTAGATTGGGCCTATCAACAGGGCCTGATCAGAAAGGCAGGGCTGGTCAGCGGCCCCGATGGAGAGAAATGGAGGCATGGCTGCTAACCAGAGCTGGAGCTAAAGAGAGAGGCAAGTGCTATTCAACAGATCAGACCCTGATTCTCTCTTCAGGCCTCTCTCTGGACCTTATTCACAGCCCCCTCAGCAGTCAGTGCTTGGTCACTGTGCCTGTAGCCATAGCGGTCAGTGCTGGGTCACCACGGCAACCCAGCGCTGACTGCAGGACTGACTTTTGGTTGGTTGAGCCTCCCTATTGTTTCGGACCCAGGGATTTTATATATTAGGATTATTGTATTATTTTCCATATGAACAATTGTAAAAGCCTACTTTTGCCCCTATTTTATACCCAAATTTGATTAGATATTAATACTTGAAACCTGTATTCACTGTCCCTACCAATTCCTTAGTTCAGTAATTACTTTTTTACCTAGGTTATTGCTAATATCTCCTATTTTGTTTTCCTATTTCAACTTATTTTTCCTTTCCATCAGCTATACAGTGGTACCTCGAGATACGAGTGCCCTAACATACGAGATTTTTGAGATATGAGCCGTCGAGCGAACGATTTTTGCTTTGAAATACGAGCAACATTTGAGATAGGAGTAATCATGCGGATTGGCCGGCTGCACACGACCCACCAGTTTACCTCGACTCGAGTGTCTCATAGTTTCCGACACCTCAAGGTTACGGAACAAATTAAACTCATATCTCAAAGTACCACTGTATCTTTATAAAGCACCAGTATAATTAGATTACATCTTTTAAAATTCTACAACTGTATTGTAAGGATCTAGTGTAATGTTTAATAGAAATACAAGTGTATGTATGAAGATGTTAGTCATAATATAATATTAATGAAAAATGGAAATTAAATAAATTTTCAACAATAAGGAAATGGGTAAGTTGACTATAATGTATCCATTTGATGGAATATTCTGCAGTCAATAGTAATAATTTTCAAGAAACTAGAGCAGACTAAATCTGAGGGATGCATATTGGAGGTAATGCAAATTTATGTTCTCATTTTTTTTCTATAGCCCACGCAGACTTATTCTGACTTAATACTACAAGGAAATTGCTTCATGTTCATGGACGTCACATACAACTTCAGTAGATCTCAGAAACTCTGCAAACCTATTCCAATTAAACTACAAGCAATCTCATAATGGCCGTCACCAACTTCTGTGCCTGCTCCTCTTATTTTCTTTCCTTGTTTCTTTGTTGTTGTTTTTTAAATCCTCACCATAGGGTACTTTTCCATTGATTTTTTTAGAGTGAGTGGAAGAGAGGCAAAGACAGAAAGAAATGTCCATGTGAGAGAAACGCATGGATTGGTTGCCTCTTGCACGTGCCACAATCAGGGCTTGGAATGGGGAGGAACCTGCAACCAAAGTTTGTGTCATTGACCAGAATTGACCCAAGGCCAAAGCTCTATCCACTGAGCCATACTGGCGAGGGTTCCTCTTGCTTCCTTTGTCCCTGCTTTTTACCTTCTCGACCCATACCCCCAATTTAATATTCAATTCTAGTCTCATTGGATTTGAACAAATATAGGACAGATCCTCGAGGCTCTCGTCAAAGTTCGTGTTTCCACCTGGGTTTTAATCATGCCTTTTGTTTTACTGCCATATGCCCCTACTTCTTTAAATAAAAATTTCTTTGCTCCTGAAATCAGAATTTTCTGTGTGGTCCATCTTCAGAATTTAATTGTGGAATTCTGAATTCCCTATCTTCCATCATTCACTCAAGACAACTGATGAAACATGGTCACTGTGCTACCTCAGCAAAAGGGAATGCAACGCAACTGTATGAAAATGTGAGGTTTCACAGACAGGAAACTGCTATTACTACACAATTAACTAGCTTGAATTTCTGGTGGAATATCCACAAGGACTGTGAGAAAAGGTATTACCTGACCCTTCCTGAGTCTTCTTCCTAAGATTGATTTGGGAAAGATGGGGTCAGGGGAGGAGAAGAGATGTCTAAAAGAAATGCCCAACCTTTCTCCTGCATAAGCGACCTATAGTTTGTAGGGACCCCTGAAAGAGAGCCTTTTTTGTGTGTGTCTCCTTATGTAAGAAGAATGAACTGTAAGTGGGTAATCTTCATCCCTAGTTAAAGGGATGAGTTCCTTTTAATGAAATGAACAGGATTCTGGGGCTTAAAGTGTGATATAGTTGATAGTCTATATCCTAAACATCCTATATTCAGGACATACTGAATGCTGATGAAAATGACTGTTTCTCTCTGGCAAAGCAAAGAAAGAAATTGAAGCCTCCTATATCACAGCATTTATCTAGCTGATTTAACATCTTGAAGGAAACCTCTTCCTCTTGTGGAAGGAAAGACTCCACAAGCGAGTGGGCTGAGGAAAGACTCTTTTTTCAGTGCTATAGACATTAATATTACAGGAGGGAATCTGTATTCTATTCACTTCTATATTCCCAGAGTCTTACATAGCATCTACCACACAGGTGTTAAAGAGATATTTTGTTTAATGAAGGAAGAAAGGACTATGTCTTTGCCTAAGGGCCTGTGTCCTAGTCCTAAAATATTTCATGTGTGAAGGTTTCTAACTCATTTCAAGTTTCCTACTGGTTTCTTTAAATACACATTTGAACCTTTGTTTTTATCTAGGAGTAAGAATAAAATAGCAATTATGTTTCTGCCCCCTTAATGACATACTTTTACTAATAACAATGATGATGATGGTGATGTTTATTAAGTACTTACAATATGCTAAATATGCTTCTAAGCCCTTTATATGTACTGATTTATTTGTTCTTCACAACAACTCTATTTATCAGATGCTGTAATCAACCCCATTACACTAAGGAGAAGACCAAGGCACAAGAGGTTTTAAATAATTTGCTCTTGATCATAATAGCTAGAAAGCAATAGAAGTAGCAGTTAGCTTGAAAATTCGCACTTTTTAATTCATTTTTATTTTTCTTACATTATGTCCTTTCTATTTCAGGAATTCTTTCTAATAGCTCCCACATATTGTAGTACCATAATACCAACTGTTATTTAGATTGGATTACCACTAGTCTCATTGATTGCTACTCTTTCTTGTATATTATGTTTTCAACATCTTGAGATCTTTATGCTAATGCAATTTTCGCTTGGCTAGAGTACTTTTATTGAGTATCTTCTTTTTTCAGAAAGGAAATATGGATGTGATACTTCTAAGTGCTTGCATGTCTGAAAAATTCTTGCCACCATGAAAAAACAAAATTTGAGTGGATACAGTCATGCAGAATTGCTCTTTCTTTCTTAAAATCCACACATATTGCTCCATTGGTACTCTATAGCCAGTATTCATATGAAGATATGATGCCAACCTGATTATGATTTTTTTGGGGGGGGATAACTGATTTTTTTCTATATGGAAGGTTTTAGGACTTTATCTTTTGATTCTAAAATCTCACTAAATATATATAGAGATATTTTTCAATAATCTTGACCAATGTTTGGTTTTTCAACTCAGAGGAATTTTCTTCCAGTTCAACTTTTGTTGCCATTTCTCCTCCATCAGGTCTTTTCTCTTACTTCAATCCTCTCATTTTTTGGGGATTGATGCATCTGGATTTATCCTCCAGTTTTCTCATCTTTTCTTTGTCTTCTTGCTCTACATTCTGTTTCAATAATTAAATTCTTTAATTCATTGTTTTATAACATACATTCTTCTGCTCATTGCTTCTATTGAGTTTTTCATTATAGTAAATAAGATTTTTATATTGAAAAATTGTTTCTTATTGTCAGATTGCTCTTTAGCATAGCAGCCTGATACGTTTTTTTTTTATCAACACATTATCCCACTAGCAGAGAAGGGTACTTAAAATTCTTTGAAGTCTTCATCTATTTTTATATTAACTCTTTTATTTTTAAATGTTGGCCTATTTGCACTGGTTAATCTGTTGAATACTCTATTGATATGTTAATTTGTTCATTTGTTTCATGATATTTCCCCCTTGGAGAGCTACACTGGGGTGGGTCCTTTCAAATCCTATGTAATTCTGGCATCTGTAGGTCCAGAGAAACAGCAATTGGATATATTTTCTAAAAGATCATAGATGAGAGGTAGGCAGGCCCTCACATGTCTCTTCTAAGAGGTAAATGACGACAAGATCCTCAGATGATACAAGTGACCATGAGAATTACACCCATGTTAATTCCTTGGAAGGTTAGAAAGAATGGAAGTGCCAGAAATATGACTGCTAAGCAGGACCCTTTGATCTAGATAAGCAGCTATGGGTAGTTTTGGCTCACAGCTTTTTATAGGAAAGCAAAATAAAGTTAGGCAGCATGAACCTGAGGAAGACAAGAGAGTTGCTACCAGGCCAGCTTCTATTGGCTTGAAGTTACTAATAGCAGATAGTGAGAATGTAGGTGTTCTTTACTCCATCATTTTATGAACCTAAAGTTGCTGGTATGTTGTTCTCATCTCTCTCTATTTCCAATGATAATAATTTGGATATATTTTATCTTTAATATTTGTTGGGTTATCTCAGTAGCAAATAGAACTTGGGTTCCTATCTTCTCATCTTCTCATTATTGTAAATGTCCTTCTTACCTTATTTTTCTAGCTTTATTTTTGCAGTGATGGAGTTACATTTCTTAGTATCTAGAAATTGACCATAGCCTCCATTTATCTCCACCTCTTCAATTGTAGGTGCACAGAATGCTTACTTAGGTAACACTTACCAAAGTGCCCTCACCCCATAGTTCTTCTTTAGACAATATGGTCAGATGAGAAATGCTATGAAAACATAATTCACTTCTGGAAAATCTCCATATGTGGGCTAGGCTATTGCAACTGGATCAGCTGTAGACATGATGGTATGAGAAACATGATCAATTCTGGAAATTGCAAAAGGTCTGGCATGTTTATAGTGGAGTGTGGAAAAAATGAAGCTAGGGAGTTAGGTAAGAGCCAGATTGACTTTTTTTTTTTTTAATGCCCTGACAAAGAGTTTGAACATTATCCAGAAGACAATAGGAAGTTGAAGGCTTTTAAGGAAGGGAGCAAAAAGATTAGATGTGTGTTTTAAGGAGATCATTCTGGTAACAGTGTGAAAAATGAATTGGATGAGGAGAGAATGGAGCGAGAAAACCCATTAGAAAGCTATTAAAGAGGTTTAGGTGAGAATTTATGAGGCTTCTGCTATGGCCAGTAGAAATGTGGAGAATAGTGGAGAGATTCAAAAGCTATTTAGTAAGTAAAATAAACAGACTTGATGTTTGATTATGTGTGGAAGGAGGAAAAGCCAGAGCCTAGGATGCCTTGGTGATGGGTGTGTCTGGTGATATATTACTCCAGTCAGAGAATATAGGATGAGAATTGTGTTTAGGGAAAAAGAGGACATGTTGTGTATAACTTGTCTAAGATATTTGAATGTAAATGTCCAAGTATATATGTACACCCACATATCACATATACACAGCAATGTTGTTCAGTCAGGATATATGAACCAGCCAAATTTCTAAATGTGGACATTAACAGCATATGGTTGATGTATAAAGAATAATAATAGTAGCTGAGACCAGTTTGGCTCAGTGGATAGAGCGTCGGCCTGCGGACTGAAAGGTCCCAGGTTTGATTCCGGTTGGGGGCACATCTCAAGTGTGGGGCGTGCAGGAGGCGGCAGATCGATGTCTTTCTCTCATCGATGTTTCTGACTTTCTATCCCTCTCCCTTCCTCTCTGTAAAAAATCAATAAAATAATTTTTTATAAAAAAAGAATAATAATAGTAAATACAATTTTGGGGTTATTAATATGGTCTAGATAGCATTCTGTGTTTTTAGGGATGGACAGAAGAGAGGAGTCTAGAATCTTAGAGATTAGAGTCAGATAGGTAAACAGAATATGAAGAGAATGTGAGCTCAAAAAAATGTGGGGGAGGTAGAGAAGGGAGTTTCAAAGTATAGAACAAAGTCAAATTCTAGAAATTTCAAACAAGTTTAGTTATTCTGCTTTCCTAAAATAAGGTAGAAATTTCTGATCAGTATGGCTAAATGGTTGGAGCATCAGCAGACGCACTGAAAGGTCTCTGGTTCATCCCCAGCCCTCCAGCTGGGGTATAAGCCCTGAGGCAACCAATCAATGTGTGTCTCTCATATCAATGTTTCTCTCTCAGTCTCTCTCCTTCCCCTTCCTCCATTTCTTCCACTCTTTCTCTGAAAAAGCAATGGAAAAAAATATCCTTGGGTGAGGATATTTTGCCAGGAAATTATGGAAATTCTAATTAAAGGGCCTGGAAGAGTTCAAATATATTTCCTTAGAATTGCATTTGACTTTGAAGAGTTACCTTTTGAACGATTTGTAGAGGAAGTACCTAAGATTAGAAGAAAGTCTCAGAAGAAAAAGTGTGGTTGTGATTGCTTATTATTGGAAACGAATAGAGCCAAATCCCTGGAGAGGGAGAGAGGACAAATCTCACACCCACAGAACAGGTTGAGGCAAATGAACAAAATCACCTCAGTAGTGGGAGAATCCCACCATACCTGTGCTTCAGAAGGGTTGGGCAAGGCTGAGGAACCTGAATAGGCTTGAGTAAGGTGACTTAGAGGGAGGAAGGGTGAATATACTAGATGCTGGAGTCTGTCATCTAGACCTCTTTTCTAGGAGCAAGGCACTTATTCTTCCAGTTTTTAGGAAGATTGACTGCTGGTTGCTCATTCCCTCTGCAGAAATTGTCCTTGTCGAAGGTTATGCTTCCTCCTCAGAGCCCAGTCCCCGTGCTTCAAATCCAGGGCATGTCTGAAGGGCCATCCCAGCTTCAGAGCTCTCGTGAGATTGTCTGAAACCTCAGTGCAACCACATATACTCCTTTAATCTATTTCTTAACAGAATCCAGTTTCCCTTACTCACTTATAGGCATTATTCTCAAGAACAGTTCTTACTAAACATCCTGCATCAAATCTTGGTTGCAGTATTTTGTTTCTGGGGAACCCAAACTAGTATATATTTCATAATCAGCTTTATGCCTCCTAGATTTGGATCTGACAGGAACAGAGTTTTGATTTCATCATGGAGAGGACTGATCAAAAGACTCCAAAATGAGAAAGTAATGTAATACAATTCTAAAGTAGTAGTTCTCAACTGGGAGCAGAGGATAAAGATAGGGAGGGTATTTCCTATGGCTGTGCCCATATTTGTCTACTCTAATACCTTTCTTCCCTAAATTCTGATACACCACATTGACTTCACAACTTCCGTGAAAAACATTCTAGTACAATGGAACTGTCTGTACATTGGGGTGGACTGAACCAGAGGAGGGGGGTGGCAGTGCAGAGGGAAAGTGTGGTCCCCAAAGGAGAGGGAAGGGCAGAGCTCTTTCTGTTTTATTTTATTTAAAGGAGGTACTTTAGTGTTTGTATTCTACATGAAAAAGACCAATGGAGAAAGTAAGAAATTGTGAATACAGGAGAGAGAGGAAACAAGAAAAGAAGGACCACTTTTCCCTAAAAGACCCTATACCAACCAATTGCTATACATGTTTCTCTAGTAGTCTCATTCTCATATCCATAATGTTGAATTCTTATTCTGGATCTTTAGAGTTTCCATCTCCAAATTCTCAGGCCCCTGAGTGCAACACTTCCCACAGGTTGGTGATATTTGATAGAGACTTTCAATGATGTTTTTCTTTTTTTTATAACAGAGAACGTAGCCTTAGGTATTGCCATATTTTATGGGGTTTTGTTTTACTTTGTGTTTTTATTGATGTATAATTGACCAATAACATTATAGTAGTTTCAACAATACAAATATGATTTGATATTTGTATACACTGTAGAATGCTTATCACAATATGTGTAGTTAACATTAATCACTGTATAGTTACAAATTTTTCTTGTGATGAAGACATTTAAGATCTGTTCTCTTAGCAACTTTCAAAAAGACTAAGCAGTGACTATAGTCACCATGCTGTACATTGTATTTCCCAGGCCTTATTTATTTTATAACTAGATGCTTGTGCCTTTTGACCTCCTTTTTCCCATTTTGCCCACGTAATATTCTGCTGACTCATTTCTAAATGACTTGGTTCCATTGGCTTTCAGCTGCTAGGGATCCTCATGCAAACAGCAAATTTCAACTGCTTTAGAGATCTATTTATGACTCTACTTTTTGCTTACAGCTTTCCTGATGTGCTGGATAGTTATGCAGCAGCCATCCTTCTTCCCCTTGAATAAAAAACCAAAGGTTAATCAGTCCCTTCATATCTAACAGCTAGTATCAGCTATAATTATGATGAAACAAAACTGGGAGTCCAGGTAAATGTTACCATTGAAGGGAGGTGTGTTTGGGAGCAGTCATGCGATAAGGCTTCACTGCAATTAGAAATCACTCCTGGATATTGACACCTCCCTCTGAGTTTCAGTAAGAAGGGGCAGGGCATGCAAGGGGAGGGAAGAATTTTAAAAGATGTTTGAAAAATTGCAGTTGAAGGTTGAACTTTTTTTTTTCCAAATGCTTTGGGATGAAAGCAAATTTCTCTGGTAAGAATGGACAGCTTTATGGGACAGACTTGGGGGCTATTAACAAGATATGATCTGAGTGTGAGGCTTCCCTCAGGCCATAAAGATGATTACATGCCGGAGCTGATCATTAGAAAAATGATTGAGGCTATTATTAACCCATTAGCCAATTACTTATTAATTACTTCAAAATGTGGCTAAAAATGAGGCAATTAGGAGATCACAATTCTGTTATTTGAAATCACAGAGGGTGAATTGATGGGCACCAGCTGCTCTGACACTTTGCCTGGTGATCGGCTACTGCAGAGGAGGCTGTAGAGCAATATCTCATAACCTCTCTTTCACAGCATCCCACACTCAGGGAGGTCAGATATTTTTCCCCTGGGAGAATAGAAACGCACCCACACTTCCATTTGACAGGAGAGCCATGCTGTCAGGATCGGGCTGAAGCATGCAGCCCTGGTGGAAAATAAGGCTGGAGCTTTCCCATTGTGGACCTTGTAACTAAAGCTCACCCAGCAAATTAACCTCCTGGCTCAAGTGGGTTGGTTATTAGCCAGCCAAGCACAGTGTAAATGCCAACACTATAGCCTTCAGAGTCCTCTGCTTGTGAGAGTGGGTGGACTTACCAGTCAAGACACCCTCCATTCTTCATTCTTCACCACCTTGATCCTGCTAATACCATGTTGGCCTCAAGAAAAGGATGATTCAGAGGTCATTTTTCTTCAAAATTCTATCGTAATTCTTCAGAGCCATTAATGGAAGGAAGTCATATGTAACCGAAAGCTTAGGGATAAGCAGAAAGAATTTTCGTGGACTTGTGGTACCAATCGGTTTTGCTGCCCAGCATCCTTTCCCTTTTGTCTGGGAACAGCCCTCTTGGGAAATGCATATTCTCCTGCAACCCAGAATTAACAGACACAGATTCTTTGGGAAACTGCTCCAGTTTCAGCCCATTTGATTTCTGGAAGGGTGTCATCACTGTGTACACACCTCATGGCAGCGGTAATTGGTCCAACTGAGAAAACAGGGAACCCTTCTTTGGGATTGATATATGGACACTATCGTTTCATTGGGTTACTAAGCTCAGACCGTAGAAACCCAAAGCTGCTGGCAATCATCTTCCCTAACTTCGTGGAAAAAGTTCATCTATAGTAAGAGAGCAACAGAATTAAAAAAAAAATGAGCTGGTTTGGCTCAGTGGGTAGAGCATCAGCCTTTGGAGTGAAGGGTCCCAGGTTTGATTCTGGTCAAGGGCACATGCCTGGGTTGCAGGCTTGATCCCCAGTGTAGGGAGTGCAGGAAGCAGCCGATCAATGATCCTCTCACATTGATATTTCTACCTCTCTCTCCCTCTCCCTTTCTGAAATCAATAAAATATATTTTTTAAAAATGAGGAGGGGGGAGAGGAGGAGCGGAGAAAAGGGGCAGGAGAGGAGGAGGAATCAAATTATTTAAACCTTTTAGATCAGATATGCCCGAGAGGAGCCATTAACCCCTAGATTTTCCAGGGATGTGAGCCAATATGCTTCATTTAGCTTGCAGTTCTGTTATTAGCTACCTAAAGCCTCCTGATTAATACCAAAATTGGTTCAGAGGTTGGAGGGATTCAACTGGCAGACTTATAATTATGGAACTAGCAAAGAACTTGGGTGTTGGGTAGTGAGGTCCCTTGCTGGAAAGTTGAAAATCTTGGTTGAGTAGTTGTTAAAAGTTGGTTCAACTACCATCTGCTTGGTCAGACTCTGTGCCTATGGTAAAGCTGGGATTTCAGGGGCCTTGTGGGAGAATGTAAGGCTGGCAAAGCATTTTTGCTACTTCTGATGCCCTTTGTAAACATCCTGTAATAAAAGAGATAAGCTTTGGTTCAAGATGGACTATCTGAAAATAGTAAATAGAAAAATAAAATAGCATATGACTTTGTAAAGAGATGCCCTTCAGCCCTAGAATCAACAAACCAAGCCCATGGGGTGGAGGGGAGGTGTCAAATGTTCAGAAATCTTTTAAAAATGAAAATGCTTAATTATAAGCCTCTACAGAATCATGGAAGTGGCAAAAAAAATAAAAGAAAAGAAATACTACTGGAATCTGAGAAACTTAGGGTGTCTTGTGGAATATTTATGCTTTCTTTTTAAAAAAAATATATTTTATTGATTTTTTTACAGAGAGGAAGGGAGAGAGAGAGTTAGAAACATCGATGAGAGAGACATCGATCAGCTGCCTCCTGCACACCCTACTGGGGATATGCCCGCAACTTATGTACATGCCCTTGATTGAAATCGAATGTGGGACCTTTCTGTCTGCAGGCCGATGCTCTATCCACTGAGCCAAACCGGTTTCAGCTATGCTTTCTTTCTTAAGATAGGAAGAACTATTGTCCTTTCCTTTGCTTTTTTCTAAGAAATTTTAAAGATCTTGAAAAACACAAAGAATAATATGGCAAATGTATATTCTCCTGCAACCCAGAATTAACAGACACAGACAACTACATGTAGTTAAGAATTTTTACTCACTGTAGAGTATTCCATAATATGATTATAAATATGACAAATTTGTCTATTCCTTTTGTAATAGACATTTTGGTGGTTGTCAGCTTTATAATATCCCAACAATTGATTATTATTATACTCGAGGCCCAGTGCACAAAATTTATGCACAGAGGAAGTGGGGTTTGTCCCTTAGCCCAGCCTGCATGCTCTCCAATCTGGGACCCTCAAGGGATGTCCCTGGGTCTAAATGGGCAGGCAGGCATCCCTTTCGCAATCCAGGACTACTGGCTCCCAACTGCTTGCCTGGCTGTCTGCCTGATTGCCCCTAACTGCTTCTGCCTGCCAGCCTGATGGCTCCCTAACCACTGCCCTGCCAGCCTGATTGATGCCTAACTGTTCCCCTGCCAGCTCAATTGCCCCTAACTCCCCTCCCCTATTGGCCTGGTCACCCCTAACTGTCCTCCCTTGCTGGCCTGGTCTCCCCCAACTGCCCTCCCCTACAGGCCTGGTCACCCCTAATGCCCTCCCCTGCTGACCTGGTCACCCTCAACTGCCCTCCCCTGCAGAGCTAGTCCCCTCCAACTGCCCTCTCCTGGCAGCCATCTTGTATCCACATGGGGGTGGCCAGCTTGTGTGTTGGAGTGACTGTCAATTTGCATATTGCCTCTTTATTATATAGGCTATGTTTTGTGGTACATACATATAATTTTTCTAGTTTATACATCTAGAAGTAGACTGCTGGATCATAAAGTCTGAATACGTAGTTGTAATTTTACTAGTCCTACCAATTGCTCTCCAAAATTGCTATACCATTTTGTATTCTTGCCAGTTAATGTATGAGTATTCTCTTTTCACCAAATCCTTACAAATAATTTATATTGTCAGGCTTTTAAATATTTGCCTATTTAATGAGAGAAACATGGCATTATGTTGTTACTTTACTTTCCATTTTGCAAAATCCAAATGAGTTTGACATCTTTTTCTGTGTTTATTTCCCAATCAGATTCCTTCTTCTGTGAAATTTGTAACCTGTGACTGTTTTTCTGTTTTCTCTTTTTGATTTGTGGGAGATCTTTTACATATTCTGCATATGTATCCTTTGTTTGGGTGGTGGTTATAGGCTTTGATTCAACTCATCTCTGAATTCTGGTTTCTTACTAACCACTAAGCTGCTTATCTACTCTGTTCTTCAGTGTGGTTTTTTTTTTTTCTGTAAATAAGAGATGCTAATAGTTTCTCCCTCATATTGTCTTCAGGAGGACTTATTGAATTAGTAGCTATATAAAGGAATTAGCATAGTTTTGATAAAGTGCCAGAATGGGGAGGAGAGAAAACACAGTGAAAAAAACATAAGGAGCTCACATTCTTTTCAATTCTTTTACAGCAGCAGAAACAAAACAACTATTAGTAGGTCAATAAATTATCCTGGTACTCACTGTATAGTATTTTTGCCAGTTTCCTTAACCGTTCACATGCCTTTTCTTTGCCTGTCCCAATTCTGTGTGCCATTAAGGCTTCTACACTTCTCTACAAATTTAGCGTAAAGAGTGTTTTTTAACAGAATTTATTAGATGATCTGTCCCTTGATTTTCAGAGCTTCCTGAACACACCTTGAACTTAGCCCTTAGCTGGCAGTATCATAATATACTCTACATCTCCATTTAAGCCTGGGAGGGAGTTAAGGCTAAAAGATTGCCCATTCATCCAGTATGCTCAGCAGTAGGGTGATTGATGCCACTTAGAAGGGAATGTTGAATGACTGCCTGACAGAAGCTGTTTCCACCTGGAGGAAAAATAATGCTTTAAAATGTATGTCCAGCTAATCAGTAATTAAAGGTACAAGCGCATTAGTGAAGGTTAACTTTGGAGTCATTTATTAAGTACAGTTTTCATAAATTGTAGTTTTGTTTGGGAAATTTAGTACACATATACTATGTGTATACTGTATAGCAACTATCACTAGCATACCATGAGCATACACACACACACACACACACACATATGCACGCACGCACTCATGCACACACACACATGCTATTTATTATATAAAAACAGCAAAATCTTGGGGAAATATAGTGTGCTATTTATCTCTCCCTAGAGCTCATCTTAGAGCTTATTTTAAAAAAGATTTCATTTGGGGCCTCAGCACAGGACTCTGCTAAATTGCATTCCTGGGCAGGTAACACAGAAGAGAGAAAGGAAGGTGTCATTTGGCAATTTGGCTGCTGCTAATGATACAGTCATTGTTCAGGGAAAAAGTTAGCTCCAGGGGAGGGTGCCTATTAAAGCAAAAGGATGGGAAGTTAAGAGAATTGGTTGCTAGGTTTTCTTTGTGGGAAAGCAAGCTAATTTTTTTTTTCTGATTATGAGGAAAATGCAACCTATTTATTCTGATGGAGATAATACTAGAAATGGGGAAGATGAAAATCAGGAACATAAATCTTGAGAGGCACAGGGACTGTGAGGTCATTCGGGGGAGGGAATCTTACCTGTTTTATTCACCCTTTCTGAGCAGTGTCTGGCACTAATGGACACCTGGTTAATATATGTTGAATGAGTATATGAATGAATGTCTACTTAGATTTGAGAAGTATCCCCTTATCCTTTTTGCAGCAATTCTTTAATTATTATAAAAATACTAGAGGGCTGGTGCATGAATTCATGCATTGTGGGGTCCAGCTGGCCCATGCCAATCGTGGTCCATTGGGCTGGACCAGGTAGGGGGAGGGGCTGCAGGCAGTTGGCCAGCTCGCCCCGCCCCCAATCGGGGTGTTGGGAGCCAATCAAGGGCTGAGCTGGTAGGGGGAGGTGGTGGCAAAGGCTGATCAGGCCCTGGATCAGGCTGGTTGGCTGCTACAGTGGTTGTCATATAACCACCAGTCATTCTGCTGTTCAGGTTGCTAGGCTTTTATATATATAGATAATAGTCTTAATATATTCAAAGTTATAAAAAAATAATGAGAACCAAAGAAAACAAATTTATAATTCACCTATAAAGATAGATTAGTATTTGGATATATTCCTGCTGTCATTTTTATGTAGGCATGTATTGGTATATGCGTGTGTGCATGATTGTGTTATGTAAACAGTTTTTATTCTAATTTTTGTTTGTATTAACATTTTCCAATTTTATTAAATAATTTCTTTGAGGTTATTCATAATTGCTGCAAATATATTATTAATCTATTTATATTAAATGATTATTTCCTAGTACTAGAAACTAAACTGTTTTTAAATAGCTGCTATTTTAAAAATACAAATTCCAATTAGTAAAGATCCTTTCTTTAGGTTAAGGATATTAATATTTAATTACTTTGGTATATTTTTCCAAAATTAGTTTTCAGACAGGATTGTACCTAATGCTACTAATACACAGCCCTCACTAATACTGAATATTATAGCTTTCAAATATTTTTTTTAACTTTTAGAATCAGAAAAATATTATTTTGTTATTTTAACACATATGTCTTTCATAACTAAAAAGATCAAACTTTTTAAAAAATGTATTTTGCCTCTTTATCTTTCTTTGGTGAATTATCTGTCATGAGGCAGTAGTGTGTTTCCTCTTGATTTAACAACAATTTTTAAAAAATATTTTAAGCCGAAACTGGTTTGGCTCAGTGGATAGAGCATTAGCTTGTGGACTGAAAGGTCCCAGGTTCGATTCCGGTCAAGGGCATGTATGTTGGTTGCGGACACATCCCCAGTAGAGGGCATGCAGGAGGCAGCTGATCGATGTCTCTCTCTCTCATCGATGTTTCTAACTCTCTATCACTCTCCCTTCCTCTCTGTAAAAAATCAATAAAATATATTTTTAAAATATTTTAAGAAAACTATATCTTTGTCTATAGATAATTTCCAGCTTGTTAATTTCTTTGAATGTAATTTTTTGATACTTTAGAAACAGGTTTTAAAATTTTAAATAATCTACTTTTTTTTTCTTATTTGTACTTGGCTTTGTGAGTTCTTTGTTTTTCTTTCTTTTTTTTAATTAAATCTTTATTATTTAGATTATTACATTTGTTTCTCTTTTTTCCCCTCCATAGCTCCCTTCCACCCGGCTCCTACCCCTCCCTCTAACCTTACCTCTCTCCCATTGACCTCATCCATAGGTGTATGATTTTTGTCCAGTCTCTCCCTGTACCTCTTACCCCTTTCCCCCTGAGAAACATCAGTCCACTCCCTTTCTGTGCTCCTGATTCTAGTGTATTCACCAGTTTATTCTGTTCATCAAATTTTTAATTCACTTGATTTTTAGACTCACTTGTTGATAGATATGTATTTGTTGTTCATAATTTTTATTTTTACCCTTTTCTTCTTCTTCCTCTTCTTAAAGAATACCTTTCAGCATTTTATATAATACTGGTTTGGAGTTGATGAACTCCCTAAGCTTTTGCTTTTCTGTGAAGCTCTTTATCTGCCCTTCAATTCTGAATGATAGCTTTGCTGAATAGAGTATTCTTGGTTGTAGGTTCTTGCTGTTCATCACTTGAATATTTCTTGCCACTCCCATCTGGCCTGCATCGTATCTGTTGAGAAATCAGTTGACAGTCGTATGGCTGCTCCCTTGTAGGTAATGAACTGTTTTTCTCTTGCTGCTTTTAATATTCTCTCTTTGTCTTTTGCTTTTGGTATTTTAATTATGATGTGTCTTGGTGTAGTCCTCTTTGGATTCCTTTTATATGGAGTTCTGTGTGCTTCCTGGACTTGCAAGTCTATTTCTTTTACCAGATGTGGGAAGTTTTCAGCCATTATTTCTTTAAATAGATTTTCAGTATGTTGCTCTCTCTCTTCTTCTGGCACCCCCACAATTCTGATGTTGGTACGCTTGAAGCTGTCCCAGAGTCTCCTTACATTATGTTCACATTTTTGGATTCTTTTCTCTTCTTGTTTTTCCAGTTGAGTGTTTTCTGATTCTTTATATTTCAAATTTTTGACTTGATTCTTGCCCTCCTCTAGTCTGCTGTTAGGACTCTGTATAATATTTTTTATTTCAGTCATTGTATGTTTAATTTCTAATTTTTCCTTTTCCATCTCTAGTTGGATCTCTTCCATCTCTAGTTGGTTCTATTTCATCTCTAGTTGCTCCTTTTTCATCTCTAGTCGGTCCTTTTTCATCTCCTCTTGGGTCTCGCTAACTTCATTCAACTTTTCTAGGATATTCTTGAAAAACCTTATAAGTGTGGTTTTGAACTCTCTATCCAGTCATTTGTTTTCCTCCATTTCTTTTGTTTGTGATCACTTCCCTTGTCTCGGCATTTTCACTATGCTGGGAAAACTTCTGTGTTGGTTTCAGCCTTATGATACCAGACTTGAATAACTGCAAAAACCTCTCTGTTGAGCTTGGGCTGGGTGGAGTCTCAGGGCTTAAGGGACCACCTTGCCTTCCTGTTGGCCCTGCCCTCCAAGGCCCCTGAGTCTCACGTGACTGGGTATTTGCTGGAGCAGTCCCTGTGCGTGCACGCGCTCTCTTGCAGTGCCTCTAGACTGCTGCCCCTCCGGCTCCCCTGCACTCCGGAACCACACGAGTCTGGGTCCCTAAGGTTTTGCCCGAAACTGGGGTTTAGTGGAGGTAGAAGTGACGCAGTTGGAAGGGTCTGTCTCCCGCCCACTCATGAAAGCCAGCGGTACAATCAACAGTCTGTCCTCTGCACGCAGTGCTGTGTGCACCATCAGACTTCTGATCTTTTGCGACTCTCCTAAATTTCCGTGCACTTCTCCCTTTTCACAGTCTAAATTGCCCCCATATGAGTTTCGGCTGGATCTGGGGTCTAGTGTCGTAGGATAAGGGGTTCAATGCCGTTGAGAGTTTCCGGAGAGTCTCCGTCTCCCTCCTGCCTGAGAAAGCCAGCCAGGTACTCAGGCACCTGCTCTCTCCACGTGCGCGTCTCTGTACCTCAGCTTTTTTGCTGCTCCTCTGGGTCTCTGTGAGCCCCTCTCTTTTCTTCTAGTTGTAGAATTTCCACTCAGCCGGCTTTTCTGTGGTTCTGGATCATGTCCGTTCTATCTTTTAGTTATAGTTTTGAAATTGTTGTGCGAGGCAGCAGTGTAGGTGTTTACCTATGCCGCCATCTTGGATTCTACCTCAGTTCTTTGTTTTTCATTTGAAGAAAAAAAAATTTCCCTCCTGGGGTCTACAAAATGCTAATTTATGTTTTCTTTGGTTCAGTTTTATTTTAATCACATCAGTAAGTCATTTTGGTCTAGCTTCATTCTTTTCTAAATATCTAATCAATTGTTCTAACATCATTTATTGAATACTCCCTCCTTTACAGATTGATTTATGATGGAAATTTAGCTATATATATTAAATTCTTACATATAAGAATGTTGGTTTCTAAAATGTTTATATTGCTCCATTAATCAAACTGTCAATTCTTTCCTTAGATATACAGCATCATAATAACTGAAAGTTTATTTTTGGCTTTATTATCTTGTAAGACAAATCTATCTTCATTAATCTTTCCATCTTGTTTTATTTTATCTCTGGAAATTTTTTACTATGCAAAACTACATACTTTTAAAATGAACTATATTACCACTTTTTCAAAAAATTAAAACTCTTTTAGAAAATTTTTATTGGAATCATGTTAAATTTTTAAATTATTTAAGAAGAATTAATAAATTACCTTTATACTATTTAGTATTCTCCTTCAGGAACATGGTATATCTTCTCATTTATTTTACAATTATATATTTCCATTTGTTTTCCAATCCTCTTCATAGAGATGACATAATTATTGAAACTGTTTTTTTACAGATTTGTGATTAGAGTTATTTTTAAATTTGCATAATTACCTTTTATGAACTAGAATAAAATAGTTTCACCGTCCTAATTTTGACTTATATTAGTGCTGGCAAAAAGAAGCAATTACTAATATTTTATATTTATGTTTTCATCTGAACATTTTCCTAAATTTTCAAACTTGTTTGAATAATTTTTGTTAAACTTTCCTGGGTCTTCCAGATCAAAATACCAATTATTTGTATAATATTTTCCCCCTTGGCTTTTTAGCTATAGCTTATTTCTCACATGGCAAGGAATTGAAAGAGGTCTCCAGCCCATAGTTAGCAAAAACCTCAGGTCTTGCCAAAGCCGGTTTGGCTCAGTGGATAGAGCGTCAGCCTGCGGACTGAAAGGTTTGGGGTTCAATTCTGGTCAAGGGCATGTACCTTGGTTGCAGGCACATCTCCAGTAGGGGGTGTGCAGGAGGCAGCTGATCGATGTCTCTCTTTCATCGATATTTCTAACTCTCTATCCCTCGCCCTTCCTCTCTGTAAAAAATTAATAAAATATATTTTAAAAAAAAACCCTCAGGTCCTCAGTTCAATAGCCTGTAAAGAACTGAAGCAGCAGCCAACCATATAAGGGAGGATGGTAGGGGATTCTCTCCCAGTCAAGACTTCAGATGAGACCATAGCCCTGACTTAATCCTTGACCCCAACCTCTTGAGAAACCTTGAGCTAGACTCCACCTAAGCCACACCTGGATTCCTGACCCCAGAAACTGTCAGAAAATACACTTTAAGTTTGTCACCTTAAGTTCTTAAGTTTTAGGGTAGTTTGGTATGCAACAACAGATAATTCAGTGGGAAAAATAATCACTTGTATGTTACTGATAGTTGATTAATTTGGGTGAGGACTTATTTGGGATTCTGAATGGAATGAATGGAATCAAGTGTGTAATAGAATCAGAACGTAGGAAATACAATGATATCTGTTCAAGGATGCATCATTATATAAAGCAACATACACAGGAAATTACACCAGACCATCCATTTTCATGATTTCACTTGATTCATATGTAAATCCGTTTTAGAAGAAACAACACAGAGCTTAGATGGAGCCTAGCCAGTCAAACCTGACCTGTCTTTCCTCCCTTCCCAATGAAAATAGAAAGTTTCATGGGAATATTGTTAAAAAATCTGGTAGAGCCCAAGAATAAAGCCACTAACCACAGTGTGTTGGGGGCCTTAAGTGAGGAGAATGCTAAGAGGTCCAAGGCTTTCACCTACCAAACACCACAGAGGAGCCACTCTCCTAGTGCCCCTCCTCCTCCAACCATACACACATTAGTAAGTCTCTTTCTGTATGCTTTTAGGGAATTCAATTCCCAGGATTCAACATAGCTGAGGGCACATAGAGGCAAATGGTGGAGCAGTGAATCCAGAGACACCCAGTTGATAGTCTAAAAGAATAGAAGGAAGAGAGAGCTTTGAAGCCTCCTTGCTCATATCAGTACATTTTTTATTACACCTGTGGGCTGGAACAAATTCTCAGTGTTTCCCATCCTTATATTTGCATTGCTGTAATTCTAAAATCAATTAGTTCTAAACACATAATTGCCAAAGTTGTGTTCTATTTTAAACTGTGATTTTATTTATTATTCACATTACAAGTCCATTTCTAGAACCTGTCTGCAACAGAGGCCTGGCCAGCCAAATGATGGGGTCTTGCGGTGAATAAAGAGGTCTCTAGGCAGGTTCAAACCCCACTCTGCAGCCTTCTGGTGTGTCACTGTGGACGAGTGACTTAATCTCTTCAGGCTTCAACTTTCTTACTTGTAAAATGGATATAATAATAGCACCTACCTGATAGTGTTGTTTTGAGGATTCAATCAATTAATGCTTGCAAAGTGCTTAGAACAGCAACAGCTCCACAAATGGGTCTCCTCTAGATTAGCCATTAGTTTTGTAATAGAATAGCAGATGCTGGAGGAGGGGAGGGGAGGGATACTGGTGGACAAGAAAAGAAACCTTAAGCTTCTTCCCCAGAACAGAGAAGTTTCTTTTGCCTCAGGAGTCATCCTGACCCAGAAACAGTGTTAGTGATGTGACATAAGGCTGTTTGTGTTCCCTGAAAATCCCAGGTTCGTATTAATGCTTATGGGATAGTCTCGGGAGACCCGGATTTGGACCTTTTACCTTAGCCCTGTTGGGCCTTAACTCAAACATATTTACTCAGACAAGTATGGCTTATGCTGAGGGGAAAAATAAGCTTATCGGGCCTTTGTTTTTTTATTTTATGGTTCTGTCTTTTCTTTCAGAAAGAAAATGATGTATTCTCTTGCCCCTCTGTGGGCAGAGCAGGTAATAAACTGAAAACAACTATATGTGGAGAGAAACTTTGCAGATAATAGTTCTTCTAAAGGACTGAACATCTATTCAGTAGAGAAAGCCAAGCATGCTTGTTTGCTTGCTATTTTTTAATACTCTACACACACACACACACACACACACACACACACACACACACCAGAACTCTGAGACTGGTAGGTTTTCCACAATCATCTTTATCTAAACTTCAGAGTGCATACAATTCTCCCCCCAGGATTAGGGAATGGAGACTCACGGATCCACATAGCAAGAGGCATGAGGCTCCTCAGGCTTGTTCTCTAGGATAAACTCTAACTTGGAGGACAGCTTCTGGGTTAAGTTAGGGCTGGGAATGCCAAGGGGCATTAAAGAAGTCTCGCCCTGTCACTAGACTCATCAACACACACAGTGTACCCTCAGAGGGTCTCTCTCATGCGTCTCGCAGGCTCCTGCCACTAAAGTTTACATTTACCCTTACATTTTGTGCACATGCATGTGCACTCACACATATGCCCACGCACACACTACTCACCTATAAATGTTCACATCTTCAAGACAGTCACATAGACAGGCACATGGTGATCATGGTCTGAGGTGTTGAGAGTTAGAGGGGATGAGGGATGGGGGCTTACATCGATTCAGACAAAGGAACTTTTTTTTTTTATCCTCATCTGAGGATATTTTCCACTGATTTTTAGAAAGAGTAGAAGAGAGAGGGAAAGACAGAGAAAAATATCGATGTAAGAGAAACACATGGATTGGTTGCTTCCTGCACAGCCCCAGACCAGGGAGGAGCCTGCTAAAGTACATGCTCTTGACTGGAATCAAACCTGGGACCTTTTAGCCCACAGGTTGACGCTCTATCCACTGAGCAAAACTGGCTAGGTCTTGTTGATCAATTACTAGCAAAGTGAACAGAGACCTAGAGCCTTTTTGAAGTCCTTTGGTGGGATTCACAAGGGCCAGGAATATCTCCTTGTGATTATTTAATATTTATATATATTTTATTGATTTTTTACAGAGAGGAAGGGAGAGAGATAGAGAGTTTAGAAACATCAATGAGAGAGACATCGATCAGCTGCCTCCTGCACACCTCCTACTGGGGATGTGCCCACAACCAAGATACATGCCCTTGACCGGAATCAAACCTGGGACCTTTTAGTCTACAGGCCGATGCTCTACCCACTGAGCCAAACTGGTTTTGGCTAATATTTATCTTTAAAGTTATTTGAAGCCTGTCGATTTCAGGCAAGAAATTCTACCTGATTCTGAGACCTTAGAATAAGAGAGGAAGATGACTTTCAGTCATCAACTATCAACATGCATGTAGTTAACTGATACCTGTTATGGGCGAGGCAGTACCCTGGGGACTGGGACATAGAGATGATTGAGATATGATTCCTACCCCATCGTAGTCTAACAGGGGAGATGAGACTAACACATGAGATAGACTAATGCAGGATCCATGTCAACATCCAAAATGAGCTTGTCCTGTCTAATATGGTCATTTTGGCAATGGGATACTGATATCCAGAGAGTTACTTTCTATGATCACACGACAAGATATTAGACAGATGCTTCTTGATACTAAACAGAATTACTTTCTCCATCCCTGTGCATTGTTTTATAATTCTATAAAAAATATTAACAAGGCCCTGTGTTTTAACTAGGTACCACCTGTCTATTTTTACTCCAGGATTGTTGTGTTCAATTCATCAGCCTAAACGGAACTGAAATAGTCCAGGTAACTTTAATCTGGGGTCAGGACTACATTCATTATACAGGGAAGCAGCACAGGTATAAAGAAACAAGTCTTGGGTATAAATATAAATAACATATTTCATGCTTGGCATAAAAATTAAGACATGTTTTCAAGCCCTTCTTTTATCCATTTTGACCTCAGCTCTTGTATAATTTCACTGACAAAGGTAATGCGTTTTCATTTCAGCAGCAGGAAAAGGTCAGGTTCCTCTAGTGCTTTTGACTCTATATAGTCACAGAATCATTGAAATGTTTTGATATATTTCTCCTAAGGGTTTTATTGAAATTATACCAGCTCACCCAATCATCAAACATTTCTTAAAATAAGAATTTTAAAAATCACCTGCTCTGTGCCAAATTCTGGGCAAGTGGTAGGCTACACACTTGCCTGGCTGAATATTTGTTTTTTGCCCAGAAAAATATAATGGCATAGCTGTTGTATTTGTTTCTTAGGGTGCTATAACAAATTACCATAACCCTGGTGACTTAAACCAACAGAAATTTATTCTCTCACTAAATTGAGAAGTTGGCAGGGCTTCGCTGTTTTTGGAGGCTCTGGGAAAGAATCCTTCCATGCTTTTTTCTAGCTTCTGATGGCTCCTGGCAATTTCTGGAATTCCCTGGCCTGTAGGTGCATCACTCCAATCTCCACTTCTATCTGCTTCTCTGTGTATTCCTGTATCCACTCCTTCTTAGAGGAAATGCACCCTAAATCCAGGATGACTTAATCTCTACATCCTTAGCTAATTACATTTCCAAATAAGGTCACATTCTTGAGGTTCCAGGTCAATCTACATGTTGTGTTTTTTGTTGTTGTTTCTTGTTTTTGGAGGGGGGGTATTGTTCAACAGCTATCACTACAATTGCACTTGACTGGCTTAGATCTGTGTTGATGAGACTGAAAGTAAAAGAGGTGACATTGGAGGGAAGCTTACCTTTGTTTCCATGAATGAGTTCCTCCACTTTGCTTCTGGTCTTACCCATATCCCGCATACATGCCCATCCAGACTGTTCACTTGGATTCTGAACTCTTGATGCACAAGTCTCGTTGACACAGGACACTGGTTCTTACGTGTTTGCCAATCTCCTGACCCCATGCTCTCAGTAGTGCCCTGGCCCATCCGATTATCATTATCTACCTTTATTCATTTAACAAACATTCAGTGGCCACTTCCTAAGAGTCAGGACCTGTACTGGATGCTTGATTCTCAGCGATGAGAGACATAGTCCCACCCTTATGATGTGTGTGTGTGCGTGTGTGTGTGTGTGTGTGTGTGTGTGTGTTTAGAGGATGGGAATAAGTAAAAAACAAGCAAAGACATTTGGCAGCCAGTTTTTGGCACATGGTAGGTGCTTATTAAATATTTGTAATATGATAGGATGAACAAGATAATTTCTAATAATCACAAATGATATGAAGGAAATGGATTAATGTTAAATAGAGCATTTAATAGGGTCAATGAGGAAGGCCAGAGGAAGTGATGTTTAGGCCAAATGTGAAGAAAAGGAAGGACCCAGCAGAAGGTATGTGTCTAAGATAGAGGAAAAGAGCAAGTAAAAAAAACACTGGTGAATTGTATTTGGGGACAGAAAGAGAACTGTAAATGAGACCAATTGAACAAGGGAGAAAATAGCACAAATTGGTGTCAGAAAGGTAGAGGCAACAGACTGTGGAATCTCAGAGGGAAGGTGGGGAAGGATGGGTGGACTGGAAGAGATCAACCAAAGAACTTGTATGCACTTATGCATAACCCATGGACACAGACAATAGGGTGGGGAAGGCCTGGGGCGGGTAGTAGAGGCAGGCTAGAATGGTTTAAGAGGGGAAATGAGGAGGACATATGTAATACTTTCAACAATAGAGATTTTTTTTTTAAAGGTAGAGGGAAGCTCAGTTATTCTGGACACTATAGATCAAACAAAGGAGTTTGGGTTTAATTTCCAGTGCAATTGGAAGCCATTTGAGGTTTAAGCAGTGAATCAATGTGCTTGAACTCACAAATTAAAAGAACAATATAGCAACTCTAAGGAGCAAGAAGTGTAGGAGGCAAGGCTGGGAGAAGGAAGACTGCTTAGGAAATGCATCAGTTAGGATGTGTTAGTGCATAAAGAAGTTGTAGGTGTAAGTAATATTGAATCCTTCAGACTTTATGTAACCAGGAGAGGACTGGCTGTCCAAAGCCATGGAGTTGGTTTGTCTTCAGATTCATCCTTTAACCTGAGCTTGCTGAATGGATAGCATCATTTTCCATGTCTGCCACAATGTAAAAAAGATGGGAAAGCACTCTGCTAATGATTGTTTTTCATGCTTTTGGTCACCCAGCTCCTTTCACACCTCTTTCTGTATTTGGAGAGTTTCCCAGCCTCCAAGGTGGCCTGCAGTCATCCCCACACCCTGGTGCTCACCTCGTGTAGTCCCCTCTCACACTGTACCAGGTTTTGGGTTTTGTCTGTGTAACTAATAGAACCCAACCAAAGGGATGGCATACCACTTCTAAGTTAGATTATAAAAGATCGTGGCTTATGTCTGGGGTTCTTTTCTCCCTTTAGGATCACTCACTCTGGTGAAACCAGCTGCCATGTCTTGAATCTCCAGATATCCCTGTGAAAGGCCCACCTGGTAAGGAACCGAGGCTTCCAGTAACAGCCAACCATAAGCCTATTGAAAGCAGCTCCAGTCAAGCCTTCAGAGGATACAGCCCTGGCTTACAACTTGGCCAGGAGAGCCCTGTACCAGAACCATCCAGCTCAGTGACTCTCAGATTCCTGATGGTGAGACACTGTGAACTAACAAATGTTCATTGGTTTAAGTTTTAGAATAGTTTGTCACATAGCAATAGATAACTAACTCATCCAGTTTTGAGCCCTGCCACCCCAAGGTGGAAAAGAGAAACTTTCTTGATTAGCCTCTCTTGCAGCTGGCAAGCATATCAAACATGTGGCTGGCCAACTGCGAGTTTGACATGCTTGAGCTAAGGTGAAAGCAAGTGGCTTAAACCCTAGCAGTCTGACCCATGTGGCTGAGACTTCAGTTCAGGAAATGATGCCGTGAAGAAGTGGGTGCTCAGAGAACAATCCCAGGGAAGGAGGTGGAGGGAGATTCATAGGAGGCAGCAGCAGTAAGTGGCTAGTGGTGCATCTCACTCCCAGCCTCTGTCACTGTGAACATCTGTGCCTGTATCTGGTGGTGGTGGGAGTGGTAAGGTCATGGGTTCTGTCTGCTGATGTAAAATGATACCTTTTCCTAGGTTCCAAACCTGGGTTCACTCCAGAACATTCTTTCATCATGTGCTTAAACTACCTAGTGGTCTCTGTTGTTGGCAATTAGGAACTCTGACACAAAAGCCTTTGAAAGCCAGGAACAGAAAACACTGCCTCAAGTGGCTTAATTGATATGGCAGTGAACTCCCTCTGGTAACAGGCAGCAAGGAGGAAGGAGGCTGGGTCCCTGCCATGGAGACTCTGGCTCCCCTTTGCTGGGGCTCTCCGAGCCGTGCCCTTCTCTGTGTGCCTGCTCCCTCCTCTCTGGCAGGTTTCAGTTTGGCTATGATAGTTCCAAGTGTCAGAGTGGATAGGATGATGTCCAGAGGTGGAAGGAGGCTGTATGTTTCTTGTATTCCTTTGCAAGAGTGGGGGGCCTTACTCAGGAGTCCTCCACAGTTTAGTCAGGTGCTCCTTCCTAAAGCGGCAACTGGCAAGGAGAAAGGTATTACCACAATTGCCTTGGACTAATTATGTACTTACCGTTGGGTTCTGGGGACTCCCCTGAAGCATGTGGCCGGGTGGAAGAAGGTGGCTATAAGGAAAACCTTAGGGCTCTCCTAGAGATGAATAGATGCTGGGCAATCAACCAATACCATCTGCTATAGTAGGTGATTATAGGTCCAAGCAGAAGGTAATAGTTGTTTGTATGGAGGTAATATAGTGGGAGCAGAGAGACAGAGACAGACTGGGAATAAACTACACATCTAAGAGCAACAAGGTTTGTTGGTATATTGAATTAGGAGGGAGAGGAAAGGGAATGGGACAAAGATAATGATGGATTAGTGTAGACCTGAGCATTTAAATCACAGTTCATTCAAATCAGGAGGGTTGGAAAGAAACAGGTTGGGGTGAAAATGAAGTTACATATTTAAATAGTTATCAAGTAGGCAGTTTAATATATGAGCTTGGAGCTAAGAAGGAAATTGAGGGTGGAGATATAAACTTGAAAGTCATCAGTGTATAGAGGATATTTTAAATCCTAGGGCTGAATGAAATGCCATAGGGAAAAGTATAGCAAGACAGGAATAAAGGACCAAGTTCAGGACATCCAATAGCTAGAGGTCAGGTAGAAGAGGAGAAGTCAGCAACGGAGAAAGAGAGAGTAGCCTGTGATTAAAAAATAAACAACAATCCAAAACAACAACAACAAAAAAAACTCAAAATAGATCTCAGAGGACAAGAGAGAGTTGTTTTCCAACCTCTCCAACTCTGATTCTTCTCCACCTTCCCCATTCCATCTCTGGGTGTCTATGCTGGCTGGAAGGTAACAACCATCTTCTTCATTTTAAGTTGCATCTGTGTTTGAAGTTTCATAGAACAGATTTACTTCAAGTGATTTCTCCCTCAGTTGAGTCTAAAAACCACAGGTTACTGAAGAAAAATCTTTATATATAACAGCCTAAGTGACAGTTCGACTGTTCAACCGGTAGCTATGATACACACTGACCACCAGGGGGCAGATGCTCAGTGCACAGGCATGGAAACATGGAACAGACTGATGGATCTCAGAAGGAAGGGGGTAGGGGAAGAGTGGGAAGAGATTAACCAAAGATCTTATGTGTATACTATAGGCCCGGTTCATGGATTCATGGACCAGTAAGGTCTCTTGGCCTGGCCTTTAGGAATCAGGCCAAAACCGACAGTCTGACATCCACCAGATTGTGAGAGTGTGCAGGCCAGGCCTAGGAGCCTCTAAGTAGGAACATAATTGAGGGGGAAAAACACTTTAGAAAACTTGTTTACATTTTCTCCTTGAATAATATGTGCCATACATTTCCCTATAAATGTCATAGTAAATGACAAAAAAAAAAATTCCCACAAGACAAACTTTGAACATATCTTTTAATATCCCAAACATTTTAAAACAAAAAGTAAAAAAAAACCATGCCTTCCTCTTTTATTGAGACTATCTTTAAAGCAGTTCACAAATAACATTATGTTGCTTTAATTAGAATTATTTCAAATAGGATGACTGATACATAATGCTCTCTCTTTTGAAGATCAAAAAGAAAATAAAGGATGTTCTTTTGTTTTAATCAATGGGAGTTAAAGTTATAGTTTAAATGGTACACCTCTTCTTCTAATTAAACCCTCAAAGTCAGACAGCCATCTACAGTTCATTAAAGTTCAGATTTTGCATAAAACCTTCATGACCTCAACTTGATGAGTTTCCCTTCCTTTCAATAGCCTGCACTCTCTCAGAAAAGGTCTGAACTCAAAAGACCCTTCAAAAATAGTGCAATAAGCCCTCATCCTGGCTCACAGCTGTGCCCTGATGAACCTCAAGAACTCTAACCCTCTTTGGAAACAATTATTCTTCCACGGGGAATAAAATTATTCAAAAGGAAAAAAATTGCTCATTTGCTACATCCACATGAGCCCAGAGAAGTTGTTTTGTATTGTAATAGAATCCATCATTATTCCCTTTACTGGCCAAAAGAGCAATTGTTTTCTCAACTCAAAGGCAGAGGTTACTCAAAACACACACACACACACACACACACACACACACACACACACGGAGAGAAAGGATAATTGTATGATAAAGGACAGCAATTATTTTGCAGTTATTGAATAGGAGGAAAACTTAGGTGTAGTTAGTGGAAACTCTGTATGTGAAGTCTGAACTCTGATGAGTTGCTATGGAGAAATAGAGGTGTCTGTGTTGGAGGAAGCAATTCTAAGGCCTACGCTGAAGGCAGAAGAGAGGAGAGAGGGAGTGAAAGGAGGCATGCTAGGGGAAACCCAGAAGACTGCAGGCTTTTAGGCAGGTGGGACCGTGTTAGCAGAATAATGGGAGCACGGAGGGTTTTGCTTGTAGTTTATCTTATAACTCTCTGGGCTTTAATCAAGTCTTTATCAAGCTGTAATATAATTCGTTTTAAAGTATAAAGTTGGGTTTCCTGTGATTGTCCAGAGGGATCAAAAGTTTCTCCAAGAAAGTAAATAAAACTTGAAACATCCTGCCAGGCAACTCTGATATGAAATTCATGGGGAGGCACATTGTGTAACAGTTCAATTTCATTCTCTAGAGTCTCTCCAACATGGGTTTGAATCGGTTCCCTCACTTGCTAGAGGGTCTTGGGCAGGTGACTTAGGACCCAGAGTTTCAGTGTTCCCATCTGTAAAGTCAGGATGATAATAACATTCTCTGTTTCAAATGGTTGTGGTGATGATTCATTTAAGACAAGCACTTAAAGCACAGCATACAGCACGTGGTACTGAGAAGTTGCTCAGTAAATGTCTGCTATGAATGAACATTAGGCCCATCTGGAAGGACCACACAGGACTTCAATGTACATTGGGTAGATCTTGCCCATCTTCCCCAGAGTTGCATCCCCCAGAGTTGGTGAAGGCACAAGGCCAATACTGCTCTTTTGGCCATTTGGGCTTGTTCGGCCTCAGGGTGTGGTCTCACCTGGACCCAGGGTACCAACCTGCAAAAGAGGGCAGGGTTCAGGAGTCACATAGCTTATTGTAACCACTGAATAGCCATGTGATCTGGGCAGCCCACTTAAACTTCATGTTTATGTTTCCTTCATTGGAAAGTAGGGATCATTAGTAACAATACCCTTCCCATAGGATTGATATGGAGATTATGTGAGCTAATATATTTAGAGCATTTTAGAGTGTCTGGCATATCACATGAGCTCAAAAACTATAGTAAAGATAATAGTATCATAATAATTATGATAATAACTTCAAAAAAGACCTGTAGGATTCCCATTTCTACTTTGCTTCCTGAAAAAAAAAAAACTTTGCAGAATGAATTTATGGAAAGAAAATGAGAAGGAAGGAAATTACGACCAGGTAGTTAGAGATGGGAAGGAAAAGTCAAGAAGATTTGTAATAGGGACAACTCAAAGTATAAACAATAGTGAGAGGATAAAGTTTTGAATAGTGAATGCAAGATTTAAAAAGTTTTAAGTATGAAAATTCAATATGAAGTTGTATCAAAAAATCCTTACTTAGTGAGCACTCAATAATGTTGGAGAGGGGACATTCCTCCTCTACCCTTCTTGAGTGCTTATGGCTGAACACATAATAAAATTGATATAAGACCATATTAACAGAAGAAAAACCAACTCAATATGTGTACATGGGAAGGAGATCAAGAATGATGCTCAGAAAAATGATCGAACCAGCCCAGCTTTTCATGATTTTTATACAAAGAATAAATTCATGAAGATTTGACAGGGCAAAGAAATTTAGGCTTGGGTGCTTATTAGTGAGGCTTCTAGGGTTTGGGTAATAAATTAGTAACAAGGTTTTCTTGTTTATCTTATCAAGATTTTGAGAGTTCGAGGAAGGATGAGAAAAGAAACACCAATGTTAGAGCCAAATGTCGATTAGCTGCCCAGAACCAGCAACCTTTCAATGCATAGAAAGATGCCCAACCTACTGAGCCACACCGGCCAAGGCAAAGAGGTTTGTTTATATAGGCTGATGCTTCTGAAGAAGGCTAGACACAGAGATTTTGGTCAAAGCCATTTATTGCTAAACAAAAAATCAAGAAAGGGATTGTTGAAGCTCCAAATTAAGTGTTTAATAACGTAATATTCTCACTCCAAAGTGAGCACATTGACCTCTTAACAACCATGCACCTGAGAGCAGGTCAAGCTGCTCTGCATCCCTCTGCTTTTGTTTCTTGAATACAGTTTTCTTGATCTCTGAGAGGAAGGGAATGGGAGAATCATTGACCAGCTGCCTTCTGCATGCCCTCAATCGGTGGCCTGAGCCTACAATCCAGGCCCTGAGCAGGAATCAAACTGTGACCTTCTGGTTTATAGATTGGTGCTTAACCACTGACCATGCCGGCTGGGCTCCACATCCATGTTCAACCGTGAAGGTAGAGCGCAGCTTGCTGTGGAAAGTGAGGAAAGGCTGGTTATTTAGAATCTTCTCTTCTGGCAGCTCTTTAGTTAGTTGGATATTCCACGATCCCACAACCACTGTGACACAGTCTAGCCAGTTTTGTATTCTATCCTTATTATTATTACTATAACAATCATCCTCTCTCTTTCCAGCAGCCAGAGTGATTCCCGCAGTTTCCCTGACCTGCCGCCCTGGGTGAGGGATATTGGCTGCTCTGAAAGGCAGCTTAAGGAACATCAAAAGTATTTTTATTAAAAACTTTTTTGATGGTGGAGGGTCCTGAGGTCCATGTTTCTCATTCAGCAGAACTCTCACCTCTGCTCTCTCCTCTGGCCTCATTCTGAAAAGATGAACAAATGTGGGGCCATGAGTGTCTTCTAAGAGGAGACAGTGGAGGAGTGCCAGGCCTTCTGACCTGGAACTTCGCCTTCTGTTCCCTTTGGTATCCTTCTTTTAATTAGGGTATCTTTTAAATGTTAAAGCTGATCAATCTCTACTCTTTCAAGTCAAACAATTGGAGTTAAAACTTAGTAATTGGCGGTTACAAAGCTCTGAAGGAACTGACACACCCAGGAAGGAAGAATAATGATTTTGAACATCCTAAACAACTTGCTGCTTGGTACAATAACAGCCAAATGACAAAGTGGAGTGACCCAATCCAAAATTTGCCTTTATTTTATCTCTCAGGAAATATGAACTCCAAACTTGGAAGGGCCAAGCTCGGCCAACCTCAGAAATTTAAAAGGAGATTGATGCCCAAGATGGGAGAGTTGTCACAGAACATGAGCTCAGTGCTGGTGTTGTGATCCAGGTAAATTATATTTAAGCCTCTAAATCAAGTGAGAGGATGAAAACCTGTTTGGAATAATGAAGCAGGAGGTTTGTGGGTATTTTATCAGCGTGCTAATCATTGGAGACAGCATGGGCTCACACAAAACAAGTCCTGCCAGTTGAATCTTACTTTCTTTTGTTAAAGGCAACTGTCTGGCAAGGAACCAAATCAAACAAAAAGACAATAATACACAGATCTGTCTTTAGGAATCTCAAACCATTTCTGAAGTATAAACCCTGGGTCTTGGGACAAGAAGTGAGGATATTGTCTAAGGGCAGCATGAAAGACTCATTGGATTCCTTTTATTAATTTTCGGTTTTCTGTCTTTATTGAGGAATAGTTGGCAAAATTATACATATCTATATATGGTTCTGTACATAAGTGATACTGAACAGTATTTGTCTTTTTTTCTCTGGATTATTTCACTGTTTCACTTAGCATAATGTCTTCCATGTTCATCTATGTTGTTGCAAATGCCATAATTTCCTCTTTTTATGTCTGCTTATATATAATACTAGAGGCCTGGTACACAAAATTTGTGCATTGGGTAGGCGGGGAGGGAGTGTCCCTCAGTCCAGCCTGCACCCTCTCCAATCTGGGACCCCTCTGACAATCCTGGACTGTTGGCTCCCAACTGCTCGCCTGCCTCTGCCTGATTGTCTCTAACCACTTCTGCCTGCCAGCCTGATCACCCTTAACCACTCCCCTGCCAGGCTATTTATGCCTAACCGCTCCCCTGCCAGCCGCTTTGCCCCTAACTGCCCTCCCCTGCAGGCCTGGTAACCTCCAACTGCTCTCCCCTACAGGCTTGGGTCCCCCCAACTGCTCTTTCTTGCAGACTTGATCGCCCCCAACTTACCTTCTCTGCCAGTATGGTCACCCCTAACTGCCCTCCCCTGCAGGCCTGGGTCCCCCACAACTGTCCTCCCTTGCAGGCCTAGTCCTTTCCATATGCCTTCCCCTGTTGGCCTGATCACCCACAACTGCCCTCATTTGCAGACCTGGTCCCTCACAACTGCCCTCCCCTACTGGCCATCTTGTGGTGGCCATCTTGTGTCCACATGGGGGCAGTCATCTTGTGTATTGGAGTGATGGTTAATTTGCATATTATTCTTTTATTAGGATATACACCACATTTTCTCCATCTGTCATCTGTAAATGGACACTTAGGCTGTTTCCATGTTTAGGCTATTGTGAATAATGCTGCAGTGAACATGGGGGTGCACATATTTCTTTGAGATAGTAAAGAAATATAACATATATATATATATATATATATATATATATATATATGTGTATGTATATATATGGCTGTATCATATGTAGTTCTATTATCAACTTTTACAGAATCGCCATACTGTTTTCCATACTGTCTGTACCTGCCATTTACATTTCCGCCATTAGAGCACCAGGGTTCCTTTTTTCCACATTCTAGCCAACCACCATTCTGACACCAGGATATCACTTTCACACATTCTGTTGGCTAAAGTAAGTTGTAGGGCCAGCTCAGATTTAAGGGGAAGGGAAATAGATTTGTTGTCTTGGTGGGAGTAGTGGAAAAGTCACATTGCAGAAGAACAGATGACTGTCTCTGGAAACAATTTACCCATGTGTCCTTGGGAAAATTATTTAAATACCTGATTTCACTTTCTTCACCTGTAAAATAGGAAATTATAGCATCTGCCACTTAGGGAGGTTGTGAGTGTTGAGCACATAGCACATTATACATATTAGTATTAATTAATGAGAAACCTTAGGCACAAAAACCCCTAAGTAACTTCTACAAGGGAGGTTGCATGGTGACCATTTTCTTTAAATTTTGTTTCTTATTGTTCACTACATCTGAAGGACTTTTTTTTTTTCTCTTTAAGCTCCATTGACAGTTGATGCTGTTGATCATTCTTCCACCCACTGCTCCTCCTCCTTTGGTCTCCTGACTCCCCTCTGTCTGATATCTCCTCCTCTGATTCTATTTTTCAGTCTTGTTCTTGTTAAACCACATTTTACATAACAAAATTCTCTCCCACTTTCCCAGCTCTTCTTTTCTGGAGGAAGTTTTTCATTGTGGCAGACTTGTTCTCTCTCTTTCTATGGATGATGATGAATTTCCCCTGTGAACCTTAAAGGACTGCCAAGGACTCTTTGTGGCTAATGGGGCCCCAAATCACAGCCAGAATCAAGCAGCCATTGCTGACAGAGACCACATACTGCATACCAGGGAAAAGCCACAAACTGAGTTTCCAAGCCTTCTTCACTGTGTTCCTGTCATCTGAACTGAACCTTATAAAGGAGTTCCTGGAATCATTGTTCAACCGAAGAGCTGAGATCTGCCCCATTTAATTGGAACTGTGCACCTATATCCTCTTTTGCATATTTACTGACCAATCAGGATAGTGCAATTCAGATCAATCAAACTGCAAATTTGGATTTCTTATTTGCATAAAAATGGACCAATCAGTGGTCAGGGTAGGAACATTCTCTCTAAAACAGGCCTCCTTTTGTCTGTGGGGAGTGCATTTCCCTGATTTGCAAACTGTTCACCAGAATAGTTTCTCCTTTTACTGCACCCATGTTGGGTACACCTGTTTGCATTAGATTGATAGCAGTGTGCTTTTGTTGATACCACTCTTTCCTAAATTCTAGGCACACAATTCAAGTTGTCATCAAGAACCAACCACATGTAACCCTTGTCAGTTTTGACTCTTTTTTAAAATTTAATAAGTCTTTATTGTTCAATTATTACAATTATTCCTCTTCCCTCCCCCCATAATTCCCCTCTACTCACCCCACCCTCTGTCCTTACCTCCCTGCATTGTCCTCATCCATAGGTGTACGATTTTTTATTTTTGTAGTCCCCTCACTCCTTTCCCTCCAAGAATTGTCAGTACATTCCCTTTCTATGCCCCTGATTCTATTATATTCACCAGTTTATTCTGTTCATCAGATTTTTTTACTCACTTGATTTTTAGATTTACTTGTTGATAGATATGTATTTGTTGCTCATAATTTTTATCTTTACCATTTTCTTCTTCTTCCTCATCTTAAAGAATACCTTTCAGCATTTCATATAATACTGGTTTGGTGTTGAGGAACTCCTTTAGGTTTTTCTTATCTGTAAAGCTCTTTATCTGTCCTTTAATTCTGAATGATAGCTTTGCTGGGTAGAGTAAGGTTCTTGCTATTCATCACTTTGAACATTTCTTGCCACTCCCATCTGGCCTGCATAGTTTCTGTTGAGAAATCAGCTGACAATCGTATGGGTACTCCCTTGTAGGTAATTATCTGTTTTTCTCTTGCTACTTTTAATATTCTCTCTTTGTTTTTTGCTCTTGGTATTTTAATGGTGATGTGTCTTGGTGTGGTTCTCTTTGAATTCCTTTTATTTGGGGTTCTGTGTGCTTCCTGGAGTTGTAAGTCTATTTCTTTCAACAGGTGGGGGACGTTTTCAATCATTATTTCTTCAAATAGGTTTTCAGTATCTTGCTCTCTCTCTCTTCTTCTGGCACCCCCATAATTCTGATATTGATATGCTTGAAGTTGGCCCAGAGGCTCCTTATGCTATCTTCAAATTTTTGGATTCTTTTTGCTTTTTGCTTTTCCAATTGAGTGTTTTTTGCTTCTTTGTATTTCAAATCCTTGACTTGATTCTTGCATTCCTCTAATCTGCTGTTAGGTCTCTGTATAATATTTTTTATTTTAGTCAGTGTATACTTAATTTTTAGTTGGTCCTTTTTCATATCCTCAAGGGTCTCATTAAATTTATCGACTTTTTCTAGGAAATTCTTGAAAAACTTATAACTGTGTTTTTGAACTCTATATCCAGTTGTTTGTTTTCCTCCATTTCTTTTGTTTGTGATCTGTTCGTCTCCTCATTTTCACTGCGTCCCTGAGTTAGTAGAGTAGCTTTGTGAACTAGGTGTTCTATATGGCCCAGTAGCTCCACCTCCCCAGTTACTTCAGATGGACACTCTTGGTGCACCTCTTTGTAGGCTGTGTGCACAGTCTTGTTGTAATTAAGTCTTGTTGTTGGTATCGCTGGGGGGAATTGACCTACAGGCCAACTGGCTGTGAGGTTCAGATGTGTCTCTACCAGGAGAACTTCTGTGTTGGAGTCAGCCTTATGAGATAAGACTTGCAAAATTACAAAAGCCTCTGTGCTTGGCTTGAATGGGGTGGAGTCTCAGGGCTGAGCAGACAGCCTTGGCTTCCCATCAGCACTGCCCTGTGAGGCCCCTAGGTCTGTGTCCTTTGGTAATTGTTGCAGCCCTCTCTGTGCACACGCGTGCGTGCCTCCAGCCCTCTACCTTTCATGGCTCCCCTGAGTTTCCATGCACTCTGGGGGCCCGTATGAGTCTAGGTCCCCAGGGCCTCGCCTGAAACTGGTGTTCATGCAGTTGGACCTGGATTTCAGTGCTGTTGGGAGGTTCTGTCTTCCTCCCACTAGAGAAAGCCAGGGGCACAATCAGCAGTCAGTCCTCTCTGCGTGTACTCGCACGCATGCCTGCAGACCTCTGCCTTTCATGGCTCCCCTAAGTTTTCGTGCACTCCTCCCTTTTCCCAACAGTCAGATTCCCCCCTGTATGAGTCTCACTTGGAACTGGGGTTCAGTGCAGTTGGACTGGCGCTCAGTGCGGTTGGAATTTTCTGTCTCCCTTTAGAGCAGCGGTTCTCAACCTGTGGGTCGCAACCCCTTTGGGGGTTGAACGACCCTTTCACAGGGGTTGCTTAAGACCATCGGAAAATGCAGATATTTACATCACGATGCATAACAGTAGCAAAATTTCATGGTTGGGGGTCACCACCACATGAGGAAGTGTATGCAAGGGTCGTGGCCTTAGGAAGGTTGAGAACCACTGCTCTAGAGGAAGCCAGCCAGGCTCTCCGCCACCCGTCCTCTCCACACACATGTCTCCGTATCTCAGCTTTTTGCAGCTCCTCTGAGTCTTCCTGAGCTCCTCTCTTTCCTTCTAGTTGTAGAATTTCCACTCAGCCAGCTTTCCTGTGGTTCTGGATGGTGTCCGTTTTGTCTTTTAGTTGTAGTTTTGAAATTGTTGTGCGAGACAGCAGTTTAGGTTTTTCCCCAAGCCTCCATCTTGGTTTCTATTTTGACACTTTCTTATTTTTTCTTCTTTCTCATTCCTTTGGTCACATTCTTGTCAATTAACATTTTAAATGTTATTCAAATTTGGAAGTTTCCAGAAATCAGCCAATGCCTCTAGCTCCATTTAGGCCCTCATCGTATCTTGCCTGGCTTATCAAAGTAATTTTTTCTTCATTTTAAAAATTAAAGTATAGTTGACATACACTATTATATTAGTTTTAGGTGTACAACTGTGATTATAGATTTATATGCCTTACAATGTGCATCATGGTAGTCTAGAAACCATCTGTCCCATTCAGTTATTACATTATTGGCTGTATTCCCTATATGTACTTTATATCCCATGACTTATTCATTTAATAACTGGAAGTGTGTACCTCTTATTCTCTTTCACCTTTTTTTACCTATCCTCTCAACCCCTATCTCTTTGGCTACCGTCAATTTGTTCTCTATCTATGAACCTATTTGTTTTGTGTGAGTTTATTTAGATTCCACATATAAGTGAAATCATATGATATTTTTCTTTCTCTGACTTATTTCACTTAGCTCCATGGTCGGCATACTCATTAGTCAACAGAGCCAAATATCAACAGTACAACAATTGAAATTTCTTTTGAAAGCTGAAAACAGACTTCTGCGCATAGGCCACGAAGTTTCAATTGCACTGTACATGCGCACCCACACGGGATATTTTGTAGAAGAGCCACACTCAAGGGGTCAAGAGCCACATGTGGCTCTTGAGCCCCAGTTTGTGGACCACTGACTTATAATACCTTCTGGGTCTATCCATGCTGTTGCTCAAACTAATTTTTGTCTTGTTTTCAGTTCCCTTTGCATAGTCACATCATTGTTAGTCTTCTATATGCATTAACATGGCTCCTTCCCACCATGACTACAGCAGCCCTAGCATCATATTCTGATTCCCTGTCCACCTCACATGTCTTGCCCTCCTTTCAGGACCTGCTTCTGCTCTACCTCCTTCATAGGCTCCCTCTTAGCAGGTTCTTCTCCTCTCTAATTTCCTGGGGTAGAAAGTATACTTGCCTTTTTACAATTCTCCAGAACTCTGCATTTTCTCTGCTATTCCAATAGAACAGCAATTTTCAGTTGGTGTGCTGCAAGAATTTGTAAAACATGCAATATCTAATTAGTCATGGGCACTGACCTCTTTTCCCTAAAATGCAAAAAAATAAAATAAAATAAAAACTGACAATAGCTAACATAACAATAGCTATCCAATGTGAATGAAACAAAATTATACTGTGTGCTGCAAGATTTTAGTAAATAGTTTATGTGTGCCATGAGATAAAAATGCTGAAAACTGCTGCAGTAGAAGATCCTTCAGACCTTAGCACCAGTCACAGCGGGATTTCAAAGTGTTTCTGTTGGGTGAATACTCTGGCATCCTGAATTACCTTTCTGCACATGATTTGCTTTGAGATGTCTCTACCAACAACACAACCTTATGGCTAAGAATGCCCGTTACAGAGATTCTACCTTAATTGTTTTAGAGTGGGGCCTGGACACTAGTATATAAAAGCAACAAGAACAACAAAAATCAAGGTTACCTTGCCTCCCATTTAATGAAAAATGGCAGGGACCATTTTTCTGAGTCTCAGGTTTTTCACTGGCAAAATGGGGATAACACTTATACAGACCTTGTTGGGCCATCCAGAGAATTAAATGAGACTATATGTCTAAAAGGGGCGGCTCCGGCGCTCAATACTAACAGTTATGTAGTTATTTCTGGGCTTACTGCATGAAAGGCTGAAGAGGTGGATGTATGAGAGGTGCTCTGTATTCCCAATTCTGTGATACCTCTCCTTGGTGTGTGCTGGAAACACGCTGGCAATCCTCAGATTTCCAATCAGTTGCTCAGACCACCAGCCAAGATCTACAAAGCTCGAGGTAAGTCCTAATGTGATTTTCGGGTGCCATTTGGCCTTAGTTCTGACCTGAGAGCCTCCACCTTCTCCCAATGACCAAGGTGGTGGAAAAGGTCCTGCGCTTGAGAAATCTTTTCCTTTGAAGGCTCCAAACCCCACTAAATTTGAGCATCTAGCACTCCTAGGCCCGTGGTTTTGGGACAGGCGGTGCTTTTCAAGTTTGAAACCGGCTCTCTGTTCTCCAGATCTGGCGGGTGTGGTCCAGTCTGCACCTTTTCCTCAAGGCACCGCACCTCAAAACGTGCTTTGGTCGGAGGGGTGCGGCGGCGAGAGCGCCCGGAGCGCGCACCCACTCGTATACACTGGGTGCCACCGCTCTGAGCGCGAGGGGCGAGCGGAGTCCCGCGCTCCTCTAGGAACCGGCGAGCGCCCCGAGTTCCCCGCGGGCGCCCCAGCTGGGACCACCGAGATCCCACTCCGCTGCGGCGCGCACCCCTGACCCGGCCCCGCCCCTGGCGGCCGTGAGTGGCGGGCGGAGCGCTAGGAGCGAGGCGCGCGGGGCTGTGCGGCGCCACCTCTCCCGGTGCCGGGGGAGGGAGGGACGGAGGGGCCGGAAGGGGAGAGAGAGAGCCCCACCGACCGGCTGGCAAAGAGCTGCATGCAACCGGTGGGAGGCCGGGCCGGCTGGGGCTGGGGCTGGGGCTGGGGCTGGGGCTCGGGCCGTTTCTCCGCGGGTCCCTGGCGGCGAGCGCGGACGGCCCGGAGGCGGCGGCTCTGACCTGGCAGGCGGAGGGCTGTCTCCCGCGCCCGCCTGCCCGGCGCGGTCCGAGGATGCGGGGGGGCGATGCCCGGGGCCAGGGACGCGCTCTGTCACCAGGCGCTGCAGCTGCTGGCCGAGCTCTGTGCCCGTGGGGCCCTGGAGCACGACAGCTGCCAGGAATTCATCTACCACCTGCGGGACCGCGCCAGACCCCGGCTCCGCGACCCAGGTGAGTGCCGCCGTCCCTGCCCTGCCCGGCGGCGCGGTCCCGAGGGCCCTGGGCCGGGAGTTGGGGCTGCACCGGGGCCTGAGGCAGAAGAGCAACGCGGACTGGAAGGGAGGGAGGGAGGGGGTTGCCAACGAGCTAGAGGAGGGGATCGGGAGCCAGCGCCCCCCCCTTCACCCCCCAGGCCTGATGCCGGAACCGGGCGGGGACCCCGAGGAAGGCTGCTGAGCGGAGGCCGAGTCCAGGTGGGCTGGGGTAAGGTTGGAGGGACCACGCCCGCCACCTGCGCTCCCAACGCTCGGGCTCCTGGGGGCGGCTCCGGAGCGCACAGCTCCGCGCCCCCTTTCCCTGGCTCTGCGCTCCGGGCGGGCCGGGGGAGGCCGCGACAGCCTTGGAGCCCCGGGAAGGGGGCCGAGGCCCGAGGAAAAGTCTGGAAAGTTGAGAGTTGGGGACGGCCCGTGCAGCGACTGAATCCCACTGGGCGCTCTTCATCCTGGCGCTGCAGCACCCATTTCCCTTCTTTGGTCTGAGCGAGAAGCTGTGGGGAGAGATCTGTCCTTGGATAGGGGACAGGGAGCCCCAGGTCCTGGGCATCCCGGCCTGAACCCGTTCTCTGCGGGTCCCTTGGCGTGGAGGCGGCCTGGGCCTGGCGCCTGGCATGACCAGCTGCCACCACTGGGCACACCTGGGTCAGTGGGCTCCCTGGTCAAGGCTTGTGCACCTGCAGTTATCCCCAGTGAAAGTTGTGAAGCTCCTAACTTTGGAAAGTTCATTTATTTTGGCATTTGATCAATTCAGGCTGGAGGAGGGAGTTTTGGCAGAGCCATTTGCTTTCCCCAAAAGCTCTGCGTCTCCCACGTCTGACTTCTTATCCACTACTAGTTACTGGCATACCCCGTCCCTGTAAATATTTTCTTGAGATTCTACTCACCTGGGGAAAATACTTTTTTTCGAATATTCTCTCAGCCTAAATACTAAAAAAAAAAAAAAAAAAAAAAGTTAATTTGATTGGATTGTTAAAGATGGGATGGGGGGGGAGTGTGGGGGAGGCCTTTTCCCTGATAGTCCCGTGTATACATTTTGGAAATGAGCTATTGCTGTGTAAATTATCCAGCACAAATATACCTCACTTTAAGCCAACCCGTTATATAAAAATCCATTTCTCAAAGGGTAAATTAGGGAATGGTTTGATTCAGAAAGAGGTACACACTGAGCCTTCCTTGGATAGTATATTCAAAATGAGTCTGTAGGGTGAAGAGGACTCATCTGTTAAAAGTTTACAATATATTTTTCCTACTCAAAGGCTTTTATTTCTATGGAAAAGGAAAAAAAATACTGTTCTCTATTGCCCGGGGTTACATTAATTAAGTTTATTGGACGATCAGTAATGTGTTATGTATGCAAAATAGAGAGTTAAGTCAAGAAATTCTGTTGGTGCCAAATGATTTCCCCCAGAATTTTAATGTCCGGCCTTTGTGTGGCTTGTTGCTGAATGTGACATGCTGCACAGACCACAGGCATGGATGACTAAGTGGGCCTCATGTCATGAACTAGGGGCGCAGGATGAAGTCCTAAGTGGGGCAAGTTCTGTCCTTGGGCAGCAGAAACAAAGCAGTGATTTAGCAAGCTTCATCCAAAGCAAGCCTTAGTGTTGCTGCGTCCCACGTCCTTGCCTGCGACCGTGCCACGAGTTCCCATTTTTATCCCCCATAAGCGGTTGTCTTCGGCTTTTGTACCAGAGAAGATGGATGAGGTCTCTTGCTGAGTTGCATGTTTAACATCTCTGTGGCCGATTTTATGCCTCTGTTCTTTTTCATCCACGAACTGGATTCCATGTTCTGAGATCTCCCTCAGCCCCTACACTGGGCGGCCCTTGAGAAAGAGTCACAGAGAAGGTTCCTTACAAAAGACCGATCTGATTCTTTGAGAAATAGCCATAGATAGGAGTATGCCTTCCTACTCATGGAGTTCTGGAAAGCACTGCTCTGCATTCTTAAACCACAGCACAGGGGGTTTGGAGGCAGCCCCTGAGGATTATGGGTTTGTGTCAGGAAGTATCCTGCTTTTGAGGAAGGAGGTGAGGGGAGTGGGGGCTGGGGTGGGGACTGTGAGTGAAGGTGAGAGGAACTGAGCTGAAGTTGACATCCAATGTGTTACCCTCTCTCCCAGGGTCCTTCAGTTCAGGCCAGAATTTTGTTTTCACTTTCCTCTTTCCTCTCCTTGCTTACATTAATTCTTACATCAGATGCATTTATCTCCCTCCCTCTGAAGCTGTTTGATTGTACACACCAAGAGTGGCTTCAAGTTCTGAGCCCTAAAAGCTGAGTGGCTGGAGTTAGCTGCACCACAAACACGGTGCATGGTGCCTCTGCTGTGTGTAGTGAACCAGAACCATCCTGCACAGCAGGCGTGAACAGGAGTCCCAGGTGGGAGCTGTTCCTTTCTAGGAAGGAACCCACCTGGGTGCCGCGCCCCAGCTTTCTCTGATTTCCATCCAGGGCTACCTAGTAGTGGTGGTGGCCAGGTTTTCTCAAGCTCAGTTGCGGAACTTTGGTTTTCAAAGGAGAAAACACATGTAATTCCCTGTGGACAGCATAGTGACACCAAACTCTAGGATGTTTGTTCATGTTACAAGTGGGATAAGCCTGGGTTACAGACAAGCGGGCATCAAAAGGGTGATTCTTTCGGTGCTCTGATGTGGGAGTATTGCACTTTGTCTTTCTTTGAGTTAAGAGAGGATTTGATAAAGTGTGATTTTATAAAATGAAGCTAAGTCACAATTGGAACTAGGATGCCTCACCCAGTTCTTCATCTGACCAACTATGGAAAGCAAAGTGCTGACCTGTAAGCTAAGTGTGAGTACCTTTTCCACAGAAAGCAATTGGAATGCTTCTGTTTGGGGTCTTTCATATACCAAAAGGGTGGGGCAAAAGTAGGTTTACAGATGTGAGTGTGCAAAACACAGCTTATTCTTGTATTATTATTATTAATTAATTATTGTATTCTTTGCCTTACAGAGAACTGTAAACCTACTTTTGCCCCACACTGTAGTGGCAATGTGGGACATAAACTTGGAAATCTCAGAGAATAGCCTTCATGGTCAAGGGAAGAGCAAGTGCAAAAGTCCTGAGACAGAAGTGTCCTTAATGTGATTCAAGGACACACTTGGGTTCAAGTGCATCTGAAGCAGAGTGAAAAAGATGTAGAAACAAGGAATGTGATCAAGGGTTTAAGGGGGAGGAGCATGTAGGGCCTTGTAAACTATTATATAATCTTTAATTTTTACTCTGAATGAGATGTGGAACCATCAGAAGGGGTTGAGCAGAGAAGTGGCAATACACTGGCTGCTGTGTTGAGAAAATACAGGAGAAGGTCATAGCTAGAAGACAGAGAAATATATTGGGAGGCTATTGTAGTAATCCAGACAAAGGAGACTGTGGCTTGGACCAGTGTTGTCTTAATGCAGATAGTGAGAAGGAATTGGAGTATGGACACTGAAGGGAAAACATAAGGATTTGTTGATGGGATGGATGTGAGGAGTGAGAGAACAGAAGTTAAAGATGACTCTAAAGCTTTTTGACTTAAGTATCTCAATTTACTACATAGAAGACTTCAGGGGGAGTAGAGTTGGAATAGGGAGGGAAATGAGGAGGCTCCTGATTTATTTTTTAATTGTACTTATTGTGTGTTTAACAGTGACCTGAAGTATGTCTTCTTTAACATCACCAACTGGTCTGTGCTTGGATTTTGTAAATGGGGATTTCATTCTCTCTCCTAAAGAGGGCCAGTTGTTTATAGGCCAGCATTTATTCTTAAAAGGTTTTTCCTTGTATGGAATGAAAAGCTGTCCTTAACTTTCATCCATTGATCTTGCTTGTACTTTTTCCCATCAAAAAGAATGTCTCTTATGGGGGAGTGGAGGAGTGGAGAGAAGGTCTCTTCTCATTACACACCTTTGGCTGTTAGGAATTAGCTATTTAAACTTTTCTCAACCTGTTGTTTCCACATCTGGAAAAGAGGATTGGATCATGGGACTTCTAGATTTTCACAACATTTTACTATATCCTTCTTAAGTCTTTTCTTCTGTAGACTGCCAACCATGTCTGTGCCAAACATTTAATGTAGGCCACTTAATTTAATCCTCGTGACGTCTTCTAATACCTTCCTGCTCAGTGTTCATCTGTGGACCAGGCCCATAGGTATTGTCTGGCAGCTTATTAGAAATGCAGACTCTCAGAATCCCACCCAGACCTACTGCACATGATTCTGTGTATTAGCAGGAGCCTCAGCTAATTCATAGGGAGATTGAAGTTTGAGGGGCATTGCTATAAGATTGATGTATATGAATAAACTAAAAGAGCTAAACTAGCTCAAGGCCATGGGCTCCATTTAAGAAAAGAGTTGAGCCTAAGTCAAAGTAGAATCTTAGGTAAATACCTCACATGTACTAAGAGTGTAGGAGTTATTGTCAGTGAAAATTCCCTAGGTATTTTTCATCAGAGCCTTCTTTAGATTCACTTTCTTTGTTCTGCACTTCTATATTGGATTTCATTTCTAAGTGTAGTTTAAATTCTATGCAGTTTTAAGGATTCAGCTCAGTTTTTGGTTATGCATTTTTGAATTATATGAATTTGAATGATATGAAATATTTGAGTTTTATGAATTATTCAGGATACTGGTTTTCCATTGACATTCTAGCTTTGTATTTCTAGAGACTTTTCTTCATTTTCTGATTCACCTGGTCAATAAGGTGGGAAGCAGAGCCTTAGGACACATCACTGATGACTCCTCTTTCTAGATGGATATTAACCCTCTTCAGGTAAAGCTTTTTCTAGACCAGAGGTTTTCAACATTAGGCAGCTTTACCAAACAAACAAAAATAAAACAAACAAACAAATTAAAGCATTCAATCGGAATCTCTGGGGCTAGGGCCTAGTATCAGTATTTTTTTAGTTCCTCAGCTGATTCAAATGTGGAGCCAGGAGGAGGACAACTGTTAAGACCATCAAGTGGAGGATGAATTCACTTGACTCTGGTCAGCTTACAAAATTAGGAAAGATGGTATCCAATGTCAGGGGTTTTGACTGTGACCCTTGGACCTTTACTACCCAATCAATGAATTCTTAACTTTCTTTTGACATTATTATTCCAAACTTTTATTTTGCAGATTCTTTAAAATTATCCTGAGAGTCTATTATGCTCATGCAGTTGGGGAGGAAAAAGAAAGAACAAATTGAGAAAATCATGCCAAATATTATTTTATTAAAAGGCCATAATGTGGAAATTTTATTAATTTCACATTATAGTGAATTAGAGTGAAGTAAACTCATTAGAAAGTAGGCATGTAAAATGATAATTAAATATAGTTTCTAAGGGAAAATTTCCAAAATAATTATTAAGATTAAATATTAGCCTTAATTCACATTTTCACAGATAGACAAAGAAAATCAACCTGAAAACACTGGATTTTTATGAATAGACATTGATGTGATTATGCACAATGGGATTAATTTTAAAAATGAATGTTAATTGCAATCAGGAAATTGTCTTCTAAGGAATGAGTGGCATATTGGATGCATAATATGTGAAGATCTAATTTACATTTACTTCAGTGACATTTTGGAGCTTCTTCATAAATATTTTATTTAAACAAGTATGTTTTCATCTCTGTGGGATTCCTCTACATGGACGTCGAATGGTATAGGCAATTGTTAAGAGGGAAAAACAAAAGCAAACCATGATCAAGGCTTCACAGGCAACCCTGTGACCAGCTGCCTCTTTTAAGAATAAATAATCAAAAGCACACATTTTTTGATGTGGGCTAAACTCTCACAGAAAAATTAAGTGGACACCCCAGGAAACATACTCTGAAATTATTTATTTTTTGTAAAGAAGATAGGCATTGCTTTCCCTGGAAAAGTGTATTGGAAATTTTTTTGTGTTTGTATGTACATATGTACTTTCCCACATGTTTGGCTTCAAAAAACAAACAAGTGAATAAACAAACAAACACTTCATAGTTCTTTCTTAACTGATTTACTTGAAGGAACTAACAAGTTCACATGCTATCATGTTGGAGAAAGGGGAGGGACTTAGTGAGAGGCAGCAGTGGGAGAGCAGTCTCATTTTTTAAGGGATAAGTTGGAGTATTTCTCCTTTCTAAATGAAATCACAGTTTCAGCCATAAAAGTGCTCCGTGGCTGCTGCTTCTAAGTGTTTCATTGGTTGGCTGTGGGAACGGCTTTAAACCAAAGCAATTCCATGAAGTAGGTTTTGCAGATCTTGAAATAGTCATCCTGTGCATGTACTTTATCACACAAAAACTTTTATATCAACATTTATAGAGCTGCAGCTGAAAGAAAAATAAATGAACTCACCCGGGAAATCGAGATGACAAAATGGAATAGGCAAGAGCTTTGGAATCAGAATCTGATCCTGCACTTACTAGCTTTGTGACCTTGAACAAAATATTTAACTCTTCACTTTATTCATCTGTAAAATGGGAGTAAGTGGCTGTCCTAGCACAGTGCCTAGGGCAGGGTTGGGGAATGTAGAGGGGCAGGCCCTGTGAAGCCCAGGAAATCGTTTAGCCTGGCCCTGCCAAAGTATTAGGGGTGAGTTAATTAAATGTTTGACCAAATATAGCAGGCTAGTTTTTTAGTTATTAATTTTGTATGGCCTGCTAATCCTATCTAATAAAAGAGTTATATGCAAATTGCAGTACCTCTACTACACCCACAAGTCATGCCCACCAGCCACGCTCACCAGCCAATCAGAGAAACCATGCAAATTAACCCAACCAAGATGGCTACAGCCACAGAGAGAGTTGGAGGGAGGCTTGGGTTGCCCCTGGCAATGGAGGAAGCCAAGCTTTCCGTAAACCCTGGCCAGCCCAGGCCTCTGCTTAAGGCAACAAGTTTCAATGGCTGTGTGAGCAGAAGTCTTGGCTTCACTCCAGGCTACAAAGTTTTAATTGTAGAAAATAAATAAATCCTAGATACCAGGGCCTCTGCTTGGGTCACTGGGGGGGTGGGGGGAGGGTCAGGGGTTACATGGCTGGCCTGCAAACCACCACAGGTCCCTCGGCCAGGCCACCCCATGCCCCAAGGGAACACCCATCCTGATCCAGGACACCCTTCAGGGCAAACCAGCTGGCCCCCACCCATGCACCAGGCCTTTATTTTATTTAATAAAAGAGTAATATGCAGATTGACTATCATTCCAACACACAAGATGACTGCCCCCATGTGGTTAAAAGATCCTGCCCCATGTGGACACAAGATGGCCAGCAGGGGAGGACATTTGGCAGGGACCAGGCCTGCAAGGAGGGTAGTTGGGGGTGATCAAGCCTGTAGGGAAGGGCAGTTAGGGGTGACCAGGTTGGCAGAGGAGGGAAGCTGGGGATGACCTGGCCTGCAAGGAAGGGCAGGTGGGGGGGACCCAGGCCTGCAGGGGAGGGCAGTTAGGGGTGACCAGGCCCACAGGGGAGGACAGTTAGGGGCAAACAGGCTGGCAAGGGAGCAGTTGGGCATCAATCAGGCTGCCAGAGGAGTAGTTAGGGGGTGATCAGGCTGGCAGGCAGAAGCAGTTAAGGGCAATCAGGAAGGCAAGCAGGTGAGCAGTTGGGAGCCAGCGGTCCTGGATTGTGAGAGGGATGTCCAACTGCCTTTTTAGGCCCAGTCCTATCAAGACTGGGCCTAAACGGGCAGTCAGACATCCCTTAAGGGGTCCCAGATTGGAGAGGGAACAGGCTGGGCTGAAGAACATCCCCCCTCCCCCACACGAATTTTGTGCACTGGGCCTCTAGTGATGTTATAAGTATCCAAATGGCCCCTGGTGGTAAAAAGGTTCCCCACCCCCTGGCTAGGGTAAGTGCTCATAATACATGGAAATTGATGGTAATAGCATCACCTGTCCATGTTTTCTCACAGCTGTGTCCATGACATGCATGTTTTACCTATTTGTAATCATTCAGAGACAAATTTTCTATTCTACATTTTGTAAACTTAGAATTTTATTACAGCTTATTAGCTGTATGTTCCATGTAAGTGTCCTTGTTTTCTCATCAGTAAAATGGATTACTAGTCTCCAGATAAACTACAGAAAGCCCAATTTAATTTTAATTTTAGGTAAGTAACAGATAGTATTGCATGGGAGATACTTATATTAAATAAATAGAGGCCCAATGCATGAAATTTGTGCAAGAGTAGGCCTTCCTTCCCCAGCTGCTGGCACTGGCTTCCCTCTGGCACTCAGGACCCAGGCTTCCCTCATAGCCCTGGCTTTGCCCATAAGGTTGTCCGGAAGGATGTCTGGTCTAATTATCATATTACACCTTTATTATTATAGATTATGCTTGTCTATCTGAAATTCAAATTGAATTGGACGCCTTACATTTTTATTTGCTAAATCTGCCGATCCTCTATTAGTACCTATCTCATAATGTGAGAAATACCAAAGTAACTGGCCCATAGCAAATGTTCAATAATTGTTAACCATTGTCTACCTATTATAATTTTTCCATAATGAACAATTGTGCAATTATTGTGACTACAAAATATATTCCAAAGAGTAAACATACCTTTTTAATGTAACTATTTTAGAGGGATAAGATATCTAGATTCTATTAATAATATTTTATATTTATGGTATCCTACTCCCTTTTGGGAACATTTCTTAATGATAAATGATCAACAATGGGCTCACGTTGCTTTCCAGTAGATTGATGCCATTAAGCCCTGCTACATGCCAAGAGTAAGTCCACTAGCATTAGGAGGTATAATGTGAACTTAAGGTTGCCATTTAACGGGACATGTGTTTCTTTACAAGGGCATATGTATGGCCATTTACTTGTACTTTTTAAAGTAGCTACCGCATTGTTGTTTCAATTTATACTTCTTGTAGGAGAATTGAATATATTTAATATTTTAAACCTACTTGTATTTCCTCTTATGTAATTTTTCTGTGTTTATTCTCTACCATATGCCAGTTTATTTTTTTTTTTGAGAATCTACTGATTTTCTTACCAATTTGCATTAGTTTAAAATATAAATATTCTGTTAAATTAGCTCATAGGAGGAACATCGTATAATGAATGAATTCAGATTATCTGACTATAATCAATCTATCATATTTTAGGGGTGCAACAGAAAATAGGGATTCATTGTAGCATTTTTTTTTGAGGGGAGGATTAAACTTTAATTGAACAATGTTGAGAATTAAAATTTTTCATTTTCTGCCCATAATGGCAAAGAGGTGAAAACTAACACATTGTAACATTTTTTCCATGCAAAGTGCTGCTTTTATTTATATGAAATATGAAAACAATTTGTTGTTACATAACTCGGATATCTTTTTTCTTTATATTTTCTCTCCCTCTTTCCAACCTCTCTTACCTTCTAGCACTTATATAACTTTTACTCTAGCTATACTGATATGACCACTCTTTTTAAATTATAATTAAATTTAAGAAAAAATGTGTTGAGTGCCTCTTAAGTGCCAGGTACTAGGTTAGGCATCAGTAATTCAAAGATACATTAGACATGGTTATTACCTCTAGGAATTGAGATAAAACAATATTTACAATGAAAAATGAAGAGTAGAATGGAGATACTTGCTGGAGACAATGTAGGAAAGAGAAGTAATTTAGCTGACTGAGCGGGTCTGCAGAGGTTTTGTAGAAAAGTTGATTCTTGGGCAGAGCATTTTGCCTGGAATGTGTGGGTGGGAAGGACAATACAGTAGAAACTCGGAAAGGCCCTAAGGAGAGAGCGGAGTTTCAGTAAAAGTAAGGGAGTGTGTGTTGGGGCTGTAGAGGGAAGAGTCTGTTTCTGGTAGACACTGGTCAGATCATGGAAGTTCTTGCATGCTGTTGTCAAAGTCGCACGGAGGACTTGGGCTAGAGCACTCCCATGCAGAAATCTTGAAAGAAATAAAGTTTTCTGTGATGAGTCAAAGGATCCATTCTCGGCAAAGTACTACAGGTGATTTCAGGATAGGGGGAATTCTGTGAGTGCACTTAAGTTTTTCTAGTTCTGTGGGAAGTGAGCTTGAGTGGGTGGTAAGGACACTCTTCTTGTCCAAGGTAAGGTCCTGATGGATTGGAATCACAGAATGGGGGATTACTTAATTTAGATTCCCAGTCATGTCACCCTGAAACGCAAGTATAATTACCTCATATAGTTGTAAAAACTACCTTTAGCGAGTTTAGTCTCTTGGTTCAAGCATCTGGACCACAGATATAATTTCAGACTATGCCAACAGTGACATCTTGTTTCTTTGCCTGGTTATTTAACAATGAAAAAGCAACATATTGAGTTACATTGAAGCGACGCAGTTTGTGGATATTGCACAGTCTGTTTTTTTCTGATGTTGTAGGCTTGTTATCAGAAAGGGCCCTGCCTGGAGTAGGTCTGCTTTGGGCTGGTAGGTAGTGCGTGGTTTCTTGACTTTGTGAGGAATGTGAGATGAAGGGTTTTTGTTTTCGTTTTAAATTGTAAGAGATAACAGCACTAATGTGATGGGAATGATCTAGTAGAGAACAGAAATGCATGATGTAGGATAAGGAAGGGAGGATTGCTGGAGCAATGTCCTTGAATGAGTATCTGGATATCCTTCCTAGGAGTTCAAGGAAGGAAGTCTGTAGTCTGCATATATACATTTTGGAACAATCAGCATAAAGATGATATTTAAAGCTGAGGAACTAGATTAGATCACCAACAGGCAGATTAATATTAAAAAGAAAAGAAGTCAAACAACTAGTTAGAGGTTAGGAAGATGAGAAGGAACCAAGAAGGCAAAGGATCAACAAGCACATAGGAGGAAGATGAGGATTGCGGTATCCTGGACGTGGAGAAAGTATTCCTGAGAGAAGAGAAGGACCCCTTGTGTGAAATGCAGCTGGTAGATCATGTAAGGTGAGGACAGAGAACTGGCCATTGCCTTTAGCAACACACAGGTTCCTTGGTGACCTTGGATTTGAGTGATCTTGGAAGAGAGGTTGGTGAGCTGAGTTGGTGAAAGTCTGACTAGAGTCTCTTCAAGAGAGAACAGGAGAAGCTGAAGAAAGTGAATGTACATAACTTTTTTTGAGTTTTGTGAAAGAAAATAATAGTTTAAAAGATGGTTTTTAAAGAACAAAATAACTGCATGTTAAAAGTGATACAGAGTATTTGAACTGCCTGAGTGGTGTGCTTGAATAGGTAGGGTTTTCAATGGTTTGTTCATTGTCAAGGAGTCAGAGCAAAATATACAGGCCCCGATGGATAGATATGGTTTGGGGATCTTACAGAAATTGTCCACTGATTGCTATTGCATTATGGGTGAGAAAGGAAGTAGCAAGGTTATCAGCTGAGATGGAGGAGGAGGTGATGGAAAAGAAAACAGAAAAAGTTCTGATAGTCCAGGAGATAGAAGAGTGAATGGATTAGGGAGGTGGAGTGTATTTGACAGGCAACCTTAAGGACCCTCTTGTAGTTGAATGATCATGAATTTAAAGTGATATACCTCACCATAGGTGTGAAATTTTCTTCTAGACAGCTCTGGTTGTGCAGGCATGAGAGACAGGAGATTGTGTTTGAGCAGCATCGTGCTTATGTATGACAATGAAAGAGTTGCAAAGAGTTGAGGATGTATAGAATGGAGTGATTGAGATGATTGACTCTGAAGTTTTATTTGAGTAAGGAGAGTAAAGTGGTAATGTGAAAGTTAGGGATAGTCCAAAGGTGACAGGATTGTAGGCCCTTGGGTTGGGAGAATGCAGTGAAGAGGAGGGACCAGAGATTATGGCAGGGCTGCAGTCGTTGGATGGTTGGGTCAAGGGTATGATCATGGGAGTGAGGCCCTAAGTGGCTGGAAGACAAGTTACTGAAGGAGACAAGGAGAAGAACGGAAATACCAGAGATTTGGAGGTATTGAATTAACCAAAAATTAAGAAAAAAGTAGCTTTGGAGAGAGTGACAACAAGCCAGAAATGGGGTTTGGGGAGTGACCCGAAGAAAAGTAGGTGTCCATGATGAGGCTGGATATCTGTGGTGCAAGGGGTGTAAGCGCTGCATTTACCCAACGTGACATTCAAAACTGGGGGATCTTAGAGAAAACCAGAAGTAGTAGACTATTAGTATTTATCTAGGCAGAGATGTTGAAGGAATGCTTTAAGGAAATAGAATTGAAGAAGAAATAGATATAAAAAAAATATTCAACAGGTAAAATACTAGTACACTGAAATGAATGGAAGGACCCTAATTCCCAAATTTTTGGCACAAGCCCCCCGGGAGGCTGGTCTTATCAGGTTTATTACAGGAAGTCTAGGAAAGTAATGAGATTAACTTTGAATACTTTAAATTTGAGGATGTTTATGAGATCCAGTGCAGATGTCCAGGGAAGTTAGCTGCTGGAACCATTGAAAAGAAGTTACTGGAAATCAGAGAGTGAGAAGTGGTTATTAGGTCACTTCTAAATTGAAGGGTTTTGGAAAGCGATTCTCAATCCCAGCTAGGCATCAGAATCAATTGGGGAACTTCTGCAGATGCAAGTGCCCTTTCCCCAGACTGACTAAATCAGAATCTCCTGGGCTGACACCTAACATATCTCTCGACACATGAGTCTGGTGTGTAGCCAAGGTTGCAAATGACATGCATTTATGGCCTTTATGGGTGGATATTACTTTTTACAGCCTCAATGCCAAAATAGGTGCTCTCACCATTTGTTTAAATTTGTTATAAAATATTAGGCAAGAAAATCCAAGCACAAAATGCATTTACTATCTGTCATTGATCATTATTTTCTTACCAGAGTGGGAGGTATCTCAAAGTATTAGTAAGTATGGCTTCTGTTGGTGCAACTAATTATAAATTCTATATAAAATTTAGCTGTAGGATGTAACTCTAGCATCCTGGCACTAAAATCATGGTCTTCTTTATTGCTAGGCTTATAGTACTATGATCATGATTTATTTTTAATTTAGGGTAACCATGTTGTAAATGCACTCTGTAAAAATTCTAAGTAGGCTGTGAACTTAGAGAAGAATATGCTTACTTGATTTCTGTGGGCTGTCCCTCATTCTTGCCAACATGTTCACTTCCTGTCAGAAAAACCTGGGAAAACAAAGAAAGAGGAGCCACATTAGAACCACTTGGAACACTTTTCAGAAAATCTTAAGTCAAACATATTTTCCTTCCTGAATTTTTCAAATAACATGGGTGTCAATAATATGGATGGCATAGCTGAGCCAGCTCTGAATGCTTCCCAAATTATTTCAGAGGGAATGAGAAAACTGTTGTTTGCTTTTCTTTAATCTGTTCTACTGCGGCTGCTACTTTAGATTTAATGTCACTTCAATATCCTGAATTTATAGGTCATCCTTCTTCCAGGGCTTTTAAAGTGCTTTGTGTGAATTACTTTAATTTTTAGGGAGTTAAAATTCATCATGTTATGGAATATATTTCAGAAAGAGTCTACAAAGAGAACTAGAAAATCCCTCACGTGCTTCTTTTTGCCTTCCAGCTGCTGTGGGTAGAATCACCCATTGATCCTAACTCCACAACTGCTTTAGAGCCCATTTATGTGTGGATTGATGGAGGCTTCTCGTGGGGCATCTAATCCCCAGAGGTTCAATTTCAGAGGATCCACTCTGTAGGCCCATAAAGATTAAAATAGCAACTCTTTTTCATTACATTGGTTTTATGATCTTTTAATTTTCATATTGTCTTACGCTTCAGTGACTCAATCACCACTCTCTCACCAGTGCCTTAGAATGTGGGATTTGGGAAGTTAACTAGGACAGATTCACAAACAAGAGCTCTGCGGTGTACGCCTTCATAGTAAAGGGCGATGGTTCAGGACTGAGGATGCAGTGCTATGGACAGCCATGGGCACTGATCAGGGAAGCTCCTGGGGAGCAGCAGGTGTTAAATAGTGGCCTTAATCCTGCAGCTAAGAACACGGGGAAATGTCACGAGGACCAGAGCTAGCTTGACACTAGCTGGTTCTTTTATATATATATTGATTTAAAAGGGGGAGGGGGAAGGGGGAGAGAGAGAGAAAGAGATCAATGATGAGAGAGAATCATTGATTGGATTCCTCCTGCATGCCCCCTACTGAATACTGAGCCCACAACACAGGCATATGCCCTTGACCAGAATCAAACCTGTGACCCTTCAGTCTGCAAGCTGACGCTCCATCCACTGAACCAAACCAGCTAGGGCAACATTAGCTGGTTCTTTAAATGTTCAAGAATTAGTTTAATTAAAGATATTAAAATAACAAGTTTAAAACATCTGTGGATTGTATATTGTCTGTATCTACTCTTTTTGCAAAGCCTCATGCTAATTAACATTCCTGTAATATACTGAATGTGACATAGAAGTCATTAAGTAAAACTTACTTTATTTTACTTTTTCTTTATTTTACTATTTTGCTTTTAGTACAAAATGACTCAGAGAAACACAGAAAGAAAATGTATAAGCCAGTTATTGAATTTTTAAAAATCCCCAATAGACAAATATCAGTCACATTCCCTGTCTTTGGTCTGGATTAGAAAACAGGAAGCTACAAACCCACCAATATCTGTCCCTTTGAAGAGATAGTTTTTAAAAAGGAAAGAAAGTAAAGAAGAATAGACAAACAGCCCCTGAAATCTGGCAGGTGGTTTTTAGAGGCTACTTATCTTGCCTTAGTCACCCTGTGAAATGAGATAACTGTGGTTGGAATGTGGCCACCTCCTCTCAGTTCCTTTATCTTCCTATGAAGGGAGGATGCTGGTAAATAAAACTTATTTTAAATTTATCAACAGAACAATAAATAAAGAAGACTTAGCAGCCACACACTTTTACGTTTCAGAAATGAAGCAATATTTAAATATATAGAACTAAGATTGTTAAAATTTCAGTAGTTAGAAAAATCATAATTATAAAAGGAGATTACCACACTTCACTAGGAATCTGACACTTCCAATAGGCATATAAATAAACAGAAAAATCTCATTGAAAGTTTGATTTGTATGAATTTTCTACTAACCAAGAGAAAAATTATGTTCATAGACTATTTCAAAAAAAGTGGTCCCTATCATAAAAGGGGAACAGATCAGGCCATGTATGTGGGCCACATTTATTGACCATAATGCAATGAAACGATTAGTGAATGAGCAACAAGAAACAATACCACCAAAACCCTAAACACCTATTTCAAAGATAGTTTCAGTAAAAAAAATAAAAATAAAAATAAAATATCAGAAATGGAAACGGAAATTATAGATATTGAAAATACAATGGAAATAAGAGAGTACATATATCAAAACTCTGGAATGCAGCCAAACCGATATTTAAATGAAAATTCATAACTTGATATGGTACATAAACAGAATGATAGAAAAGAAATAAACCAAACATTAAATTGTGGAACCTAGAAATGGAAAAATAAAGTAATCCCCAAAAAAGTGAAGGAGCAAAGAAAACATTTGTGATACCAAAAGATGAAATTAATAAATTAGAAAGTGGGGGGGGGAATATGTTTCTTTGAAATGTAAATAAATAAATATGTTGATATTCTGACCAAGAAAAAAAAATGTGAGAAAACAAATATAAAGCAAAAGGGATGAGAAAAGGAAAATAAGAACTGATGTGGAAGAGATTTCAAAACTTATATAAGAAAAAGCTATATATGCCAATGATATTTCCATACAAATTGTGTAGAAGTTATAAACATCTCAGAGAAGGTATAAAAATATCTAGAAGACATTATAAGCTACAGGTCCAGATATTTGTATAGGTCAGCTTATCAAAATATCAGCAATGCATCATCTTCTCTTTTGTTGGAACCAAAATAGCTATTGCAAATTTGTTTTAAATTCTCATTGCAAAAAGAAGACATTTTAAATTAGCACAAGAAATAAGCACTTCCACTACCCAAAAAGAATCACTGTTGTTTATTTAAACAAACAAACTAGAATTGGAATTGCAAAATGTAGGCTTATACACATTAAATATTTTAATACAAAATTATCAAGTTATTCTCTGTAGAGGCTTAACAATTCATATATTTTTAAAACTATTCCACAATACACAAAAATGTAGAAAACTTTCCAATTAACTTTATAAGGCTATGAGCATACCAATATTAAATCTAACAAAGAAAATAAGGAAATATTTTTAAAATATTTATGCACATAAATAATATCAAGCACATAAATACCCAAATTTTATGTTAAATAATAGTAAAATAAATGGTTTTGTATTAAAAGAATGATGTGCTGTAAGCTTGTAAGGTTTATTTCAAGAATACATGAATGGTAAAGCACTAGATAACCTGTTATCACAATGATAAATTTTATTTTGTTGTTGTTGATGTATATAATTTGTTTTCATTTTTGACCATGTTTATACAAAACAAGTAACATAAACTTTGCATATTTTTTTCAGTCTCCAGCCATTCCCTTATTTTTGTAAAAAATAAATTTTTGAGACATATTTTATGTCAAATAATTCTCCCACTTTAAGTTTACAATTGAGGGATTATTTAATAAATCTATGAGATTGTGCAAGCATCATTATAAATCACCTTTAGATTTCCTTCACCCCAGCAATATCCCTCATGTTCATTGGTGGTTAATCTGGTTGAGAAAGCCACTGATTCACTCTCTGTCTCCAAAGATTTGCCTTCTCTGGACATTTCATACAAATGGAATCATATCGTATGTGGTCTCTTTTGTGACTGTCTTCTTTCACTGGGACACTGTTTGTGAGATCCAGCCATGTTGTAGCATGTGTTACTAGTTCTTTCCTTTTTATTAGTGATGAGTGTTTCATGATAGGGATATGCCATATTTTATTTATCCATTCACCAGTTCATGGACATTTGGGTTGTTTACATTTGGGGGCCATTATTGCTGTGAAGATAACACAGTGTAAATTTTTGCATGGACGTATGTTTAAATTTCCTTTGGGTACATACCTATCAGTGGAACCCCAGGGCCATATGATAACTCAGTGTTGAACATTTTGAGGAACTGCCAAACTGTTTTCCAAAATGGCTGCACTGTTTTACATTCTGGTTAGTAGTGTATGAGGGCTCCCATTTCTCTGTATCCTCACCAATATTTGTCATTATCTATCTTTTTTATGATAGCCTTTCTCGTGAGTGTGAAATGGTGTCTCAGTCACAATAATACATTTTTAGAGAAACATAATCACCTTATGTGATGTCCAAAAGTCATCTGATAAAATTTTACATTATTCTTGCTAAGAACTTAGGAAACAAAGAGTGCTGGTGTGATGAGGATGGTAGATGATATAGTAAAAATCAGAGTATAACTATTAATAACAATGATGATGATACATAATAGAACTTAATCCCAGATACTGTTCAAAGCTTTTTATATAAAAAAAAATAAAGCATTTAACACAGCAACCTTGAGGTAGGTTCTGGTGTTATCTCCATTTTACAGAGGAGGAGTCCAAAGCTTATGCCGCTGAAGTGATACATCTGACTCACAGCTATTAAGTCATGGAGCCAGAGTTTGAATGCAGGCATTGGGGATGCAGAGTCCAATCTGTTAATTCTTACACTGCAATACGGAGACTCTCATTTCGGCTGGGCCCTCAGTGCTGCCTGGTTGACCGCTCTTCTGTCATTTGGCCTCTGTCTTGCCCTTTTTTCACTCATCTTTAGCTCTACTTCTACTCCCAACTTGCTGCAGATAACTGTACTTCCCACTTCTTAGAGAAAATAGAGACTATAACCCGTCCTCACCCCCCCCCAAAAAAAAAAATCTTAATGGAACAAAGTAACATGGCAATATAGTATTTGGTAAAGGTAGCATTTCAAATGAGTGGGGGAGAAAGTGGATTATTCAGTAAATGGTATTGGGATAATTGGCTGTTTGGCTAATTATTATATTTGTCATGTGTTTTGAATTTTACAAAATATAAAACCATTAAAATTCTAAAGGATGGTAAAATAATGTATAATCAGGATTTTCTATGTATGACAGAAAAGGGTTAATAATGGTGGCTTAACACAGAAGGTACATTTAAAAACTTATCTCATGTAAGTAGATCTAGAGACAGGCTGCCTTGGTCTGGGAGGCCCCAGGCAGCCATAAGAACCAGATTCCTGGGACTTTCCATTTTGCCTTCTGGAGTGCATGGCTTCTCACTCACAGTCACCTCATGGGCTAAGGTGGCTGCTGAAATTTCAGCACTCACATTTGCATTTCTCAGAGAAACAAAAGGCCTCATCTCCAACCTGATTTTCACCTCAAATCTGCTCTTAAGTAACCTTCCTGGAAGTCCTACTCAACACTGTGCTCTCCTCTCATTGATCAGAATTTAGTCACATGGCCATACCTCGGTACAAGGAAAGTTGGGAAATGTAGTCTTGTCATTCCAAATACAATTTATGTTTTCCCGACTGGCTTATTTCACTTAGCATAATGCTTTCCAGTTCCATCCATGCTGTTGCAAATGGTAAAAGTTCCTTCATTTTAATAGCGGCATAGTATTCCATTGTGTAGATGTACCACAGTTTTTTAATCCACTCATCTGCTGATGGGCACTTAGGCTGTTTCCAAATACAACTTAAATTTCAGGGTATTTTTAATTTGAAAAAAAGGAAAAAGTAGATATTGGGGGGCAACTACCAGTCATATTTTAGGTAGGTGAAGCATTCTGGAGCACGACCCCTAAGCCAACAACTGTAATAGACAAGCTTGATGAAGCTTGATGAACCCAACAGCGACAGTATTTTTTTTTTCCGTTTGCAAATAGCATTATAAGCAAAATGAAGGCAAACAACAAAATCGGACAGAATAGTTGCCATGAAGGACATGTAATTAATCTTCTTAAAAGTATAAAGAAATACACTAATCAGTAAGAGACTTGGTTGTGCCTTTTTAAAAAAATATATTTTATTGATTTTTTACAGAGAGAAAGGGAGAGGGATAGAAAGTCAGAAACATCGATGAGAGATAGACATTGATCAGCCGCCTCCTGCATGACCCCACCGGGGATGTGCCCGCAACCAAGTACATGCCCTTGACCGGAATCGAACCCGGGACCCTTCAGTCCACAGGCCGACGCTCTATCCACTGAGCCAAACCGGTTTCGGCTGATTGTGCCTTTCAAGAGAAACTATTCTTTGGTTCTCTTTTAAATGTACAATAATACATTATGGATAATGCCTAATCTTATGTGTACTTTTCAAAGAAAAAACCATATTGATCTTTTAGCTGGGAAGTGCGGGGTGGGGCGTTTTTTTGTTTCGGGTGTACACATTCTAGGCTCATCAGTTTAATGCTTCTCTGTATTAATACATGTATGGTGATGGGCTGCACAATTTAGGAGAGATTCAGCTAGATTACCTGAATGCTCAATTAACTGCCATGTGAAAGTCATCTGCTTTCAGACTACTAAGAAGATCAAATCAGCAGCTATTCTCAGTTCCGTGCTTTATCAGGAAGTGAGTGAAAGTGAAACAACCCATTAGCAGTCATTTTTCTAAATATTAATAACTGAATTCCAAATCCTAGAAAAAAGCTTCGCTTGTGTTTAGTGGTTATTATAGTCTGGGATGTTTTTACCCGAGGTCAGGACTTGGAGACACTGGGAGGGGGCACTGTTTCTCCCCTGATTACTTAGACAACAATAATTCTTCACAGCTTTCTCTTAATATCTTTTGATTAACAAGCAAGTTGGAGCCAAGTGGATTTCAGTTATTTGGTATCCTTGGTAACCACTGTTAGATGATGAATTGGATCAGTTAAAATTAATTTCTTGTGAAAATCTGCTTTCATGTGAAAATATTGGCTTTGATGTTTAGATGTACAAGCACTATGCGTATGTGTGTGATCGTATGTGGAGACTATTTGCAGATAAAAACTACAAAGCCTAGTAAATTTATAAAATGGGGATGAGGGAAAGCTGTAAGGACTCTGCCTTTAAGGACCCTGCTTTTACATGAAGAGAGGGGACTTCTATAAATGAAGGAACCTGAGATATAATAGCCACTGCATGAGCTTTTGTTCAACTAGAGGAGTAGCCTTCCTTCCCTAGCATTTGTGAATGCTGTCATGACACAGCTCTTTTGTTACAAAGTTAGGAAAAAGACAGAGAACAGGTTTTTGTTGTTGTTGTTGTTGTTGCAGTATAAAATAACCCAATATATATTTTAGCTCCAAGCACATTTTTATATCAATTTAGGAAGCATTTTCTTTTGGTCACAATAGGTACCTTAGGTGAGGCCCATATCTATGACAAGTCCTGCATTTGTGGAGTTTTACACTTTGGGGGTATTGCTAGAGCATGACAGAACCATTTCTGGACTGTGTAGCATGGGCTGGGACTGCTGGTTGGTGAGATAGCAGTACGTCCATCCCAACATTTGGAGCCTGCAGCAAAGGGTAGGCTAGAGCAGCCCCATTGTACAGAGGTGCCCTGAATCCCTGCAACCACACATTTCCCTAGAGGGGTGACGGGGAGGTGCTGCTTTCAGTTCCAGGTAGGATTTTGGCTGCTGCTGACTTCAGGATATTCTCTTTGCTCTCAGAGGAGCAATAAGATAGAGACTTAAAGTAAAAAAGCAGGAGCTGAGCTATACAAGATGAATCACAGTGTTATTTATAAGATTAGCTGCTTAGAACTTTTTACCATCAAATCTCCCTTGCTCTACAGTTAAATATTCCCTAAATGAATATTTCCAGGGAAAAGCAAATATCCTTGGCAGTCCATGTAAACTGAGTACAAAGACTGCTTCACCACCTCATAGTTGTATAACTTGGGGAGAGTTACCTCATTTCTTGGCATCCAATTTTTTTGTATCTGCAAAATGAGGATAATAATGTTTGTAGGGGAACAGTAAGGTGTAAATGACATTATGGATTTGGAACAAGGCCTGGCACTTAGAGCTCAATAAATGTTAGTTCCCCTATTACTCCCCTCGGGGAAAGGTTTTTCTGAGTAAAAGAAAAAAAATCTGTGCAAGTGACTCTAACCCCACTCGTTATTTTTTTTTTATTTCTTCCATTAATCTCTCTTCTTGTTTTTCACTCACCTTCTGATGCCCTGCTACGTTATTGTTTTCTCATCTCTAACTTCATTTTATCATCCCCTCTTGCTTCATTTTATTCTCCAAACTTGTTATTAGCCCTTTGCTGGTGCTTTTCATACGTGATAATACAATGTAATCTGTCTATTCATTCACAGGTTTAACAGGAAACTCCCATATTCTGAGCGCTGTCCTTGGTGCTAGACTTGTTGTGATGAGAAAGGAATGGTCCCTGTCCTCAAGATTACAGTCTAGGAGAGGGAATAGATAAGTAAACAGGCAATTATAATGTAGTGCAATAAGGGAAAGTGTGGTGTGTTATGGAAGCTCATAGGAGGGTTAGCAAACTTGAACCTGGTAGGAGTGATATCAAAGATGGCTTCCCCAGAGAAGGAATAAAAAAGCTCTGACACATTACAGAAGCCAGAGTTCAAGCAAAGCCTTCAAAGAGTTTTGATGTGTGCTTTTTGTTTGTTTGTTTTGGGGGGAAGCATGTGAAAAGACTTGGATATTTAAAGTGGTTCATAACTTTAGGGAGCCTGAAAGAGGAATTTAGGGTAGGTGGAGTTGAATTTGGGAGTTAGAGCAGAAGATGTTTACATGATGAGAGAGAAAGTCAAAAAGGTACATGGGGTCTTGAGGGCCAATTGTGATATATTTTATGGTAGAATCCATCTGGTATATAGTAGGAGGGATGTATAAAGGAAGTCCGAGGCTTCTGATTTAGGCAGCTAATTCATACAGAATATTGAAGAAGGAGCAGGTTGAGGGAGTGAGAGAAACTGAGTTGGGGTTTTAGAAATGTGTGTTTGAGTTTTATACTAGGTGTAACTATGTGTCGAAATGAAAAGTATTTTCAAATTTTATTTTGAAATTATGATAGTGATCCAATATCTCATTCCCAACTGTTTTCTTGGTGTGTGGGTTTGGGGCCGGTGGGAAGGGTGTTTCTTCCCCATGATTCTCATCCTTCTGCCTGTTTATCTATTTCGGTGTGCATGGTTATGTAATGATGGCTCAATTACATGTATCCAAGAGGGATCAAAATGAGTCCCCTGGCCAGAAACATGGCCTGATGGTGATCTCAAGGGAAATATATGAATGAGGGTTTGGGGGAATAAGTGATAGATAAAGTCTTATCCTGCCTAAACTCCATCTCCAAGATGAGAGATGTCTCTAAGTCAGCTGACTTCATTCAAGAAACAACCATGGCTTTGTTATTGCTGAATTTTCCCCAAATGTTTGGAGTCTATATTTATTTCTAGCTTGTATACCCTTTGAGGTAAAGTTCCACGATAAGTGCATTACCTGCAGAGTTATGTAGAACTGCCTTTGGTCAATCAGACCTTAACTTCTCTTTTGCTTCCAGTGGAGCCCTCTCCTTCTGGTCTTTCAGGATGTGTTGACCAAATCCATCTTTCTGTAGTTTACAGCAGTCATGAATGTATGTATAATTGATCATATCTCTGTTAAGTTCATATTTTCACTGTGTTAGTTCTTTGTTTCCTTTCTCCCCCTACTGCTGTGCTCTTGTCTCCATCACTACTCAGGTTTTTCCTTTCTTCACCTCTCAACCCACCTGGAACAAGGAACTGACCTTGAACTTCTGGGGTTGATGCTTTATAATCTAAGTGGCAGAATGAGTAGTCTTCCCTTACTGGATGCAGCAGCCACACAGAAGGCCACCTTCTCAGGAAACCTAGCAGTGGTTTTCAGCCCCTTTCTCAGATCCAGGACTCTCACTGCCAAACACCATTTGTTTTGTTTTGTTTACAACATCTCATGTTACATCCAATTCCTCCCATAGATTTGGGAGAGCATCCTAAAAGGTCTTGCAATCCACTGGAGTGAAGACGACTAAGTGATCTAATAGCTTCATCCAGGCCCTGTAAAGTCCAGGGAATGGGATGGAATTAATTCTTCGGAGACGGGGCTGCACAAAGACCCCTGGCAAAGTGCACATGGCTTTTGCTCCAGTCTGGGCATGCTCCTGGCCTGCCCACACTGCTCCAGCTGATGTTTCCTGATTTGCCAGCCTCTGGACTTTGCCCATTACTTCTCCAAAAGCCTTTCTCTTCACAGCCACACTGCTCATAAAATAGCTTGCACTTGCTGGGTTGCTTCCTCATATTCTTCAATTTGCACACCCACCAACCCTCTGAGCCTGCTCTAACTGTAGTCACCAGTGACCTGCTAATAGCTCATCCCAGAAGCCACATTTCAGTTATTGGAATGCTGCTGTTCTTGAAATGGTGATCACTGCTTTCTATGCTCTTGAATTTTGCAATACCGAATCCGGTTCTTTTTCCTCTTTCATGGGTTTCTTTTCTTCTCTTTAAATCTTAAGTGTCGGGGTTTCCTAATTACTTAGCACTGCTTTTCTCACTTTTTGTACTTTCCCCCAAGTCTTCCTCTGCACTCTCAATATCCACCAGCCCCCAATACTCTGGTAATTCCTAATCCACATCTCTGCCCAGACTATGTTGAGCTTTAGGATTAAAGTTTAACTGCTTCGTGGATGTCTCCTTTTGGATAGATAAAAGCCACCTCAAATTCATCATATCCAAAACTAAAGTCATCATGTTGGGCTTTACCTTTTTTTCCCTCTCAAGTTTATTTTTTTTTCCATTTTTTAAATTAATGTATTACATGTGTACATATCTTCCCATTGCCCACCCCATCCCACTCACATACAAGCCCTCATCCCCAGTGATTTGCGTCCATTGGTTATGCTTATATGCATGCACACAAGTCCTTTGGTTGATCTCTTATCTACCCCCTTTCTCCCTAACCTTCCCACTATAATTTGACAGTCTGTTTGATGTTTTACTGCCTCTGTATATATCTTTTTGTTCATCAGTTTATAATGTTCTTTTTATCCATAAATGAGTGAGATCATGTGGTATTTTTCTTTCATTGACTGGCTTATTTCACTGAGCATAATGCTCTCCAGGTCCATCCAGGCTGCTGCAAATGGTAAGAGTTCCTTCTTTTTAATGGCAGCATAGTATTCCATTGTGTAGATGTACCAGAGTTTTCTGATCCAGTCATCTGCTGACGAGCATCTAGGCTGTTTCCAAATCTTAGCTATTGTAAATTGTACTGCTATGAACATAGGGGTGCATATAGCCTTTCTGATTAGTGTATCGAATTTCTTAGGATACATATTCCTAGGAATGGGATTGCTGGGTCAAATGGGAGTTCCATTTTTAATTTTTTGAGGAAACTCCATACTGTCCTCCACAGTGGCTGCACCAGTCTGCATTGCCTCCAGCAGTGCACGAGGGTTCCTTTTTCTCCACCAACACTCGTTGTTTGTTGATTTGTTGACGATAGCCATTCTGACAAATGTGAGATGGTACTGCATTGTTGTTTTGATTTGCATCTCTCAGATAATTAGTGACTTTGAGCATGTTTTCATGTGTCACTTGGCCTTCCTTCTGTCTTCTTTTGAAAAGATTCTATTAAGGATGAGTGCCTATTTTTTTATTGGGTAATTTATTTTCCTTTTATTAAGTTGTATAAGTTCCCTGTAGATGTTGGAGATTAAATCTTTATCAGTGATAACATTTGCAAATATGTTCTACCATACAGTGAGCTTTCTTGTTGTTTTGTTGATGGTTTCTTTTGCTGTGAAAAAGTTTTTTATTTTGATGTAGTCCCATTTGTTTATTTTCTCTCTAGCTTCCATTGCCCTAGGAGCAGTATCTAGTGAAGTAGTTCCTTCAGCATATGTCTGAGATTTTGCTGCCTGTGGATTCCTCTACTATTTTTATGGTTTCGCACCTTATGTTTAAATCCTGTATCCATTTTGAGTTTATTTTTGTAAATGGTGTAAGTTGGTGGTCTAGGTTCATTTTTTTGCATGTATCTGTCCAATTTTCCCAACACCATTTATTGAAGAGACTGTCTTGACTCCATTGTATGTTCATGCCTCCTTTGTCAAATATTCATTGACCACAGTGGTTTGGGTTGATATCTGAATTCTCTATTCTATTCCATTGGTCTATGTGTCTGTTCTTGTGCCAGTGCCAGGCTGTTTTGAGAACAGTGGCTTTGTAATACAGCTTGAAACCTGGTATTGTGATCCCACCTACTTTATTCTTCTTTCTCAGGACTGTTGTGGCTATTAGGAGGCTTCTTTTTTATTCCAGGTGAATTTTGGGGGAGTTCTTTCTAGGTCTGTGAAATATGCCATTGATGTTTTAATGGGGAGTGCATTGAATCTATAGATTGCTTTGGGTAATATGGACATTTTAATGATGTTGATTCTTCCAATCCATGAACATGGTATGTTCTTCCATCTGTTTATGTCTTTTTCTATCTCTTTTTTTTTCAGTGCCCTGTAGATTTCTGCATATACGTCTTTTATCTTCTTAGTTAAGTTTATTCCTAGCTATCTTATTTTTTTTGGTGCAGTCTTAAATGGGATTGCTTTTTTAGTCTCTCTTTCTGTAAGTTCACTATTGGTGTATAGAAATTCCATAGATTTCTTGGCATTAATTTTGTATCCTGCTACATTGCTGAATTCATTTGGTATTAGGGTGATGCTGGCTTCATAGAAGGAGCTTGGAAGTGCTCCTTCTTTAATTTTTTGGAATAGTCTGAGAAGAATAGGTTTTAATTTTTCCTTGAATGTTTGGTAAAACTCCCCTGTGAAGCCATCTGGCCCTGGGCTTTTGATTACTGGAAGCTTTTTAATGACTGCTTCAATTTCTTCCATAGTTATTGGCCTATTGAGATGTTTAGATTCTTCCTGATGGAGTTTTAGAAGCTTATATTTTCCTAGGAATATGTCCCTTTCTTCCAGGTTGTCTAGTTTGTTGGAATAGAGTTGTTCATAGTATTTTTTTTTAACAATTCTTTGTATTTTGGTGGGGTCTGTTGTTATTTCATTTCTTTCCTTTCTGATTTTGTTTATTTGGATCCTTTCTCTTTGCTTCTTGGTGAGCCTGGATAGAGCTTCATCAATCTTGTTTACCTTTTCAAAGAACCAGCTCTTGAATTTGTTGATCTTTTGTTTTGTTATTTTGGTCTCCATGTAGTTTATCTCTGCTCTGATCTTTACTATTTCCTTACTTCTGCGTACACTGGGATTTTCTTATTGCTCTCTTTCTTTGAGTTGAGGATTAGATAATTTATTACCATTGTTTCTTGTTTTTTGCAGTAGGCTTGTGGAGCTATGAACTTCCATCTCAAGACTGCTTTTGCCATGCCCCATAGATTTTGGGGTATTGTGTTTTCATTGTCATTTGTTGCTATAATGTTTTTTTATTTCTTCCCTGATCTCTCTGGTAATACAGTCATTGTTTAATAGCTTGCTGTTAAGTCTCCTGGTGTTTGATTTCTTTGGGTTGTTTTTATTGCAGTTGATATCCAGTTTTATGCTACTGTGATCTGAGAAGATGCTTGATAAGATTTCTACCTTCTTGAATTTGAAGAGACTTTGCCTATGACCCAAGATATGGTTTATCTTTGAAAATGACCCATGTGCACTTGAGAATAATGTATATTCTGTGGCTTTGGGGTGAAATGTTCTGAAGATGTCAATTAATTCTATCTGGTCTAGTGAGTCATTTAGTCATTTAGGATTGATGTTCCTTTGCTGATTTTTTTGTTTAGAGGATTTGTCCAATGGTGATAGGAGGTATTAAAGTCTCCTACTGTGATTGTATTGTTGTCAATATCTCCCTTGATATTTTTATGTACAGCAGTACCTCGAGATACGAGTGCCCTAACATATGAAATTTTTGAGATACAAGCCGTTGAGCGAGCGATTTTTGCTTTGAAATATGAGCAACATTTGAGATAGGAGCGGATCGGCGGGCTGCACACGACCCACCAGTTACTGAGACTCGAGCGTCTCATAGTTTTCTATGCCTCAAGGTTACAGAACGAATTAAACTCATATCTCGAGGTACCACTGTCTTTGGGTGCACCTCTTTGGGTGTGTATATGTTTACCAGAGTTATTGCTTCTTGTTGGATTGCTCTCTTTAGTATTATAAAGTGGCTTTCCTTATCACTTGTTATGTCCTTTACTTTGAGATCTAATTTGTCACATGTAAGTATTGCTACCCCAGTTTTTTTTTTGTTGTTGTTGTTGTTTTTCATTTCCATTTACCTAGCAAACCTTTTTCCATCCCTTCACCTTCAGTCTTTTTTTTTTTTTTTTGGTGAGGTGGGTTTCTTGCAAGCAGCTGATATATGGGTCATGTTTTGTTATCCAATCTGTTACCCTATGTCTTTTGATTGGGGCATTTAATCCATATACATTTAAAGTTATTATTGATAGGTACCTTTTTGTCACCATTTTATTTCTTTACCCCTGTGTTCCTTCTTCACTTCCTATGTCTTCCTTCCTTCCTTTTTTCCTTCCTTCCTTCTTTCCTTCCTTCCTTTTTTCCTTCCTTCCCTCCCTCCCTCTCTCTCTTCCTTCCTTCCTTCCTTCCTTTTTTTCCTTCCTTCCTTCCTTCCTTCCTTCCTTCCTTCCTTCCTTCCTTCCTTTCCTACCTTCCCTTCCCTTCCTACCTTCCCTCCCTCCCTCCCTCCCTCCCTCTCTCCCTCCCTCCCTCCCTCCCTTCCTTCCTTCCCTTTTAGCATTTCTTGCATTGCTGGTTTGGTGGTAATAAATTCCCCTAGTCCTTTTTTGCCTGTGAAGCTCCTGAAATCACCTTCAATTTTGATTGATAGTTTGCTGGGTACAGTATTCTTGGTTTCAGACCCTTCCTTTACATGACTTTGTATATTTCATTGCATTCCCTTCTGGCCTGATGAATTTCTGTTGAGAAATCAGTCACTAGTCTGATGGAGGTTCCTTTGTAGATAACTTTCTCTCTCTGGATGCTTTTAAGATTCTTACTTTGTCATTGGTGTTTACCAATTCAATTATAATATGTCTTGGTGTCAGTCTTTTGGGGTTCATTTTGCTTGGGAGTCTGTGAGCTTCTTGGATTTGTGTGGATTTTTTCTTTTCTATATCAGGGAAGTTTTCTGTCATTATTTCTTCAAACAGGTTTCTATTACTTGCTCAGTTTCCTCTCCTTCTGTAACCCTTGTTATGCAGATGTTTTCCCAATGTTCCTTTAGGCTCTCCTGCTTTTTAATTGTTTTTTTCTAGAAGCTGCTCTACTTGGGTATTTTTTCCTCCTTGTCTTCTGGCTCCTTAATGCAGTCCTCTACTCTTTCTAGCCTACTCTTGATGCTTTCTATTGAGTTCTTTACAGCAATGATATTATTTTTCATTTCTTCTTGGTTCTTTTTCATTTCCTCTTGGTTCTTACACATATTGTAGAATTTGTCTTGCATTCTTTTCATCCACCTTATGACCATTTCTGTGAATTCTTTCTCTAGCAGGTTGCTTGCCTCCATTTCATTTACATCCTTTTCTGGTGATGCCTGTCTGCCTGCTTTCTTTCTTTCTTTCTTTCTTTCTTTCTTTCTTTCTTTCTTTCTTTCCTTCTTTCTTTCCTTCTTTCTTTCTTCCATTCTTTCCTTCTTTCTTTCCTTCTTTCTTCCATTCTTTCATTCATTTTCTTTTCTCTTTTTTACATAAATCTTTAATTTTCAGATTATTATAATGGTTTCTCTTTTTTCTCCCCATAGATCCCCTCCACCTGGCTCACACCCCATCTTCATCCCTTACCTCCCCCCAATTATCCTCATTCATAGGTGTATGTTTTTGTCCAGTCTCTTCCCCCACCTCCACCTCCCTTTCCCCCTGAGAATTTTCTGTCCACTCCCTTTCTATGCCCCTAATTCTATTATACTCACCAGTTTGTTCTGTTCATCAGATTTTTTATTCACTTGATTTTTAGATTCATTTGTTGATAGATCTGTATTTGTTGTTCTTAATTTTTATCTTTACCTTTTTCTTCTTCTTACTCTTCTTAAAGAATACCTTTCAGCATTTCATATAATACTGGTTTGGTGTTGATGAACTCCTTTAGTTTTTTCTTATCTGTCCTTTAATTCTGAATGATAGCTTTTCTGGGTAGAGTAATCTTGGTTGTAGGTTCTTGCTATTCATCATGTTGAATATTTCTTGCCACTCCCATCGGGCCTGCATAGTTTCTGTAGAGAAATCAGCTGACAGTTGTATGGGTTCTCCCTTGTAGGTAATGAACTGTTTTTCTCTTGCTGCTTTTAATATTCTCTCTTTGTTTTTTGCTCTTGGTATTTTAATTATGATATGTCTTGGTGTGGTTCTCTTTGGATTCCTTTTGTTGGGGGTTCTGTACCCTTCCTGGAGTTGTAAGTCTATTTCTTTCGCCAAGCGTGAGAAGTTTTCCATCATTATTTCTTCAAATAGGTTCTCAATATCTTGCTCTCTTTCTTCTTCTGGCACCCCTCATAATTCTGATGTTGGTACACTTGAAGTTGTCCCAAAGGCTTCTTACACTATCTTCAAATTTTTGGATTCTTTTTGCTTTTTGCTTTTCCAGTGCAGTGGTTGTTGCTTTTTTGTATTTCAAATCTTTGACTTGATTCTTGCATTCCTCTAGTCTGCTGTTAGGTCTCTGAATAATATTTTTTATTTTAGTCAGTGTATACTTAATTTCTAGTTGGTCCTTTTTTATATCCTCGAATGTCTCATTAAATTTATCAACCTTTTCTAGGAAATTCTTGAAAAACCTTATAACTGTGGTTTTGAACTCTATATCCAGTCATTTGTTTTCCTCCATTGCTTTTGTTTGTGATCTGTTCCTTTGTATTCGAATTTTCACTGCTTCCCTGAGTTCGTAGAGTAGCTTTGTGTGCTAGATAACTTATATGGCCCAGTAGCTCCGCCTCCCCAGTTACCTGAGGTGGACTCTCTAGGTGCACCCCTTTGTGTACTGTGTTTAAAGCCTTATTGTAGTTAATCTTGATTGTTGTTGGTCTCACTGGTGGGAATTGACCTCTAAGCCAATTGGTTGTGAGGATGAGCTGTGTCAATGCCAGGACAACTTCTGTCCTGGACTCTGCCCCTTAAGACTTGCAAGATCAAAAAAGCCTCTGTGCTGAGCTTGGATGGGGCAGAGTCTCAGGGCTGACCAGACAGCCTTGACTTCCCATCAGCTCCTGTGTCCTGGTGTCTCTCCGTAATTGCTGCAGCCCTCTCTTTGCACAGGCAGATGCACTTCCTGATATCTGCCTTTCCTGCTCCCCTGAGTTTCCATGAGCTCTGGGGACCTGTATGAAACCAGGGTTCAGTGTAGTCCATCCTGGATTTCAGTGCAGTTGGGAGGTTCTTTCTTCTTCCCGCTAGAGAAAGGCAGTGGCACAAGCAGCAGTCAGCCCTTTCGTGCACACCTCCAGACCTCTGTCTTTCGTGGCTCCCCTAAGTTTCCCTGCACTCCTCCCTTTTCACAATAGTCCAGACTTCCCCGTATGAGTCTCACCTGGAACTGGGGTTCATTGCAGTCAGGAGTGGGGTTCAGTGCAGTCAGGAGTTTCCATCTCCCTCGTACTAGAGAAAGCCAGCTAGGCACTGTGCCCCGTCCTCTCCATGTGTGTGTCTCTGTACCTTAGCTTTTTGCAGCTCCTCTGAGTCTCTGTGAGCTCCTCTCTTTCCTTCTTATTGTAGAAGGAAAACAAGAAGCCAGCTTTCCTGTGGTTCTGGATGATGTCCATTCTGTCTTTTAGTTTTAGTTTTGAAATTGTTGTGCAAGGTAGCAGTTTAGGTGTTCACGTATACCTTATTTTTTCTTGATGCTTGCTTTCCTTCCATATATGGGTTGTTTCTTTGTTTCCCCGTGTCCTCTCTTCTCTGAGTGTCTTGTTCTGATTTAAAGGCACAAAATACAACACAACCACGTACAATGCACAAGGCACTGAACAGCAATGTATTTATGATATTAATAACCACAAATAAAGGTGACCACCAGAGAGTGACAAATTAGGGGGTAGTAGAGACAGAGGAAGAGAGAAAATAAAATAGAGGGGGAAAAAAAGAAAGAAAAGAGTGCCAAAATGAAATGGGTAGGGGAAAAAAAGTAAGAGAGAAAAAAAAGAGAATAAGAAAGAGAAGGCAAAGAAAATGTATATATGGAGAGAAAACTCCAATGGAACAGCCCCTAATCCCAACAAATGCCAGCAACAGTACCTGGAGATTAATACAAACTACAAACAACAACTAATATCAAGTGAGGTGAGTGAAAACAGAAGCAATAAAGAAACAAAATCATAGCAAATAAAAACAAACAAACAAAAAGAATAAGCTAAACAATCTCTCAAAAAAACATATAAAATCGATATACTCAACATTCATGCAAACAACTACAAAAGGACAGAGAAACAAACAATTTTTGAATAGTGAAGACAGAGAAGAGAGTGGTGTATATGGACTTGGAGCAGAGGATTGGAAATTGGATATATAAGTAGGATGAAATTTTAAAAGGGGGTAAAAAGAAACAATAGGGAAAACCTAAAATAGAAAAGGGTAAGAGAAACAGGACAACAAAAGGGCAAAAGTTAGGAAGAGAGTGATGGCATAAAGGTAGAGTTGAGATAGAGTAAAATGATGCTAAAGGAAAAATGAAAATAAAGAGAAAATAAAATGACTCTATTTTTAAACAAAAAGGTAAAATAGTAGTAGTAATAATACTGATTAAAAATAAAAACATAATAATTAAAAGGCTAAAATCAAGTGAGGAAAAAAGAAAAAAATTAGTTTCTTAAGTAAAAGATGAAAAAAAAAATAGAATGTGCAGCAGTGAAGGTCGTCATTCACTCCCTCTATTCTTCTGTTTGGTGCACCTGTTTCATAGGACAGTATTGCAGTTCCCTGCATTCCACTTCTTCTCAGTGTTGTAATCCAGTCCTGATTTTTTAAGGAGGCAGTGTGTCTTAATTCCTTTATTCCTTTATTTGTGATTACAGAAGAGTCAACTTGTGAATCAGCTTTTGGGGGCAGTGTTTCTGGATTGTCCTCTGAGACTATAAGTTCTCTCTAGCCTGTGCTTAGATCCTATGTTTCCTGTGGCACTCAATACCGGTTGGGGGAGTGGGCTGCCCCAGAGCTGAATATCTGACTGTCACTCCCCACTCTGATCCCCAGGTTCCAGAAAAACAACATTCCCTTGCAGTCTCCTAAGGTATTCCCAACTGAGTGATCCTATGTATTGGGCTCAGCAATCAGAAGCAAGGATCTGAAGAGGAAAGTGTGCAAGTGCATGAACTCCCCTTTCTGCTTGTGTCCAAGCAGCTGCCATACTTTTAAAACTCCCAGGCTGTCCCTCTGAGTCAGATCAAAATGGGTTGCTTTCTAGCGATCCCCTCTGTTAGCAGCTCTGAGAACCCCCTTCCACATTCATGTATCATGCCAGTCCCAACAGCCACAGATCTCTCCAGGCGCAGACTTACCCTGGTCCTCCAGCTCCCGCAGTGCACGCACTTCTGTGTCCTGCGGGACCAGAGATCTTACCTCATCCCAGGCGAAATCTGACCTTTCCGTGGTGGAGGGTAGAGCTCCTCTGAATCCATGGGCTTGCACCAATTGGGGACAGGTGTTGTGGAGTTTGCAGCTGCTTGGTGGGTGCTGCAGTTGTAGATTCTCAGGCTTCTGATAACATCCACCCTCCCCTTCAAGATGGTGCGGTCTCCCTGTCCAAGTCAGCGGCTCCAGGAGGGAACCCAGCAGCAATAGGGCCTGCCCAGTCAGGAGACCCCCCCATTCAGCAATACCCCACCTTCTCTTGGAGTACAACTGTCCACAACTGGCAACAAATACTCTTAATGCAACCCTCAGCTGTTCCCTCTGTCTGCTCCTGGACAAGGCTCGGGACACGTCTGTCTATTCTGCCACCATATTTTTCCTTCTGGCTTTTACCCTTGATGTTCTTTAGCCTGAAATATTCTCTCCACAGTTATCACAGGCTCGCCACACTCTTCATTGAGTCTTTCAATCAGCCGAGTAGGAACCTATTTCTTCCCTGGCTTTACTTTTCTTCAGAGCTCATATATCTGAATATACATGACAGATTTTTTTTTTACTTGTGTAGTGTTTGCTTCCCCCCCCGTTAGAATTAAGCTCTTTTTATCTGTCTAGTTCACTATTATGTTTGTAGCACTAGACCAGTTTCTGGAATGTAGTAGTTGCCCAAATATGAAGTGAATGAATAAATCATCTCTCCAACCCCAGACTGAATTCTGTGTGTGGGTGTATTTTATCTTGATGGTAACACTACCCCATCATCAGTAACTCAGAAACTTCTGTGTCATTCCAGAAACTTCTGTAAGCATCTCCATGTCCCTACCTCCTTTCACCCAACAGGCACCAATTCCAGCAGTTTTATCTTATACTTCGTTCTCATATCTGTCTTCCAGCTCTGTTCCTATGGCCACCACCTATTTCAAGCCCTCAAGTCTCTCTCCTGTATTATTGGAGGTCCTCATAGGCTTCCTGCCTCTGTTCTTAACCACCCAAATCCAGCCTCCACCAAAGCCAGAGTGATCTTTCCATAAAAACAAATCTGACCCTGCTACTTTCCTTTGTAAAACTCCTCACAGTTCCAATTAGCTATAGGATCGAGTCCAAGCTCCTTAGTGAGACACATGAGAGACTAATCTGGTCACACATAGTGGGTGCTGTGCGGTTGGTCACTGTACTAAAAACTATCCGCTCGGCCTGGACTGACTCTCCTCCCACCCCTCCCTCTCTTACCTAAACACACACACACACACACACACACACACACACACACACACAAAACTTTATTGTTGGCTCTATTACAGATATCGCCATTTTCCCCTCTTTTGCCTGCCTCTATTTAGCCCCGGCCCCTCTTCCCTCTAACCATCTTCACACTGTTGTCTGGATCTATGTGTCATGCACTCAGCTTTGAGTCACTTTCACCTGGATTCTCTGTGCTCTTTTTACCTATCACTGTATCTGCACTTAAAAAATTATCTGTCCATCTGTCTGCCTCCTTCATTAAATTGGGAACTCTTATGAAAGAAGCCATTTATTTGATGGAAAGGACTGTGTTTCATTCATCTTGCTATTCCCTTGTATAATATAGTGGCTGCAGCATAAGTACTTGATAAATGTTTGAATAGGTGGGAAAATGAATGAATAACCTGTCTAGATGTGTGTTTTTGGCTGAATTCTAGTCATTGTCAAGTTATTGCACAGAATTGCATTTCCCAGACTAGAAGGGCATTAGTGCAATCTGCAAAGCTCTGTTACAGAACTTTCTCCTTATACCTGTCAGAGAGTGCCCATTTGACCTATTGACCTATTAAAGCCAAATGTCCGCTTAACAATAACTGAAAAGAAAATAGAAAACAAAGAAGGACCATTGGTAGATTATACCCATTGATTTCTGTTTCTGAATCTGAAGGGTTTTCTCCAACAAAAAAAGGACATTTTTTGCCATAGTAACGCAATTGCATTGTTATAATGTATCTTGTGTCAGGCACATGGACAGTATGGCTTAGTGGATAATTTCTTTAGAATTGGGAGTACACTTAGTGGGAAGCTGCTACTCCTTCCCCTAGAGTTTTGAGTTTTGAGATTCAAATTTTCAATGTGAAAACAAATGTTTCTGTTGCAGAACTTTATCATCAACTTGTTGGAATTCATGCCCAGAATATTTTGAGTTAACAGTTCTGTCTCAGTGGCATGTGATTCACTAAGAAAGACACTGTGCCAGTGATGCTATAAACTTGTCAAAAGCTAGGCATGCTGCACAATACTTAAATGGCAGGGAAAAGCCAGTCCCTGACTGATGTGCTTGAATCTGCACAGTGGTTTCAAAACTGTTTTTCTGAGCTCTGAGATTCTTTAACATTGTCTTGGCTACAGCTGTACCTAAGGGGCAACCCTGCACCTCACTCTCATTGCAATCAGGCCAAGAGCATCAGCATCTAGTTTATAGAAAGTTACTGATTATCATATTTCACTTGGCATTGCATTTCACTTGATTTGGCTGAATGTAACTGGCCTTGTGTTCTGTAATATAGAGAGAATTTTAAGTGAATAAAACTGGGTAATAATAATTTCATACAGTCAGATTCCAAATAACTCAAGAGAAATGAAAAACAAAGGGTCTTTTAGATCCTCACATTCTAACTAGTTTCTCATTTCAGAAACTAGTGCTGATGAGCACAAATTTAAAGGGTTATGGGCACACAAATGAAACAACCAAGAAAGTATATATTTAAGAACTTTAAGGGGGAATATGCCATGAAGATATTTCCAGGAATGCTGATGGCAAGATTGAGTTGGTGTTTTGGAAACACCCATAGAATAATTAGAAGTATATTTTAATTTATATTCAAACCAAGAAGGAAGATATCTCCCTGCTTGGGGGAGGGAGTAATGACAGATGCCAGGAGACATCCAATAGAGGCAGGAGCAAAGCCAGCAGATAGAGTTGGGCAGATGGCCCAGTCCTCACAGTGGAGGATATGTGAAATCAAGAAATTCAAGACTCATGAGGTTGGTGACTATCACTGGCAAAGTCCTAAGCCAATTTAGCAGATAGTTTGTGAGCACCTAGAAAAGAAAAGGTAACCCTGAGTTGTCTTATTAAAATCAAGTCATAGCAAACGTTTCATGTTTCCCTTATTAGTGGAGTCAGTCATCACTTGAGCAGAATTTTTTATGAGGCTACTGCTGATTACCAACGTGTGTGTGTGTGTGTGTGTGTGTGTTTCACTGGGAACAAAGAGACTGAGTTGGGTGGGTAGGGAAAGGCTCATGTTAGTTGAAGAGAAAAGCCAGAGAGGTGGGAAAGTACTTCCTTATGGCCAGCTTGATGGAGCTGGTTAGAATCTACTTAAGAAAGGAGCATAGATGAGCTACTATGTTCATGTTCACTGTGTCCCATAATACTGCATTTCTCAGCCTGTGAACTATGAGCCACCTGCCTTCAGAGGTACTAGGGTGGGTGTGTGTTTGTTTATAATGAAGATTCCTGGGCCTCATCCAGGATCAGGATCTCTGGGTACATAGCCCAAGAATCTGTATTTTTAACAGCTTCCCAGGCAATTATCAAGCACGCATACATTTCAACGTTATTGCTTTAAAGTCAAAATCATCTGTTGTGAAGAAGTTTCCTAGTTAGGGAAGCATAGGATTTCTTTAGTTGTTTTATAAGCAGATCCACTTTTTTATATCATTGAAGCGCAGACATAAAGACCTTCTGTAGAACAATGGGGCATAGGAACTTAGGCCTTTACAATTGCTGGAGAAAGTCAGTCTACATGCTGCTTGAATTGGGGTCAGTCATGTGCTGCTGCCCGTAGAGGAGCTAGCTCTGCAGAATTAAAATTGTATGCATAAATACACACTCAGAAGTTTATTATAAATTTTACTGCTATAAAGGATATGCAATATACAATTCACAATAAAATAGACTTTATTGATGGCATTACAATTGATTCTTATAGAATGCATTCCTTAATTTTTGTCAAAATTCTGTATCGATAGAAACCTTTGATGGCAATTGATAAATGAGTGTAGGTCCAAGATGCACGGTGGTTGATAGTTTCATTTATGTTGACAAGTGAGATAAAACTGAAACAACAAGGACCCATGTCGTGACTTCACTTCAGTCATTTGTCAATAATAATGTGAGCAGCTTCTATACTGAATCAGTAATAGTTTCTGAAAACTCAAATAATTTATCTCCAATCTTTTGTGCTATTCACAATATAATCACTGTGTACGTGACACACTTTTAATCAGCATTATTGACATTTTTCTTCACTTATTTTTTAAAATAAATCTTTATTGTTGAAAGTATTGCATATGTCCCTTTTTTCCCCACATTATCCTCTCCCACCCACCTCCCCCTACCCAAACCTTTACCACCCTATTGTCTGTGTCTTCGGGTTATGTAAATATGCATATGAGTTTACTGGTTGATCTCTTCCCCCACTCTACTCCCATCTGCCTTCCCTCTGAGGTTTGATGTTTCTATGTCTCTAGGTCTATTTTCGTTCATCAGTTTATGTTGTTCATTAGATATGCACATATGAGTGAGATTATATGATATTTATCTTTCTCTGACTGGCTTATTTTGCTTAGCATAGTGTTCTCTAGGTCCATCCATGCTGTCTCAAAGGGTAAGAGTTCTTTCTTTTTACAGCGGCATAGTATTCCATTATATAGATGTACCACAGTCTTTAATCCATTCATCTGCTGATGGGCACTTAGGCTGTTTCCAAATCTTAGCTATTGTAGATTATGCTGCTATGAACATAGGGGTGCATATATTCTTTATGATGGATGTTTCTGAGTTCTGTAAATGCTTTTTTAAAATTGATTTTAGAGAGAGAGGAAGGGAGAGGGAGAGAGAGGAACATCAGTTGGCTATCTACTGCATACCCCCTCTTGGGGGTCGAGCTTTCAGCCTGGACATGTGCCCTGACCTGGAATTGAACCTGAGACTTCTCAGTTCATGGGACAATGCTCAACCACTGAGCCACTCTGGTCAGGGCTTCAGCACTTCCTTACGACTAGTCTATCAAAAAATAAAGTCCTGATTTGTGGTGTGGGAATTTCCCATGGTATAAATTCTCCCACCATGGCCCACTTCGACCTACCAAAATGACATTATTGAATGCCAAATTGGGAAAAGCACCATCATTTTATAGTATTTCCACTATACAGATGTGAGTATCAATAACATGAGAACATAGATAATAGTAAAATGAGTAGGAAAGGATGACTTTTGAATACTTATTACCTTTGTTTTTAAAATCATTTAGATAATTACAAGTTTACATAATTAAATTTTGAAATGATGGCCGTGTTTAATAACTAGCTCTCAAAAATTCATGAAAATTTAACAGTTGTCTCTTATGAGTCTGCTGTGAGCTGGCTCCAGCACACTACTGAATAGGGGTGAGTTTTCTGAACTTGCAGATAGGTAATTGGGTTACGTACCTGCTTTTATGCAGGAGCAATGACATGAAATTCAGGTACACTTTCATATTTGCATAAATTGCAGCTCTTCTATGCAAGAACATAGCAGTAACATGCCTGATAAATGTGTCCTCCCCCTGGGCGTTAAAGTGAAGAGGAATTCCTGAACAGATGAGGTTGGATCCAATAGAACAGGTTTCCTGTCATGTCTGGGAAAGTATGACTCACGTTTTTTGCCAGTTCTGCGTTTTACATCAATAGACATTCTGACATGTAAAGCTGCCTCTCTTGTGTTGCATCCTACTGATTTAAAAAAAAAACAACTGTCTTTGTGCTTTGACACTCTCCAGTCTAGAAACCCTTCTAAATACAATTGTTTCTTACTTTTTTTTTAATTTAGTAAATCTTCATTGTTCAGATTATTGCAATTGTTCCTCTTTATATACCTACGCCCCCCACTGTCCTCATCCATAGGTGTACAATTTTTGTCCAGTCTATTCCTGTACCCCCCACACTCCTTTACTCCCAAGAATTGTCAGTCCACTCCCTTTATATGCCCCTGATTCTATTCTATTCACCAGTTTATTCTGTTCATCAGATTTTTTATTCACTGGAGTTTTAGATTCACTTGTTGACAGATCTGTATTTGTTGTTCATAATTTTTGTCTTTACCTTTTTCTTCTTCTTCCTCATCTTAAAGAATACCTTTCAGCATTTCATATAATGCTGGTTTGGTATTGATGACCTCCTTTAGCTTCTTCTTATCTATGAAGCTCTTTATCTAACCTTCAATTCTGAATGATAGCTTTGCTGGGTAGAGTAATCTTGGTTGTAGGTTCTTACTATATATTTCTTGCCACTCCCATCTGGCCTACATAGTTTCTGTTGAGAAATCAGTTGACAATCATATGGGTGCTCCCTGGTAGGTAATTTACTGTTTTTCTCTTTCTGCTTGGCATTTTAATTATGATGTGTCTTGGTGTGGTCCTCTTTGGATTCCTTTTGTTTGGGGTTCTGTGCACTTCCTGGACTTGGAAGGCTATTTCTTTCACCAGGTGGGGGAAGTTTTCGGTCCTTATTTCTTCCAATAGGTTTTCAGTATCTTGCTCTCTCTTCTTCTTCTGGCACCCCCATAATTCTGTTGTTGGTATGCTTGAAGTTGTCCTAGAGGCTCCTTACACAACCTTCAAATTTTTTAATTCTTTTTTCTTTTTGCTTTTCTGGTTGAGTGTTTTTTGCTTCTTTGTATTTCAAATCTTTGACTTGATTCTTGTGGTCTTCTAGTCTGCTGTTTAGGTCTCTGTGTAATATTTTTTATTTCAGTCAGTGTATGTTTAATTTCTAGTTGGTCTTTTTCATATCCTCAAGGGTCTCGCTAAATTTATTGACCTTTTTTAGGAAATTCCTGAAAAACCTTATAACTGTGGTTTTATACTTTATATCCAGTCATTTGCTTTCCTCCATTTCTTTCATTTGTGATTTGTTTCTTTGTCTCCACATTTTCACTGCTTCCCTGAGTTGGTAGAGTAGCTTGGTGTGGTAGGTATCCTATAGAGCCCAGTGGCTCAACCTCCCAATTACCTGAGTTGGACTCTCTTGGTGCACCCCTTTGTGGACTGTGTGCACAGCCTTGATTGTTGTGGTTAAGTCTTGATTGTTGTTGGTATCACTGGGAGGATTAACCTTCTGGCCAATTGACTGTGAGGATCAGCTGTGTCTGTGCTGAGAGAACTTCTGTGCTGGAGACATCCTATGAGACAAGACTTGCAAATTGCAAAAGCCTCTGTGCTCAGCTTGGATGGGATGGAGTCTCAGGGTGAAGCAGACAGCTTTGGTTTCCTGTCAGCCCTGCCGTATGAGGCCCCTAGGTCTCAGTGTTCCTTGGTAATCACTGCAAGCACCTCTGAGAGAAAGCTACCCTCGAGTTTTGCCTGCTACCAGACATCCAGTTTCTCCTTAAATGAGTCTGGGTTCCCTGACTCTCACCTGGGACTGGAGTTCAGTGCAGTCGGGAGCTTCCATCTCCCCCCTGCTTGAGAAAGCCGGCCATGCACTCAGCAGTCAGTCCTCTCTGCACTCTCGCACCTCTAGACCTCTGCCTCCCGCAGCTCCCCTGAGTCTCAGTGTGCTTTTCTCTTTTCCTGACAGTCCAGATTCCCCCTGAGTGAGTCTGTGTTCCCAGAATCTCGCCTGGACCTGAAGTTCAGTGCAAACGGGAGCTTTCGTCTCCCTCCTGCTGGAGAAAGCCAGTTGTGCACTCAGCACTGACTCTTGTAATATGGCTCAGGGACCTACTTAAACAGAACTTTGCAGCTCCTCTGATTCTCAGTGTGCTTTTCTCTTTCTTTCTAGTTGTAGAATTTTCACTCAGCCAGCTTTCCTGTGGTTCTGGATGGTATCCGTTCTGTCTTTTAGTTGTAGTTTTGATATTGTTGTGCGAGGCAGCAGTTTAGGTGTTCACCTATGCCACCATCTTGGTTTCTCTTCTGTTTCTTACTTTTCTATTTTTTTCTATACCTATACTATAAAAGGGCAGTGAGATTATCATTAAAATCTGATTAAAGCCTGGCTGTGGCCACTAGAGTATATTTTTGGACTCCTTTGCTCAAAGCCAGATATAGAATTGATTTACAATTTGCATGTTTTGTGGAGCTGGAAAGTTAAAGCCACATGCAAAGATATTAGGATTTGAGCCACACCTTTACATAAATTCATATTAAAACTGACAGTGCTGTGGGTGTTGTCTCTGACAGATTTTGAATAGCCAGGGAGTTAGGACTGTACCTCCATTTTCTTTTTTCCTGTTTTCTCACTGCATTGTTATAAGCAATTGTTAAATAATTTCATTCTTCTCCCCAAGAGCATTTTCAAAAATGCGTTTGAATTTCCCACTATAGAGACCTGGACTCTACGAATATTTTCTGTACTGACTCTTGTAATTATGGCCCAGGGACCTTAAACAGAACTTTGCTTGCCAAACAAATTTAAACACAAAATTGCTTTAAGTTGCTAATTATGTTTTTCTGCTGTGGATATTGGCTTTAAACCCAGCAACCGAGCTACTGTTTCAGTTATAAGAGACCTTCTACAGGCTCTCAAACACTTCTTCAAGTAAAAATTCTTATGGTGTTCACTGATTCTTAACTGGGGTAAGAAAGCTTCTCCCTTAATAAGATATTATATTTATAAAATGAAAAGAGTAACATATTTTCATATTTGAAAAACCAAAGTGAAACCAAGCAGTCTTTTGGCTGGAGGGAGACCCCGAACCCATTTCATAACATTGATGCCATCTTTCCATTTCTCTCTTCAAGCCAAGTCCGTGCACAGAAAGTTTGTGCTCAGTGTATGCTCCACTGATTCCATGGATCTTATTCAGAGCAAAAATTGGAAGCACATCCTGTGGCTTCTATAAAACACCCTTGGCCAAGTACTTAGATATGTAGGTGTGAGTTCACAGAAGCAGGCAGGTAAACAGATGGCAGGCTAGCTACCCTGGGCTTCACATGCCCGATGACTAGCAGCACAAAGTAATTGCAGTTCATCCTGTGCCACCTCCCAGGGCACTATGCACAGGCCCCGGCCCAGGGAGTGGTCACCATCTGGGTCCTTCACCCAAGTACCCTATAGGCAGCACAGTAGGAAGTTTCTGGAGCAGAAACCTTCCCAAGTGCTTTCCTATGCTTTTTGGAGTCTGTTTCAGTTGAGACAGAGTCCCTTGTGGGCCCTTCACGATCATCTTTAATCAGAATTGGGTTTATTTCAGCTTCCTAATTTAAAACATGTTTTTACAAATTTTATATTTACTTCTTCACCTTTTATTTATAAATTTTCATTGTAATTGTTCAAGTAATATATACACAATGTTTTTAAAAAATCACACAATACTGAAAAAAAAGAGAAAGAAAAACTTTAATTGTTATCCATAGGTCAACTCTCAGAGGCAACTATTTTTATATAATTTTTTCTAGTTGTAGGTTTTTGATAATTACCTCCATACTGTAAATAATATTCTTGTATGTCATTTTGTTTACCAACTTTAGGGGGAGAAAATATATACATTGGGAATGGGAAAGTTCCTCATATGTATATATATATAAACAAGATGAGGAACTTTCCCATTCCCAATGTATATTTGCTATATTATTTTGGATTATTTTATTGGTTATATTTTTAGGCTCAAATTCTTTTTTAAGGTTTCATTTCCTGTTGTATGGACTTTAGACATTATCTCTGGATCCTTTATGTAAAATGAGGCTATTGGTTAAACTAATTAGTATACTGTGATGTTAAAATTTTCAGATTCTGAATTATAAAGTTATTCATATGTTATCTATATGTTAATTCTAAACATTGCATATCAACAAACTCTTTTATGGTACATTTGAAGCTTTCTTAACCAAATTCCAGTTCTCTCACTGGCCAGAATGATCAGGGCTCAATTTCTTCTAGAAAGCATTTTGGTAAATACCATGACAGGCTGAGTTCTCATGGTATCATGACTATACACAACTATTTCTGTTTACTTCTGCTCCCATAAATTAACCGAATGCTAAGGAAGAAGCAGTTATTTTTGTTCCAAAACTTGTTTATTTAGGTTGGACTTGTTGTTCAATTGTGTAATTTAATGAAATATTACATATACTGATGAAATATAAATACTATAAGATTGTTTCTATGAAAACTGAATTAAATTCTAAGACTCAATAAAGGTAAATTATTTTTTAAATGGTGCTGAATTACAAAGTGGAGGAACAACTATGAAAGACTGAAAACAATGGTAATAATCTAGAAGGATTCTTCTCTTAGACTGCTTCACAGATAATCTTAAACCAGTGGTTGGCAAACTCATTAGTCAACAGAGCGTCAAACCATGGAGGAGCCGCAATTTGCTGACCACAGTTTTAACCTTTTTATTTTACTTTAAACAAACTTGAGTTGAACACACCCTGAATTGTGGGTGCTTCTGATGTAAGAAAGATAACAGAAAACTATAATGAGGGGACTCGTATTCAAAGGAAAGAACTGTATAGCAAAGGATTAGTAAAATCAATATTTTAAGTCAAAATAAAGCACTCAGGTTAAAATAAAATATTTAAGCTTAAGATGGGAGGATGTTCTCCCTTTAACTGACTTTTTCATTAACTGTTACCACCCCCAATAGCTAACAGTGTTATCAGCTTTTAATATTAGAGTACAGTGATTAAGAGTAGACTTTAGGAGGTTATTTCACCTTTCTGTCCTTAGGTTTGCTCACCTGTTAAATGGTGTTAATCATAGAGTTTAATAATGATCAATGGATTATCACATAGGTGATGCTTATCACAGCATTGGCACTTGTTTGGCATTCAAAGATGCAGCTATTATCATTGGTGTTACAACATTGAAATTTTGAGTCATGAAGTATGATACAACATTGAGTCATGAAGTATGATAAGACCCTTGGAAAAAAAAACAGAGTTTTATGTTATTAATCTTGGGCCATTTGCAGGGTTTAGTTTCTTGCATCCAATGTCTTCAGTTAGGAGAGAAACCAAGATGGTGGCATAGGTAAACACCTAAACTGCTATCTTGCACAACAATTTCAAAACTACAACTAAAAGACAAAATGGGCATCATCCAGAACCACAGGAAGGCTGGCAGAGTGGAAATTCTACAACTTGAAAGAAAGAGAAAAGCACACTGAGACTGAGAGGAACTCAGGAGGCAGAGATATGGAGACGCACATGCAGAGAGGACTGGCAACAGAGTGTGCGGCTGGCTTTCTCAAGTGGGAGGGAGACACTACCTCCTGACTGCACTGAACTCCAGTTCCAAGCCAGACTTTGAGGACCCAGACTCATTTGGGGCAAAACTGGACTGTCTGGCAGCGGGTGGAACTTGAGGGCAGCTTTCTCTCAGAGGTGCTTGCAGCGATTACCATGGGACACTGAGACACGGGCCTATTGGGGTAGGGCTGATGGGAAACAAATGCTGTCTGCTCTGCCTTGAGACTCCACCCAATCCAAGAACTGCACAGACACTTTTGCAAGTCTTGTCTTATTAGGGTGTCTCCAGAACAGAAGTTCTCACATCATAGACACAGCTGATTCTCACAGCCAATTGGCCTGGAGGTCAGTTCCTCCCAGTATACCAACAACAATCAAGGCTTAACTACAACAAGACTGTGCACACAGCCCACAAAGGGGTGCACCAAGAGTGTCCACCTCAGGTAACTAGCGAGGCTGAGCCACTGGGCCCTATAGGACACCTAGCACACAAAGCCACTCTCAACTCAGGGAACCAGCCAAAATGTGGAGACAAAGAAACAAATCACAAATGAAAGAAATGGAGGAAAGCAAATGACTGGATATAGAGTTCAAAACCACAGTAACAAGGTTTTTCAAGAATTTTCTAGAAAAGGCTGATAAATTTAGCAGGATCCTCAAGGATATGAAAAAGGACCACCCAGAAATTAAGCATACACTGATTAAAATAAAACAATATTATACAGAGATCTAACAGCAGGCTTGAGGACCACAAGAATCAAGTCAAAGATTTTAAATACAAAGAAACAAAAAACACTCAACTGGAAAAGCAAAAAGAAAAAAGCTTAAAAAAATATAAAGATTGTGTAAGGAGCCTCTGGGACAACTTCAAGCATATCAACATCAGAATTATGGGATGCCAGAAAAAGAGAGAAAGCAAGTTACTGAAAACATATTTGAAGAAATAATGACAGAAAACTTCCCCCATCTGTGAAAGAAAAGACGTACAAGTCCAGGGAGCACAGAGAACACCAAGCAAAAGGAATCTAAAGAGAACCATACGAAGACACATCATAACTGAAATTTCAAGAGCAAAAGACAAAGAGAGAATATTAAAAGTAGCAAGGGAAAAACAATTATTTACCTACAAGGGAGCACCCATACGATTGTCAGCTGATTTCTCAACAGAAA
>JAAGEH010000135.1:8854386-9012961 GCA_011751065.1 Lasiurus cinereus | reverse complement strand
AGCCATCTTTTATTCCCTTGATTTTTAGACTCACTTGTTGATAGATATGTATTTGTTGTTCATAATTTTTATTCTTACCCTTTCCCTCTCCTTCCTCTTCTTAAAGAATACCTTTCAGCATTTCATGTAATTCTGGTTTGGCACTGGTGAACTTCTTTAGCTTTTTCTTATCTGTGAAGCTCTTAATCTGACCTTTAATTCTGAATGATAGTTTTGCTGGGTAAGAGTAATCTTGGTGTTAGGTTCTTGATATTCATCACTTTGAATATTTCTTGCAACTCCCGTCTGACCTGCATAGTTTCTGTTGAGAAATCAGCTGACAATTGTATGGGTGCTCCCTTGCTTTTAATATTCTCTTTTTGTTTTTGCTCTTGGCATTTTAATTATGATGTGTCTTGGTGTGGTCCTCTTTGGATTCCTTTTGTTTGGAGTTCTCTGCGCTTCCTGAACTTGTAAGTCTATTTCTTTCACCAGATGTGTGAAGTTTTCAGTCATTATTTCTTCAAATATGTTTTCAGTATCTTGCTCTCTCTCTTCTTCCCCAATAATTCTGATATTGGTATGCTTGAAGTTGTCCCAGAGGCTCCTTACATCATCTTCAAATTTTCGGATTCTTTTCTTTTTTCCTTTCTGGTTGGGTGTTTTTTGCTTCTTTGTATTTCAAATATTTGACTTGATTCTTGCAATCCTCTAGTCCAGTGGTCAGCAAACTCATTAGTCAACAGGGCTAAATATCAAAGTACAACAATTGAAATTTATTTTGAGAGCCAAATTTTTTAAACTTAAACTTCTTCTAACACCATTTCTTCAAAATAGACTCCCTCAGGCCATGGTATTTTGTGAAAGAGCCACACTCAAGGGGCCAAAGAGCCGCATGTGGCTCATGAGCCAGGGTTTGCCAACCACAGCTCTACTCTGCTGTTGGATCTCTATATATTATTTTTTATTTTAGTCAGTGTATGCTTAATTTCTAGTTGGTACTTTTTCATATCCTTGAGGATCTCACTAAATTTATTGGCCTTTTCTAGAAAATTCTTGAAAAACCTTATTACCGTGGTTTTGAATTCTATATCCAGTCATTTGCTTTCCTCCATTTCTTTCATTTGTGATCTGTTTCTTTGTCTCCACATTTTGGCTGGTTCCCTAAGTTGATAGAGTGGCTTTATGTGCTAGGTGTCCTATAGGGCCCAGTGGCTCAGCCTTGCTAGTTACCTGAGGTGGACACTCTTGGTGCACCCCTTTGTGGGCTGTGTGCACAGTCTTGTTGTAGTTAAACCTTGATTAATGTTGGTATCACTGGGAGGAATTGACTTTCAGGCCAGTTGGCTGTGAGTATCAGCTGTGTCTACAATGTGAGAACTTCTGTGCTGAAGACACCCTTATGAGACAAGACTTGCTTCAGTTAGGCTTCGGTGCTCACTGAGTCTGCCCCCTGAGTGTGTCCCTTATGGATCTGAGCAGTTGTAATCTGGATGGTCCTAATCTGACCCCTGGGAACACTAGCTCTTGGATCTCCAAGGAGATGCTAATTTAGACTCTGCCTGAAGCCACCCAGCTGGAGCTACAGAGGGATCTGAAGATCCCTCTTTTCCCTTTGGGTTTTGGAGGTGCCCAGATGAGGCCCAGCTGCTGTGGGTCCTTGGCCTTATTTTGGATGTTCTGTATGTAAATCTGTCTCACCAACTCAGCTGCAGTTTGTTAGGTAAGTTTAGAATTCAAAGGACCAGGCCCTTCATATGCAAAAGCCTCTGTGCTCACCTTGAATGGGGCAGAGTCTCAGGCTGTAGCAAACAGCCGTGGCTTCATGGGTCAGGATCTCAGGGTGGAGCAAACAGCAATGGATTCCCATCAGCCCTGCCCTAAGAGGCCCCTGGGTCTCAGTGTCCTGTGGTAATCACTGCAAGAAAGCTGCCTTCAAGTTTGCCCACTGCCAGATAGTCCAGTTTCTCCCCTTATGAGTCTGGATCCCCAGAGTCTGACCTAGAACTAGAGTTCAGAGCAGTCTGGAGCTAGTGTCTGCCTCTGGTTTGAAAAAGCCAGCCGTGTACTCAATTGCCAGCCCTCTCCCGCATGTGCCTACGTACCTCTGCCTTTACTTCCACAGGTTCTCTGAGTCTCAGTGTGCTTTTCTCTTTCCTTCTAGTTGTAGAATTTTCACTCAGCCAGCCTTTCTGTAGTTCTGGATGATGTCCATTTTGGCTTTTAGTTGTGAGAGGCAGCAGTTCAGCTGTTTACCTATGCTGCCATCTTGTTTTTCCCTGTCATTTGCTTTTACATCCTTCTTTCTTTCTTCTCCCATATATGTTGAAATTGTTTGAATGGAAGTGAGTATATGGTAGTCATTCCTTTGCTCTTTTAAGTCTCTTTTTTTCTAACAGTTACATTAAACTTTCTAATCTCATCACTAGAATTATTTACATTTCACATAATTTTTACTGTTTGCTTTGCTTATAATTAATTCTTGTGATCATAGTATGTAAATCTATCTCATGTAGTGTGCTCTTTCCTTCTTGGGCATTCTATTTTGACATGAATTTTTATTTGTTTGAAGAATTTCCTTAGGTTTTATGCAGGAGAGAGTGCATGAATAGTGTGTCTTCTGAGTCACTGATGGCTGAAAATGCCTTTCCTTTCCTCCTATGATTGTGCCATGGACTTCTAGGGCTACAATCTCCTTGCCTTGGATTAGGTGGGGTCACAGGGTATCTGTCTGTCATTCCTGGTGCAGCCATATTTCTCACTTGTAGCCCCTGTTTTAAGCATCTCACTGAGCAGATGGATTAAGTTGCCTCTTGCATTAATTTGTTCTGTGTCAAGATCCACTTATTCTGATGACTCAGCTTGGTTAGTCTCTTTTAAGTTGTTGATTTGTCCCATGTATCCCCTGACTTCATCAGTTGTCAGTTGATGTGTCTTCTCTGGCCAATTTATTAGATCAATTGCCCTTCTCTTGTCCATTTGCAGTATATGGATGCTCAAGCTTTTCACTCATTGGACAAAAACATTTGCCATTTCAAAGTAAGTCCTTACTGTGCAGGGATTCCTTAGAATTGTAGGTGTCCAGCTGGGATGTCTTCTGGGTTAGAGGTTAGAGGTATGACTGTAGTATATTGTATCTGGTTATCCAAGGATGCTATTGCCAAACATTACATCCTATGACTGGGGCTAAAAATCTGTTATGTCCTGTGGCTGGTGGAAGAGGGTTCTGATCAGGGGATTTCAGGACATATCTACCCACATATCTTCCTGGGAGGATGCACTCCATGGCATTGGTGGGTAGTTTCATGCATAGTCACCCGGGAGGAGCAGCACTTCCCTGACCTGAATCAGAGCTGGCTTACCACTTGTCTCTTTTAGCCCTGAATCTCCATCTGGTTATTCTCTTGAGCTTTGGACAAAAGGACCAATTAGAAAATATTTTTTTCTGGTTCTTTAGCAAAATTATGTTTAGAACAATAATTTTGAATGTCACTACCTTTTATAATCTTTATTATGAAATCTACAATGAAGGCCAAACAGTATACATAGTGATACATGTAGTTTAAAGATCAACAATAAAACAAATAGCCATATATCTACCACCTCACTGAAGAAATAACTTCTGTTCTTCTTAAATAAAGCTATGTTGTAATTCTAAGTGGGTTTTCCCTCTCCCTTTCCTGAGGTCATGAGGTCTAAAGTAGATATTATGTATAGACTATGCCCCAGCCATCCATGATGGCACTCAGGCTGGAAGACCAGCCCTTCTATGAAGTCTGATGTGGCATGGGCCATATCTACTCATATTTCTTTGACTAGAGCAAGTCCAAGGGCCAAAACGAACATTGGGACCTTGGGGTTCATCCTCTCCCTTGGAGGGAGGGGTGCTGTGGTGAAGAGAGAATATTAGATAGGTGATAGTACAGCTGACCCTACTGCTTTCCCAAGTACCTCTCGTCAAGGCATCCTGGTGGACTCCTGTCAGTGCCTGCATCAGGACAGTGCCGGAGTTATTAAGGAAGGGGTTTTATTTCCATTTCGATTACAGAATGTATTTTGGGACTGTGGTGTGAAGCCTGTTTTGTGTTCAGATTTGATTATAGGAGTGGGGGTTGATTGCTATGACAGCCTGATTAGCTGGGATGGGGCCTCCCTCCCTGTGCTTCCACCACTACCACCTATCATAGAAGTTACACCAGCCCATTTCACTCCTGTGTCAGCTGGCAGGCCCAGGGGGAGCCTGTGGCCAAACCATGCTCCCCTACCACCTGTCTGGGCTCTATGGTGGGTGATTTCTAGTGCCCTTTACTTTGCCTCACTGACTCCCTATTCCTCATCTCTGTCCTTGTTGCTTTGCATCTGAGGTTTTTTTGTTGTTCTTGTTTGTCTTTTTGTTTACTTGTGTTTTTAGAGAGAAAGGAGCGGGAAAGAGAGAGAGAAACATCAAGAATGAGAATCATTGATTGGCTGCCTCCTTTATATCCTTTACTGATGATGGAGCTCACAATTCTGAACATCTGTCCCAACGAGGAATCGAACTGTGACCTCCTACTCATAGGTTGATGCTCAACCACTGTGCCATACCTGCTGGGCCTGCATCTGCTTTTTAATTTTTACTTTTCCCTCAGTGTCCCTTGTTTTCATTTGCCTGTGTTCAGCATGCAGCACTAATTGGCTTTTCCTTTAAAAACAATTACAGAAATTCCTCAGTGTTACTGGTTCACGGATGGATTGATGGTACCCATCCTTGTTTCCCATTGTTATGTAATTTGGTTATCTCATTTCCATGGGACTAAAAAATAGAAAAGCAGCAAAGATTTGAGCTTATTACCCATGTTGAAGTTGGAACCCCAGATTTTTCAAACAGAGATGTGATATTGTTTCACTATTAGGGCAAAGATTGATTGGGAGTCAAAGAGAAGATACAGTAGATCCATCACCACCCCTGGCAGCTGGCTCTCTGTTAAGAGCAATTTTTCATGAAGAAATGGTTTCATCATTTTATAACAATGGCCAGGTACTTTCAGAGTCATATAGAAAAGCACATGAGTGCCAGGAGGTCAGTTTGACTCAGGAGGTAAGTGGTTTGCAGGAAGGGTTCATTTGCATGCCTAAGCAGACTGTCATATTGCTAAGGATAGTTAAAATCGTGAATATTGCCTGGCCACTGTGGCTCAATGATTGAGCATGAATCTGTGAACCATGAGGTCACAGTACCCAATCAGGGTACATATCTGGGTTTTGGGCTCCATTCCCAGTAGGGAATATGCAGGAGGCAACTGATCAATGAGAATTATCACTGATGTTTCTATCTCTCCCCGTCTCCCTTCCTCTCTGAAATCAATTAAAAATTTTGTGAATATTAATAATCAATTCCTAATTTTCTTCTTTACTATCATATCTCCAAAGCCTAGCACCGTACCTGGCATGTATAATGACTGAGAAAACTTTGGCTAACACAATATGAATATTACTGATGGTCAGTAAAGGCGTAAGTAACTCAAGGAGAGTCCTTGTAGCCTAGTAAGGGTCCTTTAAAGGAAAGGGTTACAGCCACCACAGTGCCAGGACTCTGTTTTGTGTGTCCACAGGCTATGTATATATGTTCTTTGGCTACTTTCTTCACTGTCTTTTATCCAGTCCACCCTCCTCTTCCCCTCTGAAATGACAGTAATTTTTAAGGACAATGAAACCACCATGCTCATCCAATATCAGTGATTTGTGTTGCTGTGGGAAAGTGTAAATAGTAATGCCATTCTGGTTGATTTGCAGGGCCTTTCTAGGCCCCCTGGATATTCCCTGTCTCTTGTTACTGCAACCTGTTTCTTGTTCCTAAGCACAGCCTGCATGTTACTTCTTCAGCTGACTGCTGAGGGGTGGATGGATGGTTGGCAGGGCTGTTCGATCTGCCCTGTGCAATGGCAGGGTGGGTGACAATCACACTGACCTTTAATCTCTGCTTCTTTGCAGATATCTCAGTGAGCCTGCTGACCCTTCTGGTCACCGCCTGTGGCCTCGCTCTCTTTGGCGTGTCTCTCTTCGTATCTTGGAAACTCTGCTGGGTTCCGTGGCGAGAACGAGGCCTGTTCTCTGGTAGCAAAGACAACCAGGAGCCTCTTAACTACACGGACACAGAGATCAATGAGCAGGAGAACAGTGAGGGCTTCCTAGACCCTCCCAGCCCCTGCCCTGACTCCTCCATGAAGATCAGCCACACGTCCCCGGACATCCCCCTCTCCACCCAGACAGGGGCCCAGGAGAACTGTGCCCACGGCGTCCGCGTGAAGCGTCAAGTCACAGAGCCAACCTCGTCAGCTCGGTCAGTAACCCCTCCTTCTTTTCTGAATGCAAAGCAGGGACCATCCAGCCTTTCCCCTCTCTTGGCAGCAGTGACATCGAGTCACCAAGGAGCCTGTGACCTTTCACATGTTATAGATGTTAATAGGAGAACTCGGTGCTGCTCAGTGTATTGTACTGAGGTTCCTGAGCTCTGTGCAATCTCTGCTTGGGCCACAATAACATTTAGTTAGCGTGACGAAGACTCTGTCAGGTACCATCTAAAAACTTCATCTGCACTCTTTCATTATGGCTCACAGCTTTGTGTGAAATGGATCCTATTATCATTTTCATTTCACAGAAGAAACTTAATTCAAGCAAATGAAGTAACAAAGTTATATACTGGTAAGCACATAGGTCAGGGTTTGAACCGGGTTCAGCCACTCCCAGTGCCAGGACAGTTTCTTCCTTTGCCTTGGATCTAGCCTAGCCGGCACACACAAGCTCTCTGCACTCCAGACTGGCCAGAGGTCTTGGTCCATCTTTAGCCTTTGCAAGGCCTGGAGAGTGCCCAGGCCTAGGGCCCCCTCTCTGTGTGGCTGGATACTCTGTGCTCTTTGGCAGTGGAGGAATATAATGCATTCACAAAAGCAAGGGTCTGGGGCCAGTGAACTGGCTTTACTTAGACAAGTAATATTGGACACCATAATCTCTGTGTTTCCATTTCCTCTTCTGTAAGAGAGAAAGCGTGACAGCAGACATATAGGTAGTTTTAAGAATGAAACAATAGCGTGGACATCATGTGTTTTACCAGGCCGATACCTGTAAATACTCCAAAACATGAGCTGCCCTTTTGCTCTTAGAGCGGTTGTTAACAGCATCATTATTCTGGAGGCAGGCCTCTCCCAAGACTCAGATGTTGCATAAAAGTGGCTTTGAGGTCAAACAGCCAATTCTGAATCTTTGGATATAAAAATTCACTTTCAATGAGAGACTATAGCGAAAGAAACTTGGGGAGCAGCTTTTTTAAAAAATGAGAATATTTGCTTGAGCAATAGCCAGAGGGAAAGCGTATGCTGTTATTTAGAAAGCAGGAGCACAATTTGGGGGGATTTTTAAAAAAATCTTTTTTATTTGTTCTCTAGAAACAGCAATAAGATTTTACCCTTTTAAATGTTAATCGAGTATATCCTGGAAGCTCGGCTCATTCACATTAAGTAGGATGGAATATAACAGTTTGTAATTTAATTTTTTCAGAAACCTACTTTAGCATCATTTCCAATTCTGAGTCAAAGAGCTAAACCTAAGCTGTTTCTCTGTGAGGAAAGGGGTGGTTGTTTGCTTTTTGGTTTAAAAGAAATCCTCGGAATCTATCACTAGGATTTCTCTTCATATTTAACACTTAAATATAACTGGAGCTCTTCGATGGTGCTATAGGGCTCCAACAGTGATGCAGACTCTAACAGATTCTCAGTATTCTTAATTACGGGTCTGTCAGAAGGGGTTTCCATTGAAACTGTCTCCTATTTGGTTGTACTCTGCATGTTAATTGTTCTGATCTGGGTCCCCTTGACATAAGGTGATGTGCTGGGTTTTTGTTAGATTATAGATCTGAGGACTGCCATCATTCTAATGAATTGATAGCAACCACATCACTTTGATTACCACAGTATTTATTCTAGAAAAGTGTGTAAGGGCTCTGCATATAAAAAAGAGATTGTATTTAAAAATAAAAACTATAGCTATCTTCACCACTGATTTGTAGACATTAGCTAGAAGGAAAAAAAATAAGTAAAAAGAGAAGAGAGAAAGAATTATTCCTGTGAAATATATTTTACATTTATATTTTACATTGATTTTCATTTTGGAGTTATGCAATTAAATTACCTCTTCTGATGGCCAAAGCAAGCTTAGTTCTATCTGAACTACTATCAGAAAACTAAACTCTTTCCATTTGCATATGACCTAATACTGATAATGTGCATCATTATGCATTTAAAATACTTATCTAAAATACTACCAAACTCCTTTTCTGGGTTTTGTTTGGAAATAAACATCTTTGCTGATGGTATTACCATAAGAATGGTGTATGGTCTTATAATTCTCTAGGAATTGTCTTATATTATAACACACACAGTGACAAAATGGGGGAAATTAGTGAAATGTCCTTCATGCTCCAAAACATTTTTAACATCTTTTTAAAAAATATATTTTATTGATTTTTTACAGAGAGGAAGGGAGAGGTATACAGAGTTAGAAACATCGATGAGAGAAAAACATTGATCAGCTGCCTCCTGCACACCTCCTACTGGGGATGTGCCCGCAACCAAGGTACATGCCTTTCACTGGAAGTGAACCTGGGACTGTTGAGTCCACAGGACGACACTCTATCCACTGAGCCAAACTGGTTAGGGCTTAACATCTTTTTTTTTTTTTAATATGTATTTTATTGATTTTTTATAGAGAGGAAGGGAGATGGATAGAGAGTTAGAAACATCGATGAGAGAGGGACATCGATCAGCTGCCTCCTGCACACCCCCTACTGGGGATGTGCCCACAACCAAGGTACATGCCCTTGACCAGAATCAAACCTGGGACCTTTCAGTTCACAGGCCAACACTCTATCCACTGAGCCAAACTGGTTTCGGCCTAACATCTTTTTTTAAGTCACATTTTTGATACTCTATTTGGGGAGGGTGAAGGTACTCTTTGCTAAGATAATGCTAAGTAGTCTGCTCTGCTAGTTAATATTTCTTTTCCCTTTTTTCTCCTATGTTCTTTACCTTCTCACTGCTGCATTTCTTTTCTTACTGCTTCCTTCCTGCGGCTGTTATCACTTGTCCCAAAATTCCCAGGACACCTCCTTGGACTAGACTGGAGGTTAAGGGCATTGCAGTTGGCATGGCTTCTGTCACATCATTTCCATCAGAAACTCCCCTCCCCCCCTGCCACACACACACACACACACACACACACATACACACACATCACCATCACCACCACCACCACCCTCCAGCCTCTTCAGCTTGGATACATGTGGCTTCCAACAATGCCTTTGGAATGTTTTACGATAAGTTTTGCTTCATCTTCTAAGAATAATTCTGGTCAAGATGACTTTCTCTTGTTCTTCCAAGATCAAACACCTTAGCATTCTCTTTCTAGTTAGCACCATTACTATTAGAAACCTCCTAAATTTTCTTAATTCTTTTTAATTTGGGTGAAATCTCTCTTATATAATGAAATCTCTCTAATGTCCTGGGAATGTGTGTGGAGTTTCCCCCAGTCCCTGAATTCCCAAGACATTTTAAAGGTCTCTATTTAAAATTTATGAAAACCCTGGATCCTTCAAACAGAAGGAACCTTGGCAGGCCATCTACTCCCATCTCTGACTTATGTCCCATGGTACAAGTCCTGTCTGTTTTCCAGCCTTTTCCAGTTTCCTATGTTATCTGTGATGTGTGTTTCTAGAGTAAACATAGGGTGCCATGGACAGAATCATTTCTAATGATTAAATCCCAGAAGAGCAAATACACATTTACATCTAGTTTCAGGTTCTCATGGTGGTTGAGAGAGGTCTGAGGTACAGTTTTGAAGCTGTCAATTTATGAAAATCTGAATCAAGCACTAAATGAGTACTTCAAAAAATCATTCTTTTAAATATCCCTATCTAACTGCTGCTCCCAATACAAAATAGTCTAGCTGAATAGAATTGTGCAACTCATAGGTAATTACATTTCATCCTAGTGCACCACTTTCTGGAGTTTTATAAAATCTCAGTTGATATACCGCAAACTCCTTATCAAATCTATGAAGGCTCTGGGTGATGATTTTCTCCACTGTCAGCCTCACCTCTAGGCCCAGCCACCATGTGGCACAGCCCAGAGGGCACTGTCAACATGGACTCAGTAGGAGGCTTGCGTGAAAAAGCGCATCACACTCGAGCTTCTCTCTTAGCAACCTCAGTGTTTCCAACCCTTTCCTGCCTTCAGGCCTTCACACAGGCTGTTCCCTCAGCCTGAAATGCTTTTCCTTTTTCTTTGCCATGCCTGGCTCTCTTACAGCCTTCATTCCCACCTAAAATGTCACCTCCTCAAAAAGGCCTCCCTGACCACCCTGTCTGAAGCATGTATTCTTTCCTCCACTTCCTCCCACTCTTCATTCCCTCACACATTGCCTTGCTTTCACTTCTTCACAGGATTGAGCTCCATATTAAACTAAGTGATTGTTTATTGCCTACATCCCTCTAGACCAGTGGTTCTCAACCTGTGGGTCGAGACCCCTTTGGGGGTTGAACGACCCTTTCACAGGGGTCACCTAAGACTATTAGAAAACACCTATTTCCCATGGTCTTAGGAACCAACACACCGCTCCTTGGTGTAGCAAAATGTAGCAATGTAGTTTACTGTTGTTATATGAAGACTGTTGCCCATGCTACACCATGATTCAAGACACATTTTCATTTATTTGTAATTAGAAATAAATATTTCACAATATATAATTACATATTGTTTTTATTATTAGTCCCTATGCTTTAATTATGTTCAATTTGTAACAATGAAAATACATCCTGCATATCAGATATTTATATTACAGTTCATAACAGTAGCAAAATTACAGTTATGAAGTAGCAACGAAAATAATTTTATGGTTAGGGGTCACCACAACATGAGGAATTGTATTAAAGGGTCACGGCATTAGAAAGGTTGAGAACCACTGCTCTAGACTATGAGTTCTGTGAGTTCAAAGACCACCCACCTACCCTGTTTCTCCCTAAATATGTAACCTCTAGTGTGACCTCTGGCACATAGCAGACTTTTTTGTGAATGACTGACAACACGTTCATCAATATCAGGCCACTTCTCTGTGTTCTGCTGACAGGACTGGCAAAGAGCCAAAAGTATAAACTGAGTAGGGGCCAGAATGGTATGAGGCTGGTGTACCTGGTCTCACATTCATTAAGAGCTTGACATTCAGACTCCCTGAACTTGCTTAAGCAATTCCTACAGTCACCGGAATACATTGACCAAACTGAAAGAAGACAGTCATCATACTTTAAATTTAAATCATCCTATTACTTTCCACATAAGTTGGTGCCACTAGGATGAAATGTTGTAATTACTCTGTGAATAGTATAATTCTTTTAAGCTAGACTTTTTTGTGTTGAGAGCATTGGTTAGACAGAAACCTTTAAAACAAGTTTTTGAATTACTCTTTTAGTTACTTCTTCCGATTTTAATATACTGACATCTTCAAAAGTGAAGTTACATAGACGTCTCTCAACTAGATGTAAATGTGGATTTAATTATAGGAAACGGTTATGTCTGTGGCATTCCTATATTTCCTTTAGAGGCATGCATTAAGCATCTGCTATGTGCAAAGTTCTACATTATATGCTAATAATAAAGAGAAAGAGAGATATAGCTCTCAAAAGCCCACAGACTAGGTAATTGGGGACATACTAGGGCTAAGCTCATCTTAGTCATGGGGGGAACAATATTTGAAGGTGACATCAAGGTTTTAAACCTGTTTTACTTGGGAGGAAGTGGGAAGAATCTGGTTATGCTTTAGTGTATCTAACTACACTTGACCACACATCTCCACTGACCAAAGCTTGATGCCTACATCTTCATCATCTCACTCACTCTAGAGACTTACAAGAAAGCCTCAGCTTCCTCATCCTGCCCTGTAATCAGGTAACTGCATCTGTCCTGTCTGCCACTCACTTTCCTTGATGTCTGCCTATGGATCAAGACAACCTAACTCTCTCCTCCCCATCACCAGGGGAGTTTCAAGAAGGAAAACAGAGTCACGTCTCCACTGTTTCCAAAACCTCCCTGTCTTGACTTGAACTTAGTAAAGAAACTCATGCTGGTTCTGAAATAACAATTTGTTTCTCTCTTCCCTCTCCTTGAACCCTGAAGCCTTGTCAACATGGATGCCCCAGAACTAAGAAAAAGATCGACCAAGTTTCACCTCTGAGATGGGGGCCCTGAGAAAAGAAAGGATAGAAGAGTGTACCCTTGTCTGTGGCTACACAGGGGAAATCCAGCGATGGGAGGGATGCTAGTGGTCTGAGTGCAGATGTTAGGTGCAAGCTTCTGGGGCAGAAGAGCTGGAGACCAAGAGGAAAACACAGTTAATTTCCCTGTTGAGGTCTAGAGTGTCAGCTTGAAGGCAGATAAGGATGAAGCCAAGTTAAGTAGGCAGGCTCAGCTCAACTTTCACCTCCTCTGTGATAGTTTCCCAAGCCAGAGGCATTTTTCCCCCTCTGTCTGCTTCTGTGGCTCTTTAACCTCCAGTCGTGGATTTTTTAATCCCCCTCTGCCCTGATTTATAGTTAGATTTATAGTTAGTCACCTGCCTGGGCATCATTTCCTTGAAGGCATTGAAGAGGCTTTGCCTCTTTCTCCCTCCTACCTTACCTGACACCTTGCTTTGCACAAATTTATTGAATTGCAGTAATGTACTTTTTCTGAAGATCCAGTGTAGGAACTTAGCCTTTTGGGCAATGGCTCCGGGACCGAGACTTTGGGGGTCTCAACATGGGACACTGGACGTGGTTCATTTGAATCTGAGGAAAGGAGGGGAGGAAAAGCCATTTGCATCTAGGCACCTACTGCCCCTGACCTTTGGCTGCAACTGAACCCCAGGCTCAGATCCCTTCCAGCATGAATTTGTTAGGGAAGTCTGCTTCATAGATTTTGTTAGTCATCGTTGAAATTAGGCTTTCTTCAGGCCCAACTACGAGTCTTCCAGCTCAGGTCTGGGACAGCCACGTCCAGGAAGTGCTCATCCTGGCTTCTCTCAGACAGGAAACTGGCCTGTAATAGGAGGTGGACCAAGCTGAGAGTTTCAACTCCAGGTCAGTTTTCTAAGACAGCGTTAGGGTGGAATGTAGGTACAGTATTCCTTATCACACCCATCCTTGGGGTTCATCTCCTCTCTTTCTGTTCATTGCATACATTAAGCCCTGAGAACACCAAAATGCTGGACTCCCCATTCCTGCTCAGTGGACATCTGCCTTGGATACAGATTCCTCCTTATCACATTCTCAGTGTCACTCAACAGCCTTTAAATTCTAGAGCCATGGCAGATGGAGCAAGGCCTCTAGTTTACTGTGAATCACCTTACAAGAAAGCCTTAGATTCCCCATCTTGCCCTCTACTCAGGTACCACCTCCACTGACCATTGCAGAATTCCTCATCTGAGTGCCGGGAGCCAGGCCACAGCACTCTGTTCTGAATCTTTCCTCTGTCTTGCTTTTGACTTGCTTATCCTCCCAACTCCATTTCAATAACCCAGGAGAGCCATGGAATATTGATTTTCCATTTCCTCTCCCTCTCTTCTCCTTCATGTCCCTGGGGCAGGCTCCCTGCTCTACTTTCTCATTTCTCAGTCCAGAGAGCTGCAGAGAGTATGAAGGGAGGTGATGAGTTACCTTGGTTCTCTGGCTGCTCTGAGCATCTCTAGCCCATGCCTCCAACTCTGGAAATTGCTGACTCTCTCCTGAAGGAAATTGAAAGTGACTGAAAGAGAGCCCCAGGGAGTGAGAACTGTCCTGGCCTGTTATAGTCCCTGCTCTCTGCTTTAAGCCACTACCTTACAGGGGGTTCCACTGTTTTCCCCAGAGTAAGTGTGATTCTGAGGGGGAGTAGGAGGAGAGTGTGGAGAATGAAAATCATAAAACATTTGGGTGGATAATAGTATTCATACCTGCGCACAATTTTTAAAAGAAATCTTCAACTGTGTTAAAATTTGGAATGGAGGCATCCTAATTGTTTTCTGAGGTGATGTTTTGGTCTTTGAAATACAAATCTCTCCCTAATGCCCTCCCCAATGCCCTCCCTCTACCCCCTGGCTGGGAACAGCGGAACACATAGGACTTACTTCTCTTCAGATTTCATGTCTTAAGAAAATGTACAAGGAAAACAAAATATATTCCATTGCTAAGCAGCCAAATTCATGTAGTTTTAAATTAAAATGTAATGTACATGGCTGGCTTCGTCCTGCAGATAAGGGTTAAGACAAAATTTTCCTGGGATAAATCTGAAGTCAATCTTTCCAAAACATTGAAGGTAAGTTGTGCTGCACAGAGATGCTGCTTAGAGCACCTTGTGGGAGAAGTGATAGCAGAGTCTGGGGCTGATGCAGAGAAGTTGTATCCTGTGGGTCTAGATGGAGCACTTTTAGTATTTAAACAGTTACTAAGAGTTTCTGGAATGGCCATCATAGATGCTAACTGACTGCAGACCCCAACGTGGCTCTTGTGTAAAGCCAGCCTGGAGAGAAAAAGCAATAGCAGAGGAAGCCAGAGCTGGTACCAGCCCTTTAAGGCCTCTATCATAGGGCTAAGTACTCGCTGCTCCCTGCCAGTCATTTCTGCCCAGAGATCCCAGCAGAGGAAGGCTAAAGCTCTATTCTAGCACTCCAGAGGTTAGCATCTCCACAAGGGAGTGACTTGGCTATATTTGCATAGGGAGGCAATTCAGGTGCTTACGAGCATCCCCTTCCTGTCTCTCTCCCTACCCATGAAAAATCAGAGATGTAGAGGAAAGTTAAGATTGTGCATTTCTCTGTGAGAAACTAAAATCTCACAGTAGAAACTTTCAGACCATGCAGTTTTTGCTCACGTGGCAATGTCTGTGCCTGGGCGGGGCGGGGGGAGGGGAGGTCTGCTTGTGGTGGACTGTGTTGGCTGTGACAGGTGCAAATGGCAGCTCTGTAATTGTGCTCTTGTTATACCAGCTCAGTGACTAGGAGTGTATTTTAGGGCAAAGAGGAATGTTCAGCATAGCAACGTCTGAATGACAAGGGAGAACAATTTTAAAATGTTTCAGGGGCTATTTGTCCCACTTTTACATCTTTATTTTATAAAGTATCCTTCAGAAAGGAAAAGAAAATAAACTCAAATGTTTATTCTGCCTCTCCAACTACATCTTTACCAATCCATCTGAGACAGCTGGCTGTTGCTTTTGACCTGGTGGCGAGAGGCTATTTTAATTAAGATTAGTGAGAGACTATAGAAAATACAGTATCATGACTTTGAACTCTGGGCTAAAAACAAACAAAAATAGCCTTGAACAACCTTATATGTGATGACTGCTTCTTTCCATTTATGGAGACCCACATGTTGATGCCAAGAGAATTTCTGAGAAGCTTTTAGCCCATCCAATAAGCTTCCTAGTATAGAGTCGATTCTGTTAGCAAATATTTGATTTGCAAATGTCGGTATCCAACCTTCCCTGACTGAATCCTTGTATACATTGATAGCAGCTTACCTTCCCTTTGATGTCCATAGTGTTTATTACAGAAATAAACTCTTCCTGCTACTCAGCAGTTACCCACGTGGCATCACAGACACTCACAGAGCTGCACCTGTGAGGAAAACTTGTGTGCTTGTGAGGAAACTATCTGATTTGAAGCAGTAAGAATATACAGCCTTAGAAAGCAGTAAGCTAGTGACAGGAAAGTGTGTGTAATTAAGAGACAGATTTATTCTTCTTAAGAAGACACACAGATAATTATTTCAGGATGACATTGTATACAAAAGTGAATAATTTTATTTTTAAACCAGTGTGAACAAAGCCAGATAAGCTTTCTTAATGGCTTATTAGTTAAGAAAGTGTATTAAACCTTTAAAGCTCCAAGGTCCCTGGTAATCATTTCATTTCCTGATACCAGCCCTCAATTTTGGGTTTCAAGCCTTGGAGAGAAGCTTACTCACATTGATGAGCATACTGAATTTAGGCAAAAAAAAAAGGCCCACAGACCTAAGCTTTTTTAACAGTACGTAACAGTCTACCTACATCCCAGGCACATGCTTCTGAAAGACCTGTAGCTAATGAGGTTGTAACTTTGTTCTCTCTTGCTCCTCACTGAAGGCATAATTCAATCCGAGGACAACTTAACCTGTCGAACCCGGACTTCAATATCCAGCAACTGCAAAAACAGGAACAGCTGGCTGGGATCGGCCGAATTAAACCAGAGTTATACAAGCAGAGGTCACTGGACAACGATGATGGGAGAAGGAGTAACAGCAAAGCCTGTGGGAAACTGAACTTTATTTTAAAATATGACTGCGACCTAGAACAGCTCATAGTGAAGATTCACAAAGCCGTCAATTTGCCCGCCAAGGACTTTTCTGGGACCTCAGATCCTTATGTCAAGATCTATTTGCTTCCGGATCGGAAAACAAAACACCAGACGAAAGTTCACAGGAAGACCCTGAACCCTGTGTTTGACGAAGTGTTTCTGTTTCCCGTTCCCTACAATGACCTTGCAGCCCGGAAGCTGCACTTCTCTGTGTATGACTTTGACAGGTTCTCCCGCCATGACTTAATCGGCCAGGTGGTGGTAGACCACTTCTTAGACTTGGCTGATTTCCCCAGGGAGTGCATTCTTTGGAAGGACATCGAGTATGTCACCAACGTAAGTCTAGCATTTCTTCTTTTTGGGGGAGGTGTGGAGTTGTTTCTTGGTCAGCATGCAAATAAAGGACTTATACCTTATTTTACTTTGGGGGGAAAAATATGAAATTCATGTCCTTATACATAGAACTATGGCTTCAGAACCCCCTCATGTCTTTCTAGAAACAGGGTTTTAACAATATTCGCTCCAAAATTTCCAAGAACTATGGATGAAAACAATATTCAAGAATAACCTTTGTTCTTTTCTACTTTCTAATTCTCAGCAATTCTCTGATAGGCAGTAGATATTATCTGCCCTCCTTTCTACATTTTCTTTAGAGATTTCTTAGGTTGATGTGCTAAATGGATCCTGGCATCCTGTTGACTGTAATCTGAAGCAAAGAGCACAAGTCCTTACCCATATTCTCAGGTCAGCTCAGTTCAGTGGCATTCCTCATGAGATCTTCACCTTTAACTTCAGACAGGAGAATGGTTGGAAGAGCTGGCATCACATTTTCAAATATTGAATCAAAGCTACAAGAACAGTCTGCAAAGATCTGCAGACATTGGCAGTGCCAATCTATAGAAGGTCAAATCAGTTTAAAGCTCAGGGGAGAGAAGACAGAAGAGCCTGGAGGGAGGCCATACATATATATATGAGATTGCATGGTGATATTTTTATTTATTTATTTATTGTATAAGTTTTACATATGTCTCCTTTTTCACTGATTGACCACCACCCCACCCCCACCAGCCATTCCCTCCCCTGGCACGCCCCCACTGCCCCAGTGTCTGTGTCCATTGGTTATGCTAATATGTATGCATACAAGTCATTTGGTTGCTCTCTAACCACCCCTCCCCTGTCATTTGTTTCTGTATCTATTCTTGTTCATCAAATTATATTGATTATTATATTCCACATATGAGTGAGGTCATGTGATATTTATCTTTCTCCAAATGGCTTATTTCACTTAACATAATCCTCTCCAGTTCCATTCATGCTGTTGCAAATATTAAAAGTTCCTTCTTTTTTATAGCAGCATAGTATTCCATTGTGTAAATGTACCAGTTTTTTAACCCACTAATCTACTGATGGGCACTTAGGTTGTTTTGAAATCTTAGCTATTGTAAACTGTGCTGCTATTAACTTAGAGGTGCCTATATCCTTTCTGATTGGTGTTGCTGGTTTCTTGGGATATAGTCCTAGAAGTGGGATTACTGGGTCAAATGCTAGTTCCATTTTTAACTTTTTGAGGAAACTCCATACTGTCTTCCACAGTGCTGCACCAGTCTGTATTCCCAGCAGCAGTGCATGAAGATTCCTTTTCTCCACATTCTCGCCAGCAATTGTTTGTTGATTGTTGATGATAGCCATTCTGACATGTGTGAGATAGTATCTTGTTGTTTTGATTTGCATCTCTCAGATGATTAGTGATTTTGAGCATGTTTTCATATGTCTCTTGGCCTTCTGTATATCCTCTATTGAAAAATGTCTATTTAGGTACTTTGCTCATTTTTTGATTGATTGTTTATCTTCCTTTTGTTAAGTTGTATGAGTTCTCTGTAAATTTTGGAGATTAAACCCTTATCTGAAATGGCATTGGCAAATATGTTCTCCCATGTAGTGGGTTTTCTTGTTATTCTGTTGATGGTTTCTCTTACTGTGCAGAAGCTTTTTATTTTGATGTAGTCCCATTTGTTTATTTTCTCCTTAGTCTCCATTGCCCTAGGAGCTGGGTTGGTAAAATATTGCCACCAACATATGTCTGCTATTTTGCTGCCTGTTGAGTCTTGTAGGATTTTTATGGTTTTCCATCTTACATTTAAGTCCTTTAGCCATTTTGAGTTTGTTTTTGTGTATGCTGTATGTTGGTGATCTAGTTTCATTTTTTTTTGCATGTATCTGACCAAATTTCCCAGCACCATTTATTGAAGAGACTGTCTTGACTCCATTGTATGCTCTTGCCTCCTTTGTCAAATATTACTTGAGTATAATGGCTTGGGTTGATTTCTCCTTTTTCTGTTCTGTTCCATTGGTCTATATGTCTGTTCTTGTGCCAGTTCCAGGCAGTTTTGAGAACTGTGGCTTGGTAATATAGCTTGATATCTGGTATTATGATCCCTCCAACTGTGTTCTTCTTTCTCATGATTGCTGTAGCTACTCAGGGTCTTTTTTTATTACAAATGAATTTTTGGAGAGTTTGTTCTAGATCTTTGATATATGCTGTTGGTGTTTAATGGAGATTGCATTGAATCTGTCGATTACTTTGGGCAGTATGATCATTTTAATGATGTTGATTTTACCAATTCATGAACATGGTATGTTCTTCCATTTGTTTATGTCTTCCTCTATCTCTTTTTTCAATGTTCTGTAGTTTTCCACATATGGGTCTTTTACCTCCTTGGTTAAGTTTATTCCTAGGTATCTTAATTTTTTTTTTTTTTTTTGGTGCAATGGTAAATGGGATTTTGTTATTGTTGTTTTTCTTTCTATGAATTCATTATTGGTGTATAAAAAGGTCATAAATTTCTGGGTGTTAATTTTGTATCCTGCTACATTCCCAAATTCATTTATTAGGTCTCATAGTTTTTTGATGTAGTCTTTGTTTTTTTCTATGTATAGTATCATGCCCTCTGCGAATAAGGATAGTTTTACTTTTTTCCCAATTTGAATGCCTTTTATTTTTTCTTCTTATCTGATCACTATGGCTAGCATTCCAGTACTATATCGAACAGTAGTAGTGAAAATGGGCATCTCTGTCTTGTTTCTATTCTTAGGGGAAATGAGTATAGTTTTTGCCCATGGAGTATGATATTGGCTGTGGATTTGTTATATAAAGCTTTTGTTATGTTGAGATATGATTCCTCTATTCCCACTTTGCTGAGAGTTTTTATTAAGAAGGGGTGTTGGACTTTCTCAAATGCTTTTTCTGCATCAGTTAATGATTATGTGATTTTTGTCTCTCAGTTTATTTATGTGATGTATCACATTTTTGATTTGTGGATATTGTATCATCCTTGCATCCCTGGAATGAATCCCACTTGGTCATGGTGTATGATCTTTCTAATGTAATGCTGAATCCAATTTGCTAGAATTTTGTTGAGGATTTTAGCATCTATGTTCATCAAGGATATTGGCCTGTAGTTCTTCTCCCCCTCCTCCTCCTCTTTGTTTTGTTGATCTTTTGTATTTTTTTTTAGTCTCTTTGTTATTTATTTCCACTTTGATCTTTATTATGTCCTTCCTTCTGCTTACACTGGGCTTTTATTTTTGCTCTTTCTAACTCTTTGAGTTGAAGGGTAAATAACTTAACATTTTTTTCTTGCTTTTTGAAGTAGGCCCGTAGAGCTATGAACTTCTCTCTCAAGACTACTTTCACTGTGTCCCATAGATTTTGGATTATTGTGTTTTCGTTGTCGTTTGTTGCCATGATGCCTTTTATTTCTTCTTTGATCTCTTTAGTAACCCAATCCTTGTTTAATAGCATGTATTTAGCCTTGCATGGTGATATTTTTACTCAATTTACATCTTTTTCATTATCCTGCAGAGGTGCATTGATACTCCTGAAATAGAAAGGAAAATTGGACTTTCCTAGGTAACTCTGGTATTTTAATGCCACTTGTTTCCTTCACCTTTTCCCCTCAGGTAACTGTTAGCTTGTCTTATGAAATATGGTCTTTCTAAGGCCTTTATTTTTCTCTTTCTCTTTCCCTTTCTCTGTCTCTTTCTTGCATCCAAAGACAACAAATACCCAACCCTTCCTCAGCTCAGACCGTGATCCAACTTGAGTTTGAAACCCATCTAATGAGAGGCTGTCCTTCTCCCTATGGTAGTAGTCACCCTTGATTTGCCCGATGACCAAATAACCACACTAGTACTTTCTCATCCTTAGCCATGTTTGTGAACTGGGGACTCAACCACACTTGGGCATCTTCTCCATGCCGCCAGGTAGGTACCAGTGGCAACTTTGTCCCACTGCTCAGATGAGTGAAGGGTAGCATGGGGGTTTGCTGGCCTTTATCATAATAAGAGGAAAGAAAAGGAGGAGCTGAAGAAGGTGCAGAGAGCATCAGGGGATGAAAATAAAGTGATTTGGGAGATCATTTCAACCTTGAAAAGTATGATATTGGTAAACCAAAAAACTTTATGCAGGGGGAAGCAAGGATTATACTTATTCCTGCATTAGTAGGCAGCAAGATTGGCTCTAAAGAAATAAGATGGCCAGGCTGCTTATGCTGCTTTGAATGACTCAAGAATGAACCCTCTCATTGGAGTATTTGCCAAGTCCTCTTGGATATACTAGTAAGCTGAGATACTATCTGCCAACAATGATGAGACCTGGTAGAAAGAGTTTGGTCATACCATCTGTTGTGACATCAATTTATATTTTTTGACAAGTGAATTTCATAAAATAGCTGGGACAGTTGTTACAAGGCTCAACAGGGTCCTAGCCAGTTTGACTCAGTGGATAGAGCATCAGCCTGCAGTCTGAAAGGTCCCAGATTTGGTTCCAGCGTACCCCGGTTGTAGGCTCAGTCTCTGGCCCTGGTTGGGGCTCCTGTGGAAGGCAACCAATCCAGTGTCTCTCTCACACTGATGTTTCTCTGTCTGTGTGTCTCTCCCCACTCCTTCCACTCTTTCTAAAAATCAATGGGAAAAAATATTCTTGGGTGAGGATTAACAACAACAAAAAAAGCTCAACAGGGATCTGCTGTAAGTTGCTTCCAGAGACTTTGTGGAAAGAGCAACACTGAGTGGACAGTGATAAAAATGTGGGTAAGGTTGATTCCTGGTGGGAACATCTTCAAGAGCAGTTTCTGGTAGGTTAGGAATATAGAATGGCAGCCCCTGGGATGTTTTGCCCCAAGATCACTGTCATGTTAGCACTCTCCTGGGACTAAGAGTTTCCTGTCCATTTCTGGAGAAGTCTTGATTTCCATAGAATTTGTGAAGAATGTTAACTTATTTATCCAGGAGGAAATCCAAAAAGGCTAAAGGCCTCAAAATTATTGTTTCTTCAGCTTAAAAAAAAAATTCTAAGCAGTGATCTAGGCCTTGACTGATACTTGACTTTTCTCATAAATTTTAGAATCTAATTTTCAAGTTAAACAGAATTTTACCTTGTATTTGTTTGGACTTAGACTTCTTACTTATGACCATTGTGTATTTCTCCATTTATTTAGTCTTTAAAGTTTATCATTTGAGGCTTATAATTTTCTACAGGAGGATCTTACATGTCTCATGTTATATTTATTGCTAGATATTTTTTGTTATTTTAAATAGTATATTTTCTAAAATTGCATTTTCTAACTGCTGCTGTAAAGTGATGTGGTTATGTATATTTATTTTCTATTTGTCAGTCTTGCAAAACTATTAATTCTTATAATTAGATTGTGGATTTTTCTGAATTTTCCTTGTAGAAAATCAGTCATGTGAATTATGATAGTTTCTTTCTAATTTGTATACCTTTTATTCTTTTAAAAAAATATTTAGTGCACAGATTAGGAGTTCCAAAACAATGCTGAGTAATAATTATGGTAGTAGCCACCGTTGATTTTTCTTTATTCTAAATGAAATGATTTTAGTATTTGCATTGATATAATTTTTCTAAAGATAGTTTATGGTTATCTTTATAATATTAAAAATATATCCCTCTATTACTGGTTGATTAAAACTTTATCACAAACAGTTGTTTTATTAAATGCTAAGGTCCTGTGAGGTCCCCCCGCCCCATCCTTTGATATGCTACTTTGGTTAATTACATTAATTAATTTTCTCATTTTGAGCCAATCTTATATTCCTAATATGATCCCAATTAACCTTGATATATTACCTGTTTTATACATTGATGAGTTCAGTGTGCTAATATTTTGTTTAGCATTTTTGGCATCTGTGCTCCTGAGTGATACATGTAACCTACTTTCTTGTGTGGTCCTTGTCTGGGTTGGGATCAGTGTGATTCTTGGTCTACAAAATTGACTGGGAGTGTTAGTTTGGATACATTCCATTTACTTCTGTTCAGTGCCTCTAGATGCTTTGGGGGTTTTGTTTATTTTTCTACAAACCGAAAAGACCTTCCTTAATGGCTTCTGATTAGGTTCAGATAATGAGGAAGGGAGAGAGTGAAGATGGAATATTTATTTCTCTAGATGCCTTTTGTGGGGTCTCCATAGGCTGGCAATACTCTTCAACAAAGAGACCCTCCTTTGTTTTGCTTTTGTTCTTACAAGATTATTTTTCTGGAAATAAAATTTTGGGGGCATAGAACTCTCAATTACTCTGATTTGGGGCATTGTAGTCTTCTGACCTCCAGGTGCTTTTGAGAAGTCAACAATTAGTCTAATAAGTATTTCTTTGTATGTAATTTTCTGTTTCTTTCTTACTGCTCTCCAGATTTTGCTTTCCTATTTAGTGTTCTGTAGTTTAACTATAAAATTGCTAAGTGGACCTTTTTTTTTATTTATCCTGATTGAAATTTTTTAAAAATTTCTTTATTGATTAAGGTATTACATATGCGTCTTATCCCCCCATAACCCCCACCCCCCACTTATGCCCTCACCCTCCTGTTGTCTGTGTCTGAAATTTATTGAGTTCCTGGATCTGAAATTGTTTCCTTTTTTCAGTGCTGGAAAATTCTCAGCCATTTTCTTCTTTCTATTTGTAGAAGTATTTTTGATGTGTTTTCATATTTGCTTAGCATATTTGCTAATTTCTTTATTTCTTCAATTTACTTTCAGTTCCCTTTTCTATTTCTTTTACCCTTCCATGCATAGTTAGTTTTTATGTATGGATATAAGTGTACATATGCTTATGTATGTTCACATATATGTACATGTTCATATATGTATGCATATATACTCATGTACATATATACATATATGTTATATCCTGTTGCTCATAACTCCAATAGCTATAACCTTTGCAGCTCTGATTCTTTTGTTTGGCATTTCCATCCACTCCATAACTTATCATGTCTTATTGTCTCACATATTTAGTGGTTTATTATTGTGAGCTCATCTATCTTGGACTATTGCCAGTACAGTCATCCTTGGTTATCTATGGGGAATTGGTTCCAGGTCTCCCTTGGATATCAAAATCTGCAACTTCTCTAGTCCCTAGTCAGCCTTCAGCATCCATGGGTTCCACATCCTTGGATTCAGCCAACCACGGATTGATAGTGGAATCTGCAGATGAAGACCTCATGGACCAGGATGGCCTCTGAAGTTTCCAGGCCCTAGGTTGAAAGTACAATTTCTTCAGAGATGATTTGCAATTGTTTCTACCAGATGCCAAGGTGAAGTACCAACATGCAGCCACTTTAAACTGAACTTTGAGCATGAGTGTTTTTGGATAACAGAGATAGGGTAAATATAGGTTCCAAATCTGTAAGTTCATGCTTATATTAGTGGTTAAAAACTGGCAAGTGGGATATCCTCCTATATAATAAAAGGCTAATATGCAAATCTAGCAAACCACAGAACACTGGTCTCTATGATGCTTGATGAAGGAGCTGCTCCCTGATGGTCAGTGTGTTTCCACAGGGGGAGTGCCACTCAGTCAGAAGCCCTGAGCCGGGCTCACGGCTGGTGAGCACAGTGGTGATCGGGGGAGCCTCTCCAACCTCCATAGCAGTTGGACATCCCCTGAGGGTTCCTGGACTGTAAGAGGGTGCAGGCCAGGTTGAGGGACCACTCCTAAGTGCACGTATTTCATGCACTGGGCCTCTAGTATATATATTGCTTTACTCAGAGCAAATCCAAGTCCAAGACAGGAAGGATCTTGAACATCTGTGTATGCAAGACAGATATTCTATTGTGTTTATCTTTGAAAAATGTGATCTTTGCCCTAACCCAAAAGAAATTTCAATTGTTGTACTGTTGATATTTGGCTCTGTTGACTAATGAGTTTGCTGACCACTGCCCTAACCGGTTTGGCTCAAGGGTCCTTGGTTTGATTCTAGTCAAGGGCATGTGCCTTGGTTGTGGGCACATCCCATTGGGGTGTGGTGCAGGAGGCAGCTGATTGATGTTTCTCTCTCATCGATGTTTCTGACTCTCTCCCCCTCTCCCTTTCTCTCTGTAAAAAAATTAACAAAAGTTATTTTTAAAAATATAATTCAAAACCTCAATATATTCTTTTAAAAAAAAGTGACCTTTGATCTTTAGGACCCCAGCTTTATGCAGGATGCCCATATAGTCCTCTACAACCCAGGCACGAAACCCTGAGAGGTTTATATGTACCTCCATTTACGCTCCAGCTCTGGAGCTTATTCACCTCTGTGTGTCTGTGTGTGTGTTCATGCTTTCTTACTGTTCTGGCCACTGAATAATTCCATTTCTGTCCTGTCAGCTTTGCTATGCATTTAAAAGGATTTTATAATCCAGTATTTTTACCTAAAGGAGTTTCTGAGACCATCTAACCCAATGATCAGCAAACCATGGCTTGGCGGCCACATGCAGCTCTTTGCCCCCTTGAGTGTGGCTCTTTCAAAAAATACCACATGTGGGCATACATGTACAGTGCAATTGAAACTTCGTGGCCCATGCGCAGAAGTCAGTTTTCAGCCTAGGCAAGTCTATTTTGAAGAAGTGGCATTAGAACACTCAAGGGCCAAAGAGCCGCATGTGGCTCAGAGCCGTGGTTTACTGATCACTGATCTAACCTATTACTTAAGCATTATGTACTGCATTGCTCAAAGTCTATTCAGAAAGCAGGTTTTACTTGTACTAACTAAGTAGTAATCTACGTATTTATATGTTTGCCTTGTGATTAAATAGCCACAAAGATTCTTAGAGATCCTGGAATCTAAAGTCCTTCTTTACCACATAAAATGGAGTGGGGCCATTAGGAGATTCAACCAAGGTCACACAGCTGGATAATGGGGAATTAGGACTAAGTATTTCAACAGCCAACTAAGTCAGTTCAAATTATTACATATGGCCCTGGCTCTGACTGCATTGGCTCAGTGGATAGAGCGTCAGCCTGCAAACTGAAAAGTCCCAGGTTAGATTTCGGTCAAGGGCATGTACCTTGGTTATGGGCACATCCCCAGTGGGAGGTGTGCAGGAGACAGCTGATGGATGTTTCTGTCTCATCGATGTTTCTGTCTATTCCTCTCCCTTCCTCTCTGTAAAAAATCAATTATATATGGCCCTGGCAGGAGCATCATCTAGAACACCAAAAATTGTGGGTTTGATTCCCAGTCTGGGCACATACCCAGGTTATTATGGGTTCCATTCCCAGTCAGGGTACGTATGTGAGGCAACCAATTGATGTTTTTATCTTTCTCTCTCTAAAAATTAATGAAAACATATCCTTGGGTCATGATTTAAAAATACGTTATATATGCTGGTTTATTCCTTCTTTTTCCCCTCTCCCCCTGGCTTAAATGCCACTTCCTCACAGAAACCTTACCTGAGCCCTGTACTATGATAGGTTTTTTTGGCATTTGCTTCCATAACACACTCTACTTCTATCATTACTTATCATACCTTCTTTAATTGTTCAATTTTCTTTCTTCTCCATTAGCTAGTTGTGAGTGCAAAGACCATATCTGGCTTGGGTGCCACAGTGTGCCCAGCCTCTAGAATGGTGTCTAGAAGTGAAATAATTAGTAAGCACTAATTGAATAAAATTATGCTCCTTAAGGGAGCGGCAGTGCGGGAAGTACGGCGCTAGTTTGGTGAGGCTTTAGGGTCTGATTTGGTTAGAAGATGTTATACAGATCTAAGTCTATGAAGTAATTTTTAAAAAGCTTGTTTTTTATTTTTCCAAGCAGATTATGAATTTTATAAAAGTAAACTTTCTTATACCTTCATGTGAAGAACAAAAAAATAGCAATTGAATGTAAACATGATAGTTTAATTAAACCTCTCAACTTCTGAAGCCATCAATCAGTAATGGTACAGTACATTGTTGTGGGACATGAATCAGCCCACAGGAGAGAAGACAGGATCTGGGAGGTCAGGGAAGGGAGAGCATGAGCTCATTGGTCTGGGTGAATGTCAGCTGTCATGCCCATAATCCTGGAATTTTTATTTTTATTTATATACTAGTGGCCCATTGCAGGGAGATTCCTGTAAGAATAGGGCTTCCTGTGGTGGTCTCCCATCTCCACCCCCCTGCTTGCTTGCTTCTCCACAACTTCCCTCCCTTCTGCAGCATTTGGCTTCCTTCTATGCTGTCATCAGTCTTTGCTCTACACCGGGATATGCAAATAACTGCCATCTTGGTTGGGTTAATTTGCATATGCACTACTGATTGGGTTGTGGGCGTGGCTTATAGGCATAGTGGAGTTACAGTCAATTTGCATGTTTCTCTTTTATTAGAAATTTTTGGATATATTTTTTCACTTAACCCTTAAACACTTTATTAAGTAAAAGTTTATTTTATGATAATGTACAGAGAAACCTCTTAAAACTATGCTAACCTATTCTGACCCAACAGTTTTATTATTATTTTTCAATTGTATTATTTTTTCTTTTAATTTATTTTGTATTGGTTTCAGATGTACAGCTTAATGGTTAGACAATTATATACTTTACATAGCATTCCCCTCAGTACTTCCAGTACCTCAATTGGCACCATATATAGTTATCGCAATATATTGAGTGTATTTCCTATGCTTTACTTACGTCTCTGTGTCTGTTTTGTAACTATCAATCTGTGCTTCTGAACCCCTTCTCTTTTTTCACCCAGTTCCCTAATGTCTCTCCCCTCTGGCAGTTACTAGTGTACTCTCTGTGTCTGTTTCTGTTTTGTTAGTTTCTTTATGTTGCTCTTTAGATTCCAGATATAACTGTCTGATGTATTTCACTGAGCACAATACTCTATAGGTCCATCATGCTTTTGCAAATGGTAATATTTTGTTCTTTTTTATGGGTTCCTGGCATTTTTAGTATACCCTCCTCATCTCAGGCTTTCTGAGTAGGCATTGAACACTTCAGGGATCTCTCTCAGTGGCCCACTTAGAAACTGGCTCAGAGACATTCAATGGAACTGTGGTCATCTCAGCTTGACTCTGATTCAGAGGAGATGCCCACCTCCTCACATGGAAACACTAGAATTCATGAGGTTCTTTTTATGACCATGTGGATCCAAGTTCAGAAAAGGAAAGGGTATGGTTTACAACAGCATAGGTTTTATTTTAATGCTAAGAAATGAAAAACCTTACATTTCCATCAAAATGTTACTTTCTGAGTCATTGCCAAGTCCAGTATTTTATAGTGGCTGATTTATAGTGGCAAGGTCTACCTCCAAGATCCTGAGGCTATTTCTAGACCTAATTGCAGAAGACACCGGGAACCACCCAGGAAATGACATAAATTTCTAGGAAATCCCAGGATGCATACTCCTCACAGTTGAATATGTATGGCTATGCTACATTCAATGTCTTGGTAGATGTGTACCTGAAGTGGAAGGAGTAGAAAGGGAACCTGGACATTTTGTATCTGTATATTTCCATGGTGTAAATACTGCCAGTGCGGTTGATTTGAAGTACCAATGTGACATCACTGAAGGCAGTTTTGGCAAAGATATTGACTCTTGCCAGCTGGAGCCAGTGGTAGGAATAGCTCCAGGACACCATATATATATGACACCGAAAACACTAAGGCTGAATGGATAACTGATCCCAAGGGACCAACCATTCGAAAAGCTCCACGGAAAGCCCTAGTGGCCACTGACAACAGAGGAGCCAAGTTCCTTCTGTACGGTGGATGTGTGTAGACTGGGCCATCACCGGGGTCTAATAAGCTGTGTCTCCAGCAGAGTCCACCAGATCCCACCCCGTCACTTGCTGTCTCTCAAACATGTTGTCCCCTCATACCTAGATTATTTAGAGGGAGGGAAGGGTGGTAGACCTGTAGAAAAGAACGTCTGAAAGAAGGAATCAATGATGCTACAGGTCTCTGACAGAGACTTTGACAGCATTTATCCTAGTGTATGTGCCAGGACAAAGCATTGTTGTTGTTTTTTTCTTTTTCTTTTTTTAATATATTTTATTGATTTTTTACAGAGAGGAAGGGAGAGTGATAGAAAGTCAGAAACATCGATGAGAGAGAGACATCGATCAGCTGCCTCCTGCACGCCCCACAGTGGAGATGTGCCCGCAAGCAAAGGTACATGCCCCCAACCGGAATCAAACCTGGGACCTTTCAGTCCGCAAGCCGACGCTCTATCCACTGAACCAAACCGGTCTCGGCAATGTTGTCTTTCTTAAATGAAATATGTGACACATCCAAGGGTATATATGTATGGTTTAAAAATAACAAAGAGTACATCAGTCCATCAGAATTTAGCTGAAGAGAACATTATCAGCCTCTCTGAAGCTCCCCGTATGTCCCTTCTGCATCCCCACAGTCCCCCTCTCCCCCAGGGATAATCAGTATACTAATTTTCATACCTATAATTCCCTTGTTTTTAAAATAATTTTAGCACATGAAAGTAGGTTGTTCAGTTTTGCCTATTTTTTAAATTTAAATGAAATAAATTATAACATGCAAACTGCTGTTTTCAGTATTTGTATCGATTCATTTATGTTCACATATGTTCTGTGATTCTTTTTTTTTTTTAGTTAAATCTTTATTATTCAGATTATTACATTTATTTCTCTTTTTTCCCCTCCATAGTTCCCCTCTACCCGGCTCCTACCCTTCCCTCTACTCTTACCTCCCTCCCATTGACCTCATCCATAGGTGTATGATTTTTGTCCAGTCTCTCCCTGTACAACCCTCACCCCATTCCCCCTGAGAATTATCAGTCCACTCCCTTTCTGTGCTCCTGATTCTATTATATTCACCAGTTCATTCTGTTGATCAAATTTTTAATCCCCTTAATTTTTAGATTCACTTGTTGATAGATATGTATTTGTTGTTCATAATTTTTTATCTTTTACCTTTTTCTTCTTCCTCTTCTAAAAGAGTACCTTTCAGCATTTCATATAATACTGGTTTGGAGTTGATGAACCCCTTAAGCTTTTTCTTATCTGTGAAGGTCTTTATCTGCCCTTCAATTCTGAATGATAGCTTTGCTGGATAGCGTATTCTTGGTTGTAGGTTCTTACTATTCATCACGTTGAATATTTCTTGCCACTCCCGTCTGGCCTGCATTGTTTCTGTTGAGAAATCAGCTGACAATCGTATGGGTGCTCCCTTGTAGGTAATGAACTGTTTTTCTCTTGCTGCATTTAATATTCTCTCTTTGTCTTTTGCTCTTGGTATTTTAATTATGATGTGTCTTTGTGTAGTCCTTTTTGAATTCCTTTTATTTGGGGTTCTGTGTGCTTCCTGGACTTGAAAGTCTGTTTCTTTTACCAGATGTGGAACGTTTTCAGTCATTATTTCTTTAAGTAGGTTTTCAGTATCTTGCTTTCTCACTTCTTCTGGCACCCCCACAATTCTGATGTTGCTACGCTTGAAGCTGTCCCAGAGTCTCCTTACATTATCTTCACATTTTTTGGATTCTTTTCTCTTCTTGCTTTTCCAGTTGAGTGTTTTCTGATTCTTTATATTTTAAATTTTTGACTTGATTCTTGCCTTCCCCAGTCTGCTGTTAGGTCTTTGTATAATATTTTTTATTTCAGTCAGTGTATGTTTAATTTCTAGTTGGTCCTTTTCCATTTCTAGTAGGTTCTTTTTCATCTCCTCTTGGGTCTCGCTAACTTTATCCAACTTTTCTAGGATATTCTTGAAAAACCTTATAAGCGTGGTTTTGAACTCTATATCCAGTCATTTGTTTTCCTCCATTTCTTTTGTTTATGATCCCTTCCCTTGTCTCAGCATTTGCACTATGCTGGGAGAACTTCTGTGTTGGATTCAGCCTTATGATACCAGACTTGCAAAACCGAAAAAGCCTCTCTGTTGACCTTGGGATGGGTGGAGTCTCACGGCTTAAGGGACCGCCTTGCCTTCCAGTCGGCCCCACCTCCACGGCCCCTGAGTCTCTCGTGACTGGGTAATCGCTGGAGTGGTCCCTGTGTGTGCGTGCAGGCTCTCACATTGCCTCTAGACTGCTGCCCCTTTGGCTCCCCTGCACTCCGGGACCATATGAGTCTGGGTCCCCAGGGTTTTCCCCAAAACCGGGGTTTAGTGGAGTTAGAAGTGACACAATTGGGAGGGTCTGTCTCCTGCCCACTCATGAAAGCCAGCGGCACAGTCAGCTGTCGGTCATCTGCGCACAGTGCCGTGTGCGTCACCAGACTTCTGATCTTTTGCGACTCCCCTAAATTTCCATGCACTTCTCCCTTTTCACAGTCCAAACTCCCCCCGTATGAGTTTCGGCTGGACCTAGGGTTCAGTGTCATAGGATAAGTGGTTCAATGCTGTTGAGAGTCTCCGTCTCCCTTCCGCCAGAGAAAGCCAGCCAGGTTGTCCAGCACCCTCTCTCTGCACGCGCCTCTGTACCTCAGCATTTTGCAGTTCCTCTGGGTCTCCGTGAGCCCCTCTCTTTCCTTCTAGTTGTAGAATTTCCACTCAGCCAGCTTTCGTGTGGTTCTGGATGATGTCCGTTCTTTTAGTTGTAGTTTTGAAATTGTTGTGCAAGGCAGCAGTGTAGGTGTTTACCTATGCCGCCATCTTGGATTCTTGATTCTTTTTTTTTTTTTTTTTTGGAGGGGGCAGAGGTGTTTTAGCTTTCCATTGTAATGACATATCATTCATGATTTATTTATCTAGTCTGTTATTAATGGACTAAGTTTATTTTCTATTTTAGAAAAAATGCTGCAATATGTATACTTTTTATACATGTTATTGGCAAACATGTGCAAGGATTTCTCTATGGTATGTATACCTAGGAATGGAGTTGCTAGATCAAAAAAATTATATCTCAAAGTGGTTTAACCAGGTTACAATTCCAGCAGTAGTAGGGGAGCCTATCTTATTGTGCATGTTCAGCTATTTGGTTTGTTAATCTTTTGTTAAAGGTTTTTGCAATTAAATTCAAGTGTGAGATCACTTCTGATTCTATTTCCTTGTATTTTCTTGGGCTTCACAAAGAGGATGGGCAGGAAGCTGCAGGCTGGCTCTGTTGGGGTTCCTGTGAACCTATATGGAGGCAATACTACAGCTCAAAGAAGATAGCAGGGGATACTGATATTTTTCTCTATACAATCTACCCACATTTAGATTATTTTAGATGAAATTTGAAAAACAGTAAATTTATAAGAGAAATAAAAGCATATTTATTTTTAAAGTTTCTATGAACTTGTATGTGAATGTTTATAGCAGTCTTATTCAGAATTACCAAAAAAATAGAAGCAGCCCCACTGTCCTTCAGTGCATAAATGGATAAACTGTTACATCCATTCAATGGAATACTTACTGTTCAGGAGTAAAGGAAACAATAATTATGTGCACAATATGCACACAACAGTATGAATGAATCTCAGGTGCATTCTGCTAAGTGAAGCCCAGACTCAAAAAGCTACATACTTTTTCACAGTATCATTCCATTTCACAAGTCCATTTACATGATATTGTGAAAAGGGCAAAATTACAGAGAAAGAAAATAATCAGTGGTTGCCAGGAGTTGAGATGGGAAGATGAGTTGACTACAAGGGGCCAACAAGAGGGAATTTTGGAGGAGTGATGTAGTTGTTCTCCACTGCAGTCATGATGGATGCATGACTTTATGCTTTTGTCAGAATTCATAGAACAGTCTAACGAAACTCTGAATCATACGATACATAAATTTTTTAAAATTATTTTTTATTGCTACTCTGTTTCATTTTTTTAAAATTCTTTATTGTTGAAAGTATTACATATATCCCTCCCTTCCTATTGACCTCTCTCATCCCACCCCCTCTCCCCAACCCTGGCCTTCACCCCTCTTTTGTCTGTGTCCCTTGGTTATGCTTATATGCATACAAGTTCTTTGATTGATCTCTTACCCCTCCACCACACACTCTCCCCTGCCTTCCCTCTAAGGTTGGACAGTCTGTTGGATGCTTCTATGTCTCTGGATCTATTTTTGTTCATCAGTTTATGTTGTTTATTATATTCCACAAATGAGTGTGATCAAGGATACTTATTTTTCTCTGGCTAGCTTATTTCACTTAGCATAATGTTCTCCAGGTTCATAAAAATCTAAAATTTCTTTTTATGAGGAGGGGACCTCAATTGAATGAGAAATCTAATGAAAAGAGTCAGTACAGAAATGTTTTGAAAACATCTATAATAATAAAAGTGTAAAATGCAAATTGACTGAATGGCTGAAAAGCTTATTGACTTTCCAGATGACCTTTCAGAAGGTTGGAAGAGCTGAGGCAGCAGCTAGGTGTCTATGAGGACTGAAGCAACTGGGGATGTGAGGGCCTACCCTTGCACAAATTTTATGCATTGGGCCTCTAATTTATATATATAAAAGCCTAAGCAACTGAATGACCGGTTGACCAGTCACTATGATGTGCACTGGCCACAGGGACTCACCACACAGGATTGGGCTCCCTCCTGTCTGCATCAGGCCTGCAGGGATTGGGCCAAAACCAGCTATCTGACATCTGCTGAGGGGGCCTCAGATTATGAGAGGGTGCAGGCCAGGCCGAGGGACCCCACTGGTGCACAAATCCATGCACTGGGCCTTTAGTAGATATACAACACAGGATAATTAATAAAGCAATTTCTCTAAAAAAGTAGAAGACAGGACCTAAAATTCATGTACAGTGTTGGCTTTAGATAAACAACATTTCCTTTATTGTAGAAATTAATGAGAAAAATGTGAGAGCAGATAAAGGAAAGTTTGTAGATTTAGAGATTTGCAGTTGAAGATGAACATAAAAACATATAGGAAAAAAAAATATATGGCCAAGTACTTTGATCTTGAGGACTAAATCTAATCAGTGGATGCTAGTTGACTGGTGAGCTATGTTAAGGATTAGGGCTCAGCAAATGACAAGCCCAGGCTCCAGTAGCAATGTCTGCCATAAGTTTTAGACAACCAATCCCCTCTGTTACTCCTTCTAATTCCCGCTAATTGTTCATTCGTGTATTTGTTCTGTGCACACACTATTCTCTGTCTGCGGTGACCTTTACTTCCACTCCTCTTCTCTATTCAACTAAACATTTAACCATCACCTTTCAAACTCTTCCTATATCTACCAGGAACAAATTAGTGTCCCGGGGAGCTCTCCAGGTATCCTCTGTGTATCTCTTCACAGCAGATATTACATTTGATTGTGAGTATCCCGCCTACCCCTCTAACTACTTGCCCCTTGAAGACAAAGTCTCTGACTGTGTCTTCAGTTCTTAACCGAAGAGATAGATGATAAATGCTTGAGTGAATGGATGAGTGAATGAATGAACCGGTGAATGAAATGACAGTAGCGCCAATATAGTGTGTGTGTCTTCAGTAGAATTCCTAGAAGCAGAGGCTGACAGGGATTCTTGTGCAGGTGATTTATTGAAGAACTGCTTCAAGTAAAATCTGTAAGGAAGTAAGGGTAGCAGGATAGGCAAAGATGGGCCTTCAGCTAAAGCCCTGAGCCTGACCCCACAGGCAGCTGCAGAGCCTGAAAGGCACCACAGATATATCTTTCTCTGAGACATGGGGCTCCCTCTTTACCTTGCCTTTGTCCCTGGCTATGGGCCAGCCCTGGAGAGAGGGTAGAACTTGCCAGTCATTTTTAAGGAGGATCCCATCAGCTGAGGGGAATTCTAAGGAGAATGCAGCGATGAGCTGTAAGCAGCTGACACTCCAGCAGCTCAGGGATGGGTGCACTGACCTGGCCACAGTGGTGTCTACTGTAGTGTGATGGACAGAACAGAACAATGGGAAAGGGGTTATGGTGACACAAGCCAGACCCTGAATCAGGTGGCCTCTGAGATGTAGGGAAATGATGAAGAAAGAGAGAAGGGGCCCTCTTCTTCCCATCCCCCCTGACCTCTATCCTACCCACTCCATTCCTGAGGAGGAGTCTGCTGTACTTTGGCATGGATTACCAAAGTCAGGTGTGTGTGGGTGGGTGGGTGGGGGGGAAGGATCGAGGGGGTTGGGGAGGTGGATGCTCCTGAAAGGGGGGGTTGACTTTATAGGGAGCCAAAATGGGCTCCACTGGGTCCCCCTTTATGCAATCAAATATCTCCATGGGGACAGTCAATCTCAATGAAAAATATCTCCTGCAAACCTAGCACAACTAAAGGGGACTTAATAGAGTTGTCAAGGCTGGCATTTTCATCTCTGAAGAAAGGTGAGGCTAGTCAGGTAGAATGTCCCCCTGGGACTGCTTTTAATGATCTTCTACCCGTGGAAGCGTTGCTGCCCAAAACAGCGAGCCAGTTTCCTGACAGAAAGCTCCGTCCCTTGGACTGGTGTTTGCTTGCCTGGAAATGAGTTTGGAGCCTTCGGAGAATCGAAGCAGTCTGTGGTATTTACAGAGCAGCCTGACTGTCCAGTAGCTAAGTGTAGTCTAATTCTGACAGATGGCTCTCAAGGGAAATTTTCTTTCAGATTGGATTATGCTTCCATGCTGAAATGCTCTAATTAAGGGGAGTCTATAAACATAGTGGGGGAGTGAAAGGGAGGGAAAGACAGGCTGTTTCTTAGGAAGCCGTCCTGGAACATGGCCATGGTTGCAATCTTGACCTTCCCAGCCCCACCCTCCGCGGCACTGAGAATCTAGGCCACTGCTGTGCCGGGAACATGGCAGTGCTGGTTCGCCGTCAGCTCTCAGCTGCCAGTGGTGACTTCTTGTCCGACAGGCTCTGCCTCTCTAGTCTCATCTCCAGCCAGTTCCCTTCTTTGCTAACTGTCTTGTTAATTAATTTTGTAACTCTCTTGGGGTATAACTTCCAGAATAATTGTATCATTAAAATGAGTATAACTGATTTTTCAAAAACCCAATTCAGCTATGCTTAACATTGCTAACCTTTCTTTTCTGAGTCCAACACTTTGGTTTTAACATGTTTAATACTTAAGATGTGGCTCTAGTACAGCGGTTCTCAACCTGTGGGTCGTGACCCCTGTGGGGGTCAAACGAGCCTTTCACAGGGGTCGCCTAAAACCATTGGAAAATGTAGTAATGTAGTTTATTGTTGTTATATTAAGACTGTTACCTATGCTACATCATGCTTCAAGACAAAATTTCATTTATTTGTAATTAGAAATAAATATTTCACAATATCTAATTGTGATTATCACTATGCTTTAATTATGTTCAGTTTGTAACAATGAAAATACATCCCACAATTTGTAATTAGAAATAAATATTTCACAATATCTAATTGTGCTTATCACTGTGCTTTAATTATGTTCAATTTGTAACAATGAAAATACATCCCGCATATCAGATATTTACATTATGACTCATAACAGTAGCAACATTACAGTTACGAAGTAGCAATGAAAATAATTTTATGGTTGGGGGTCACCACAACATGAGGAACTGTATTAAAGGGTCATGGCATTAGGAAGGTTGAGAACCACTGCTCTAGTACATTCTTCTTTCTTTTTGGTTTAAATTTTTATTATTTTTAAATATACTTTTTATTGTTGATAGTATTACAGATATCTCCCACTCCTCCCTTTCTTCTCTCCCCTCTTCCCAGCCCCTACCCACCCCCCAGGTCTTCACTACTCTATTATCTCTGCCCAAGGGCTATTCATATCTTACCTAATAATAGACAAACATGTTAATGGACCTTCGCCATGCCCACAGCCAATTAGGAGTGAGTAACCAACAAAGATGGTGGTTAATTTGCATACCCAGCCACCAAGTGGCCGGGGGCATCCTGCCCTGTCCTGGCTGCTCTAGGCCTCTGAGCAGGGTAGGAAGGTAGAAAGGCGGCTCTGGACCAGAGTGAAAGTGGTGCCAGCAGCCAGGGGAAGGAAGGCCCATTCTGGCACGAATCTTCATACATCGGGCTTCTAGTAAGTATATAAGTTCTTTGGTTTATCTCTTCTTGTCCACCCAACCCCACACTGGGGTATGTCAGTCTATTCCATGCCTCCATGCTTCACTTCTTATTTTGTTGATGAATTCATTATGTTCATTAGATTCCACAAATAAGTGAGATCATTATTACCAATTTGAGACTTAAGTAACAAAAGGAAAAGTACATTTGGCTGTCAGATCCAGAAGGATGGATTTTGCAAGATTTGAAAAAAAATTTAATTTGGAAGTCAGAGAGTGAGTTCTGGGTCAGGAAGTGAGTCCCATTTCTATCTCTGTCATTTATTCAACAAATCTTTTTAAATCCCTGCTGTGTGCTAGGCAGTGCACTAGGTATCAAGAATATAATGATCCCTACATTCTTGAAGTGGGAAAGGGAAAGATAGAAAACAAAATATTGCCTAGATAATCATTTACATGTGTGGTTGGTGCTGTGAAGACATAGGCAAGATCAAACCTAGTCTGGTGCATCTAAAAAGGATGCTTGAACGTGGTAACATTGAAGCTGAAGCTAAAGAAAGGTTAGTTAGGAGTTCACTTGGAAGGGCAAAGTCCCAGCCAAAAGGAATTGGCATGTGCAAAGGCCCTGAGCCAGAAAAAAAATTTGTGCAAGTTCCAAGAGAAAGCAGAAGAGTTAAAGGAAGAGGAGAAGAAGAACAAGATGGGAAAGAAACTAGGATTCAGGCGAGTGAGAATAGATAGGACCTTGTAGGTAAAAATAAGTTGTTGGGTCTTTATTTTATGAGTAAATTTGAAGAATTTTGAGGAGTGAAACAACGCAAATAGATTTATGTTCTAAAAAGATCACTTTGGCTGCAGTGCAGAGAATGGAAAAGAGGAAACAGCAAGGAAAGGGTCAAGCTATTGTTGAAGCACAGGATAGAGGTTATTTCTCTCACCAGAATAGTGGTAATAGAAAAGGAGAATGGTAGCAAGTTCTCTGTTTTGTTTGACTTCTGCCCATCAGAATAATTGAGATTCATACATGTTGTTGTGTATATTAACAGTTCAATATTTTTATTGCTGAATACTATTCCATTGCATGGATATACCACTATTTGTTTATCCATTGCATATTTGTATTATTATGTTTTAATTTTATTTTATGGTAATTGTCTTTATTTTTTACTTTTTTAAATATGTCTCTATTAATTTCAGAGAGAGGAAGGGGAGGAGAGTTAGTAACATTTATGATGAGAGAGAATGATCGATTGGCTGCCTCTTGCACAACCCCTACTGGGAATAGAACCCACAACCCGCGCATGTGCCCTAATTGTAATTGAACTGTAATCCCTGGTTCATAGGTCAATGCTCAAACACTGAGCCACACTAGCCAGGCTTTATTTTTATTTTTAATTCAATGTATTGGGTGACATTGGTTAATGAAATTATTAGATTATTTATATTATTTTCACTTTAGAACTATTACAAATAAAGCTGCTATCAGTATTCATGGGCTTTGTGTGAGCATACACTTTCATTTTTCTTACATAATTACCTGGCAGTAGAATGGCTGGATCATATGGCAGGTGTATGGTCACCTTTCGAAGGAGCTGCCAAATGGTTTTCCAAGATGGTTATATGATTTTCCATCCACATCAGTAGGGTATGAGAGTTCTTGCTCTGCATTCTCAACAGCACTTGGCAGGGTCAGTCTTTAATTTTTAGACATTCTTTTTTTAAAATATATTTTTATTGATTTCAGAAAGTAAAGGAGAGGGAGAGAGAGATAGAAACATCAATAATGAGAGGAAAGTCATTGATTGGCTGCCTCCTGTATGCCCTTAATTGAGAATCAAACCCACTTCTCTCAAGCATGTGTTCTGACTGGGAAGCTATGGGTCATTACTCAACCACTGAGGCATACTGGCTGGGCTCTTGTGTCCATTTTTAATTGGGTCATTTTTATTATTGAGTTCTGAGCATTCTTTATGTATTTTGGATGCTCATTCTTTATCAAATATATGAATTGCAAGTATTTTTTCCCATGCAGTGGAATTTTTATTAACATTATCTTTGGAAAGGGAGAAAAGTTCTTAATTTTGTTCAAGTCTATTTTACCATTTAATCTTTATTATGGATATCTTTGATGCATTAAAACTTACACAGTACAATTTTTTCCTGTTTCCTTTTAGAAGTTTTATGCTCTTAGCTCTTACATTTGTGACTTTGATCCATTTTGCGTGGATTTTATATATGTTGTATGAAGAATGGATTAGAGTCCTTTTTTTTAAATGGCATGTAATTGTTCCAGTACCACTGTTGAAAAGACTTTTCTTGACCTAACTACTTATTTTACTTTTGAAGAAAACCAACTGATCATGTACTGTATATGGGTCTATTTCTGGACTCTATTCTTACGCATTGTTCTATTTGTCTATCATCACTCCACAGTGTCTTGATTATTGCAGATTTAAAATATAAGTCCTGAATCAGGTAATGTAAGTGTTTCAACTTTGTCCTACCTTTTCAAAGTGGTTTTGGTTATTCTATGTCCTTCACATTTCTATATGAATTTTGTAATCAGCTTATCTATTCTCTCTCTCTCTCTCTCTGTTGGAATCTTGATGAGGCTTGCATTGACTGTAAAACCAATTTGGAAAGATTAGACACCTTAAAAACATTGTACCTTCCCAATTATAAACAGTGTATATCTTTTCATGTAATATATCTTTAATTTATTTCAGCAGTGTTTTATACTATAGATCTCTAGAGCCCTCTCAATGTTTATCTCTCTCCTCTTTGATCATCTCCCCTGTAATTCTCTAGCTGGGTTGGCTTTTCCAAATTCCCTACTTAATTTCCTCAACTCAGGGAACCCACTGGGCTCTACATGGGTTCCCACTCCTCTGTGCTGTGTCCTGAAAATTCTTTCTAGGTAAGAAGAGGCAATTATAGGACTTACCCTGATTGTGTCCTGTCACTCAAATATCACATGTCTTCATCGTCTGATGTCCAGTGTATTGGAAACCATTGTTTCATATACTTTGTCCAGATTTTTAGTTTAAGATGTAAGGGTGAATTCATTTTCTGTCTCTGAATCATTGTAACACTTGAAGAATGGGAGTGGTCAGAGATGATTTCCTGGTTTCCAGCATAAGCAACTTCAAGGAAGGTGTTGGTATTCACTAAGATAGGAAGAATTAGGTGAAGAATAAGGTGTTTGTTTGCTGTCGTTGGTGGTTTTTGGTGTATATAGGTCCCATGTTCCAATTTTAACATATTCCGTTTATATTACAAGTGAAACATTCAAGTGTGAAAAAATAAAAAGCAATTGGATATGCGAGGCTGGAGCTCAGAAGTAGGTTCTCAGTTGGAAATATAAATTTATGAGTTGTCATCATATACTGTGTATGGTTTTCAAATCATAGAGGTTGATGAAGTTATTTGATAGTAGAATCTAGAGTCAAGGAGGAAGAGGGTGTGGGGCCAATTCCTGAGCTCTTAAAGTAACCCGAAGTGGGACAGCCAAAGAGGTAAAAGGAAAATCGGTTGATTGTGTCGTAGAGGTCACCAGAGGAATGTCTCCAGGACTGTGAGTGGTCAGGTGGGTCAAGTAAGGAAGGACTGGAAAGAAACCATTGGTGGCTCTAGCTCGGGAAGTTAGCAATAAGGACTAAACCCAGAGTGGAGAAGACTAAAAAGCAAATTAAAGGCAGAATGTTTAAATGTGATACAGAGGAAGGATTGGATAGGAAGGAAGAGGTAGAGGAGGGGCAGGCATTTTAAAAGCTCACAAGTAAGAGCCAGTAGGTGGGGGAGCTTAAGGATGGAAGAAAGAGAGGGTGAGTAGCAGAGGGCGCCTCGTGGCCGGCAGCCCATTGGAAGGTGAGTGTGGAGGGGATCCAGAAAGGAGCTGGTGGATCGCCTATCCTCCACGTCACAAGTGGGAAGGAGAAGCCCCCATAAGGCAGGAAGTTAAGTGTAGCCCATGGGGCGGCTCTCTTTTCTCTGTGAAGCATGAGGCAGAGCTGTGTGCTGAAGGGAATGTGAAACAGTTTCTGCCCTCAGGGAGCCCGGCGTCCTAAGGGGTTACTAGTCTGATTATTCCTTTTACAGTAACTACAACTAACTCCTTAAACTCAGTCTCACTTTATCTTTGGCCTATTTTAAACTTTAGAACTCATTATTTAAAAAAAAAAATTCATTTGGGGTTTTTCCTTATTAGGCAATTTGTACAATACAGAAAACTTGAGTAAAAAGAAAGGGTAGCACAGAGTCCCCCAGAATCCTTCTGCCCAGAGACATCCACTGTTAAAGTCTGGCTCTTTCTTTTCTGTACAATCTCTATTCATGGCTCTTCGCAAATTTTCAAATGGTTGCCACATGATTCGCTCCACTTCCTTGTGTTAATTTAAGGGGAAAAGCAGAATGCGCAGTGTGTATCTCAGAGAAACCGCTCTGCAGGCGGTGGGGCTCCTGACCTTGAAGAGCTGAACAGGGCTTTGCTCCCTCCCTCCACGTTTTCCGAGGCCCAGGCTTCCTGGAGGGCCAGGCAACACTAGGCAGCACAAGTCCAGGGTGCAGCCTTCAAAGGGGGCTCGTCTGGCTCCTACTCTCTGTGCAGGCACAGTCCGTGTGTCTGGAAGGGAAACTAACCACTGATCTGTTCACCAATACTACTTTCAAACAGTTCTTAGGAAATATGGCAATCAAAGTAAGGTCTTGCTGCAGGGCCCGGTCCTGGGAAGTCTCAAGACAGCTTCAGGGATCTGGGGCCGGCATCTCTGTGCTGAAGGATGCTGCTGGCCTGGAGAGTAAGGACGTGTGCAGATGTGCTTCCGCTTAGGCCTCACTTCCACAACAGGCTGTGGACAGCAGCTTGCTGAGGGGATGGGAAGCCAAACAGAGGGCATGCCATATCAAGAAAGAGATCAACAATTCTGAGAGCAGAGGCATGAGGGCACGGTCAAAGCCCAGGGAAGAAGTTCTTCTTCCAACAGACCTTCCCAGTCAGGCTCTATGCGGGGCACTGTGTTGCCATGGAAATGGAGGCAGCCACCAGGGGGCTAAGTCTGTGGCCCCAGAACAGAAGCAATTCCAAGAATGAGCAACTCCTCTGAATCTGGAGGAGTGAGGGGAGGGAAGAGATCATGGTTCCTAAGAAGGGGCTTTGGCTACTACCTGGGTTTCATGTGCATAGATGCTGCGAGATGAAAAGGAATACTTGCAGCATAGAAGGTGCCCATCGGGTCATGCGATGGTTAGTAGCCATAGTTTGATCACATTTTTCTAGAATAAAAATAGGGGATCCCCCCTTTAGAGATGTACACGGGCTCTAGGAAGCCACCTGAGAAATCTTGTGTTGGCCACAATACCTACCCCATCACCCTCCCCAGTCTCTATTCATCTGTTTCCAAAAAGAAATGTCACCAGATGGCCCTGCAAATGTCACCTGGCCATCAGCATGGCTTTACCCCAAACAGGGGGATATCTGAGGACCTAATTCATAGTTGGTTTTCTTCATTCCGGGTCAGTTTAGGGTACTTCACTCAGCATTTAGTGCTTTCTTAACACACTGGGCTGGACAGGAAGGTCCATAATTGTGCCGTCATGAGAGAGTATTACTTTTACATTTAATGGAGAAGGGTCCCAGTCACTCAAACTCCTCCCCGGTTAGCATTTAGTGCCAAATTCTCCCGCCTGGTGCCTCACGCACTGTGCACTCCCTCAGCATCCGTAATACCCTGAGCTATTTTTAGCATTTAATCCGCTCCAGGTATCAGAGCCATCAGCCCTTGTTTTTCTTTGTTTGTTTGTTTTCGAAAGAGAATCCTCCCATATTTTCAGAGGTGAGTGGTAGTTTTTAGGAATTGAACTGGTCCTTCTTTAAAAACGGGATTTTTATTTTTTATTTTTGTTTTTTTCGGCTTCCCCTTATATTTTATGCCCAGGCTCGGGTCTCGGGTCTCACCCTGGCCCTGGTCCTGGCTCAGTGTGTTTCTCAGCTGTAGCAGGTACAGAAAGCAGCCATGGTCAGTTTGATCCTGGAGAAAGAAAGGGAAGCTGAGCTCCACAGGCTGAGGAGCTGCCAGGGCCACAGGCAGTGCTGGCGTGGGGAGGGGTATGCTGGGCCCTCAGGATGAGGGGCCGCACATCCTGAGGGGGTTTTGAGCTTCCCACAGCTTTTGAGGAGTGGCTTCTTAAGGAGTTACGAAATTCACAGGTGGGTTTGCCCATGTCATCACCACTTGCTCTCCCCACTGGGGCTGGGAGCGGGGGAAATGGGAGTTAGTGGTTAATGGATAGAGTGTCTGGGATGATGCAGAAGTTCTAGAAATAGTGGTGATGCTTGCACAATAGTGTGAATGAACTTACTGCTACTGAATTGTACAAGAACCAATGGCTAAAGTGGCAAACTTTATGTAATATATGTTTTACCATAATTTGAAAAATATACAGAAAAACAAAAATCCTCTGCCATGTTTAAAAGAGACTTGGAGCCAGCCCAGGAGAGCCAGACCCGCGTGCTTAGGGCTGCCCTGCTCCATTCGGCACCGGCACATGGTTGCCTTCTCACACCATCTCTATGCAAGGGTCTCTCCTGGGTACTGAGTATACCCATTGGAAATGCAAAACAGAAATCGTATTAGAAAACGTTTGACTCGTCTAAGAAGCATTGGTGTAGTCAAAGAACAGCTGCCCTGTGGCCGAACCCTTCATCCTCTGAGTGCCCTTGGAGATGAGTCTCAGCCACTTTCCATCGGAGAAAGAAGGGGGACTCAAGTAACCCACACTTCTTGTGTGCCAGACTCCAGGCTCAATTACATTTCCTGATTAATTTTCACAAAAGGGAAATGGGTATTATACCCATATTACATAGAGGATATTGAAATGGGGAAGGGGTGTGTGTGTCATTACTTGCCTAAGGTCACACAAGTATTAAGGGACAAAGCAGAGTTTGAATGTCAGCCCATTTGAAGCCTGTGTGCAGAACCATTACAGCACACTCCATAATACCTGCCTGAGTGCAAAACCCCCTTTGAATAATACCTTAGCCACCTCTGGCATAAAAATGGGTTTGTAGCATGATGTGTGTCTGGCATGCTTACCAGAGTCACCTGTGTTCCAGGGGGTTTCACCATGGACCCTCTCCACTTCTCCACTCATGCTACTGGGACCACCCACAACACCCTTCCCCCCCACACACACACTCACCCTGTGTCGTTTTGATGAATACTGCTAGATGTTGCATCAGAGCTAGAATAAGGGGCAGACTGGCCAGACAGATGTCCGAAGAACAAATCAATAAAGGATGGGAAAACACTGAGGTGGAGGAAACTATCCATCATTATTTGTCTCCAGGAGAATACTGCAGACGTTTGGAAGTAACACTGTAATCAGCCACTGAGGGAGAGCGATGACATTCCCAAATAGCGCAGGCTGCAAGGACTGCTCAATAACCTGTCTTCCAAAGATGCAGGCCCAGGTGACTTCAAGCTAAGGGCCGGATTGATAGAGGGGAGCCTAGTGCTGCCTCCATCAACCTGTTTTCTCCATCCCTCAGAGCAGCCAACTTCTCTTCTGATACACATTTACCAGGTAGTTAAACAATACCAGTTTGCACCTAGCTGGCGTGGCTCAGTGGTTCAGTCAGGGAACAGGCCCAGGTTGCAGGCTTGATCCCTGGTGTGGGGTGGGCAGGATGCAGCCGATCAATGATTCTCTCTCATCATTGATGTTTCTATCTCTCTTCCATCTTCCTTCCTCTCTGAAGTCAATAAAAATGTATTTTAAAATAAATAATAAAGAATACCAGTATGAAGGGTGGCCAAAGTCGGCTCCTGCCTGAGCTGCCCATGTGTCCTGATCTGTTCTGCAGGCCACAGCCTTCATCCCTGTCAGCTCCCTCCTGCATCCTAGATGGGTACCTCCAAAACGCAGTGCTGTGGCCTGCGCTGACTCTCCTTCATCTCCCTTGTCTCAAGGTTACTGCTAAGGCCCCATTCTGTCTTTTTTCAGTCTGAGGCTCTCCCCTCTTGGTGCCTGCTCCTCAGCTCCTCCTTGCATGGCTGGCATTGCTATTGCTGCCACCCCCCAACTTTCAACCCAAGAGCATGATTGCTCCTGAAGATAGGATGCTACGTGCATTTTCACACTGCCTAAAAATGGAGAAACTCGCAGCCTTTACAAACACTGCTGAGTAATCTATAAAACAACTGTTTTTAGTGAGGTTTTTGTTTTTTTTACCCTGACACCATCACTAACCCTCTTCCTATTTGTGAGTGATGGCCATGCCTGGAGTGGGGTCAGGGGTGGGGAAAGCATCCACTTGGTAATAAAACCAGTGATTTCTAAGATAGGATGCTCTTGTCTTAAAAGCATCCAGATCAAAGTTACCAACCTTAAGAACCCTGCTTTTTATATGAATAGCTAGGGTTTGAAAGAATAATTTTAATGATTATTTTTGTACTTTGAAAGAATTAAAGTGGTGAGTACTGTATTGCCTATTTCTTTAATGGTTGAATTTAATGAAGAAAGAAACTAAAAGCTCAATAGCTCTTCAGATCTTTAGCACAAGTAAAAGCAGGACCTGTGCATTGTTTGGGGCAGTGGTTACGTTATCAAGAGTCTGTACTAATTGGCCAGGGATGTGGCTAGCCAAGGTCAAGCTCCCACAGTCAGCGCAAGAGGGCCCTGAGGCTTTGGGCAGCCTGTCCGATGGCAGTGACCTAATGCACGATGCAGTGGGATGCTGGCCTACTTTTGAGAGCAGCTCCTGAGGGATGGGGTCCCCACGCGGGGGCTGTGTATCAGACTGGAGCTGCAGACTGCTCCTCCCCTGCCCAGAGCCTTAGCCTGTCATCATTGATTTTTATGGGGAAAGAAAGCATTTCCTTTAGTAAACACCACACCAGCGTCTTCCATAAGATGATGTAATGGGATTAATGATGCACTTTCCAGAATCCTCATCGATTCTGAAGGTGGAAGTAGAAACTTGAAATGAGGCTAAGCTCTGTTTTGTCAACATTTGACTGCTCTTTTAAGCAAAGCATCCTCAGACAAACAGTGGGCTGACTTGAAAGAGATTCTGGTGTTTGAAAACCCAGAGCTTTGAGGATTCTGTCTGTGTAACAGACATCACTAGAAGTGTGACAGGCCTGAGAGGGAGGAAGGAGAAAGGAAGAAAAAAAAAAAAGAGCCAAAGAGCAGCCAACTAGTCTATGCAAGAGCCTGCTGTTTGGGTGAGCTGTTGCTGATTGGCTTGTGACTGTGTTTCCCAGGGAACAAGCCCCACAGGAGTGATGGGGACAGGCTTAGGGGAGGAGAGCAGAAGGACCACCAGACCTTGCTTTTCTTTGCAGGTCTAGGTCTGCTGCTCTTCTGAGGAGGCCCAGGTGGGGAGCAGTTGTGTGGCTATCTGGCCAAATCCCAACAGCTCAACCAGCCAGGCAGGAGAGGTTTGGGAAATGTGTGATTTTATGGAGCAGAGTAATCTTTATATTTCCGACATACATGATTTTAAAGGAAATGGGTGTTGCCTTCCTAAGAAGTGTAGACACATGTAACCTTAGAATCTCAGGAGTTTTGATGGAAGTGTTGACCTAGCACATCAAAGATGGAGAAGAGATCAGTGACTCTCCAGTAAGGCAGCTGGGCCTGCATAGCCGAGCTGAACGTCAGTGCTGGAATTCAGAGTGAGTTTACATAGACCTGGCAGAAAGTTGCACAACTGATATTCAAGCTGACATCAGCAAAAGCATTTTATTGGATGCTCTCTTGCTTTGTATCTCTGGATGAAGTGAGTCAAACAATATGACCCAGACCTCTATAGATTAACGTGTGGAAACACACAGGGATAAAGAAAAATGAAGTACCTGGTAAATATTGATAGTATTTAAGAGTTCTAGTAGTTGGTGATGATGGATATATTTGTATAGATTGTGGTGAGGTTTAGCGTGTGTATATGTATCTTCAGACTTAATAGGTTGTTTACATTCAATGCATAAAACTTTTTGTATGTCCACTATATCTTTTTAAAAATATATATTTGTATTGATTTTGAGAGAGGAAAGGAGAGGGAGAGAGAGACGGAAACATCAATGATAAGAGAAAGTCATTGATCAGCTGTCTCCTGCACTCCCCACACTGGGAATTGAGCAGCAACCCAGGCATGTGCCCTGACTGGGAATTGAGCCATGACCTCCTGGTTCATGGGTCGATGCTCAACCACTGAGCCACACTGGCCAGGCTGCCCACTATATCTTAATGAGGTGTTTTTTGTTTTGTTTTTTTCTTAAAGAAAAGTCTGAATCAACCATTAGCAAGTCTGTGATAACTATGTAATTTTTGTCTGGTCCTTTGGGGAATAGTGTAGAATCATGTGACATGAGTTCCATGAAGTTGTTAGGGAAGATAAAATACACCAATGAAACATTAAAGTAGCAGTACAGAGCAGGTTCTTACAAACATGTGACATGCACAGAGATTACAGAGAGGCTCATACACACACGTGACATGCACAGAGATTACTGTGAGCTGGAATGATGAGAGAGGCACAGTGGCTAAGTAGTGGTGAGTTTGAGTGGAGTTATTTCCAATGCAGTGGTGGGGGGTATGCATTGAGGTATAAGAATAAAATATTAGAATTTTTATTCATATTATGTTGTTCTTATGTCTTTTTACATATGTTTATTATATACAATTTGTTAAAATGTTCTATAAGTATATTAGTTATAAGTAAGTACTAAATGTTCCAGTTATAAATAAATGTGTTTCCTCTTAGCTGCAAATTCGGACTCTCTTGACCAAGCTGGAAAACTAAAGCTGGGATCTTTAAATATTTTCCCTTTGCACCTGGCACAATGTTAAACTCTGTCAGTAGAGTGCAGGAGAGGCAATGAAAGGAAGGGGATTCTACCTAGTTCTGGTGTCCTCCCGTCCCCCACCTTCTGCAGTAAGCACAGCTTCTTCAGCACCCATTCCTGCAGTGTAGACTACGCTTCTTCAGCACCCAGTCCTGCGATATAGACCAGGCTTCTTCGGCACCCTTTCCTGCAGTGTAGACAGGATTCTTCAGCACCCTTTCCTGCAGTGTAGACCAGGATTCTTCAGCACCCTTTCCTCCAGTGTAGACCAGGCTTCTTCAGCACCTTTCCTGCAGTGTAGACCAGGCTTCTTCAGCACCCTTTCCTGCAGTGTAGACAGAATTCTTCAGCACCCAGTCCTGCAGTGTAGTCCTGGCTTCTTCAGCACCCTTTCCTGCAGTGTAGACCAGGCTTCTTCAGCACCCTTTCCTGCAGTGTAGACAGGATCCTTCAGTACCCTTTCCTGCAGTGTAGACCAGGCTTCTTCAGCACCCTTTCCTGCAGTGTAGACAGGATCCTTCAGTACCCTTTCCTGCAGTGTAGACCAGGCTTCTTCTTTTGCACCCTTTCCTGCAGTGTAGACCAGGCTTCTTCAGCACCCTTTCCTGCGGTGTAGACCAGGCTCTTCAGCACCCCTTCCTGCCGTGTAGACCAGGATCCTTCAGCACCCCTCCCTGTGGTGTAGACCAGGCTTCTTCTTTAGCACCCTTTCCTGCAGTGTAGACAGGATTCTTCAGCACCCAGTCCTGCAGTGTAGACCAGGCTTCTTCAGCACCCTTTCCTGTAGTGTAGACAGGATTCTTCAGCACCCTTTCCTGCGGTGTAGACAGGATCCTTCAGCACCCAATCCTGCAGTGTAGGCCTGGCTTCTTCAGCACCCTTTCCTGCAGTGTAGACAGGATTCTTCAGCACCCTTTCCTGCGGTGTAGTCCTGGCTTCTTCAGCACCCTTTCCTGCAGTGTAGACAGGATTCTTCAGCACCCAGTCCTGCAGTGTAGAGCAGGATTCTTCAGCACCCTTTCCTGCAGTGTAGACAGAATTCTTAAGCACCCAGTCCTCCAGTGTACACCAGGCTCCTTCAGCACCCTTTCCTGCAGTGTAGACAGGATTCTTCAGCACCCAGTCCTGAAGTGTAGACAGAATTCTTCAGCACCCTTCCCTGTGGTGTAGACCAGGCTTCTTCAGCACCCTTTCCTGCAGTGTAGTCCTGGCTTCTTCAGCAACCAATCCTGCAGTGTAGACTAGGATTCTTCAGCACCCAGTCCTCCAGTGTAGACCAGGATTCTTCAGTACCCTTTTCTGCAGTGTAGACCAGGCTCCTTCAGCACCCTTTCCTGCAGTGTAGACAGAATTCTTCAGCATCCTTTCCTGCAGTGTAGACAGAATTCTTCAGCACCCAGTCCTCCGGTGTAGACCAGGCTTCTTCAACACCCTTTCCTGCAGTGTAGACCAGGCTTCTTCAGTACCCTTTCCTGCAGTGTAGTCCTGGCTTCTTCAGCACCCTTCCCTGTGGTGTAGACCAGGCTTCTTCTTTAGCACCCTTTCCTGCAGTGTAGACAGGATTCTTCAGCACCCAGTCCTGCAGTGTAGACCAGGATTCTTCAGCACCCTCTCCTGTGGTGTAGACCAGGCTTCTTCAGCACCCTTTCCTGCAGTGTAGACAGAATTCTTAAGCACCCTGTCCTCCAGTGTAGACCAGGCTTCTTCAGTACCCTTTCCTGCAGTGTAGACAGGATTCTTCAGCACCCAGTCCTGAAGTGTAGACCAGGTCTCTTCAATACCCAGTCCTGCAGTGTAGACAGGACTCTTCAGCACCCTGTGCCCTGCTTTTGTAGTATGGGCAGCTGCTTCAGTGCCAGGATCCACAACTCAGGAGGCCTCTTCAGCAGTTGGCTCTGCTGAGCACGGCAGCCAGCAGCACTCGGTGGCCAGCAGTTTCTGGCACCCGCTTGGGTGGGTTTGTAGCTCAGTGCCTCTGGTGAGGCACCATTACCTGCTCTCTCTTTAGACTCCCCTGTTCTAGATCACCATGGTCTTTAGAGTCTCTTTACTTCTTGCTAGCTCATCATTCATTACTGTCATCCTCTATCCCATTAATAATTCTTCATATTGAACTTTCCCTGCCTGATTTACTGGATGGTTTCTCTCTCCAGTTAGCACCCAGACTGATACAATGCACTTCTATTAATAAAAAAAAAAAAAGTAAAACAAGTATGCACTGCCAATATGTGTGTCTTTTCTTATGAGTTATATTCATGTGCTATTTACTAATTTGATGAACATGTTAAAACATACATATAATTTTAAAATATATATATTTTATTGATTTATTAAGGAGAGGAAAGGAGAGAGATAGAGAGTCAGAAACATTGATGAGAGAGAAATATTGATCAGTTGTCTCCTGCACACCCCCTACTAGGGTTGTGCCCGCAACCAAGGTACATGCCCTTGACCGGAATCGAACCTGGGACCTTTCAGTCCGCAGGCCGATGCTCTATCCGCTGAGCCAAACTGGTTTCAGCAAAACATACATATAATTTAATAAGACTAAGATAAAATATTATGCATTAAGTTTATTTTAACTATCTTGTTGGTTATAATGGCTTTATACTGTCATTAGCAAACATCCCAAGTAACAATATAGACTAAGTATCATTAATAATTGTGAATAAATCTCTGCATTTCAAATAATGTTTTTGATTGGGATTGATGGAGATTGCCTGTGCCTATCTTTATATTAAGTATGAGTAGACTTCCTTTTTAAGATAACAAAGGCAAAGAGAAGTTCTTTTGTTTCCCTACCCTACTGCACAGCTCTGGGGTGTATGAACTCTCTTTAGACTCCCCTGTTCTAGATCACCTGCTTGTCTCCTTTCTAGAATATTACCTAACCATAGCCATAGTGATTCCCATAAAAAATCATGTCACTCTCTTAAAACATTCCACTGGCTCCCCGTAGCTCTTATGATAAATTACAAAACGTATTTGTAGGCCACTTTTGAGCAGGCCACCCATTTGCAGACATGCAGGTCCCCAGACTTGGTGAAGCTGATACTTCAGAGTCTGGCAGTACCAGCTGTGTCTTCTTCCCTCTCACCTCGCAACCCTGAGTGGGGGGACACACACTGAGCAGTCCTATACCAGGGCTTTCCTGTCGGATTCCATATCCTGAGGCTTGTATTTCCGCAAATCAGACACATGAAACCCAAAAGAGGTGATTTTCTCTTTATTGCCATCTGAAGAGCTTTTGAGTAAGTTGGTAATTAAACATGCTCTCAGTTGATTGGTGTTTTTGCCTATTCTCCTTTTTTTTTTTTTAGCATAATGTTTTGTGTTTTCTTTTTCTTGGTCAAAAAACAAAAAACAAACAAACAAAACCCACAAAAAAACAAAAACGACTCATTTGCTGGGCTCACTGTGATGCTTTACAATTTGTTCTCAGAGGTGGTGGTGCCGGCAGGGGCTGTGGAAGTATATCCATCATCTGACTTTTCACTGTCATGTCACCCCCACAGTGATAACATGGATGCTTGGAAGCACTCTCGCAGCCTGCTCTTCCATTGCTCTCTATGCCTCAGTTTTCTCACCTGGAAAACATATCTACATATGCAGTTGTTGTGAAGAACAAATGAGTTAGTGTTTGGACTAGTCCCTATAATAAAATAGGCGTTTCAATAAACACTAATTTTTTTCAAGGTCCCCGCCAAGTAAAAAATACATTTCCATAGGTTTTCTGCCTGCTACTCCTCTCAGACACGTCCATATCTGACCCCATGTGAAACCCAAAAGAGGCGATTTTCTCTTTCTTGCCATCAGACTCCTGAATCTGAGCTTTCCAGCTGGCACAATACAGGACACAGATGTGCCGCAGATGGCTTACAGGTGTGCTGAGATATGATTTCCCTTCGGCTTTCTGGGAGGCCAGATGGGATTCCATTACCTCTGGTCTTACTTCATTACCTAGCCAATTTACCCCAGTGTATTCTACAGATATGGCTTTCTGAGTTTGCCACAGCACAAAATATTAAGAGAGTGTTTCCTTTTACTCTTCTTCTCTTATCTCTTCTGTTGATGTTTCTGGCCTCAACTCAAATCCCAACTTTTCCTTAAATCCTTCCCTACCTTCCTTACCCAGGAGGAATAGAAGTATCTACCTGAAGCAAGTTACTCCGCTTTCTTCTGCCTCAGCTATTGTCTGATCCATTAATTACACAATTGGACAGATACTGGGACTCTGCTTTGGGACATCTCTTCAGTGCTGTTACTGAGTTGAAGAATGGAGAGAGGGCAGTGAAATTGATGGTGCTGGCCTTAGAATGGTACACAGAGGAAAGGAACCTTATCAGGGTTTGCTGGAATTTGTCCAGGGTCACCTGGAGCTGGAATTGGAATTCCAGGGTTGTTATAAATGACTTACAGTTGTGCTGTTTGTGTTGCTCACGCTGTGTCTTCTCTCCCTAGTAGCTCCTTGGGGGGCCATTCTTTTTCTTGCTACTTGGGTCTGCCACAGCAAGCCTGGCCCAGGGCCCGGGACAAATAGGAGCTCATAAAATGTTCCTTATTCGAGCCTGATAGCCTTTTCCTGGGATTTTATTTGAGAATCAAACCTAAGCCAATTTAGTAACATGATAGTTTCTCACATGCTCCTTAACAGTCTCAGGTCTAGGCTGAGATAGCTGACCATGGGTTTGGGCCTGTCCACCAGCTAAGGTTGGTCACTGTGGTTAAAGTCAACAGATGCTAATGAGCTTGACCAATGAGGGAAGAAGCAGTTCCAAGAGGCTGCTTGTCTGGATCCCAGTTGTAGTTGTAGCACAGAAAGTAAACCTGAAATGTTTGGTGAGTCTACTGTTTGCATCTTCAAACTTGAGTCACCTTTCTCATTTGTGAAATTTAATTGTAACAACTTTTTTTGCAATTTGGACATTCGGCATCTAGACCAAGCATGTCAAACTGAAAGGCTAACACAGGCCAAGTAAACAAGGCATGCGACCTATGAGTTTGACATGCCTGATCTAGACCATCCTTTGGCAGAAGTGGTTGCTTCTGTATTTCAGTGTCATAAACTGTGAACAGTTAGTATCAAGGCTATAGCCTAAGAACACTGCCTCTTTTATTCTCTTCCCAATTTATAAAGGAAAGCATGTTTTATTTTTTTTTCTCACTAAAACGTGAAAAAAAGTTACATTTACTCATTTTCTGTTTTAGCAAGGCTAAAAATATTTTTAAGAACTTATAGTCCATCATTAGAGGCACGATGCAGGAAGATTCGTGCAAGAATAGCCTTCCTTCCCCTGATTGCTGGTACCACCTTTGCTCCCGCCAGAGCTGCCTTTCCACCTTCCCATGCTGCTCAGAGGCCCAGAGCGGCTGGGGTGGTGCAGAACACCTGCATCATCACCATGGTGATGACAAAAGCATCCCACCCCTGGCTGCTCTGCACATGCATATGCAAATTAACCTGCCATATTTATTGGGTTAATTTGCATACTCACTCCTGATTGGCTGGTAGGAGTCATGAAGGTATGGTCAATTTGCATCTTACTCTTTTATTAGTATAAATGTTCTGGTGATGTTTACATATTTTAACTGTAGGTTGTATATCAATTACACTTCTGAGCAAACTATTGAAACTCCACAAGGTAAGGAGACTCTTTCACTTACCTTTGCTTACCTGAACTCTAGCACCCCATGCCATGCCTGGCATCTCATGGGTGACAACAGGGATTTTTGTTTTTCTATATATTTAAAACCCTAATATACAAATAGACCAAACGGTGGAACAACCACCCAACTGAACAACCAGTTGATATGATGCATTGACCACTAGAGGAACATGTTGAGCATCGGCAGCAGGCGGTAGAGCACGGAACATGATGAGCGTTGGCCACAGTGGGATGGTGAAGCAGGTGAGCAGAGCACCAGACCAAGAAAGGATGCTGGTTGCTGTCATCAGGGCAAGCCTGTGGTGGTTACTGAAAATTCTTTGCTCCTGCATGCTGCAATCCAGCCTGATGCTCACACCTGCTGCCAGCGCCAGCCCAGCTTGCACCCACAGCCAGCACCAGAGCGGTCACTCACACCTGCTGCTGGCACCCGGTGCCAGCCCTGATCGATTTGTGCCATCAGCTGGTCAAGTGGCGGCTGCTGGCCCCAATTGTCCCCCGGGACTTCTCCATCTTCTCCTGCTCCTGAGGGGTGATCAGGCCAGGCAGCCACTGCTCACACCTGTTGACAGCGACAGCCCCATTCACACCTGCTGATGGTGCGGAGGATGGGCCGAGACCTGCCCCTGTGCCCACTGCAGCCTCTCGGCCCATAGTTCCTTTCAAGGTGCATGAATCCATGCACTGGGCCCCTAGTTTTTTTCATAAATGAGTGAATGGCTAACTGAACTTTTTTTTTGCTAAGTAGTAGTTTTTATTAGCTTCTAGTTCTCATTACTTTCTCTTTACTGTCATTTTCAGAGGACTGTTTTAATTTTTCTAATGGTTTTAGTTAGTGTGGATGGACCTCCCAGGTTTTTCCTGTTATCATAATTTTATTTTTTATAATCTAATAGGCAAACAGAATATAGCAGGATGATTTTTGACATGATTTGTGTTTCCTATATTAATGAAGATAAACATCTTTTTGTGTGTTGGTTGACCATTTGTTTTTCTTTGGTGACTTGTCTGTTTCTTTCATTTGTTTTTGTATTGGGATTTACTTTTTTTCTTAGAAATGTTTAAGATCTCTTAGAAGTTAAAAGTGTTGGCCTTGGTTGCTTTTTGACATTGGCAGATGCTTATGCATTCACATATGTGATGTTCCACCATCGGAGATGCTACCTTTGGAGCTGGGCTTGGAAAATCCCTCCCATACCACCCACTCTCCTAAGATTACAGGAATCACCTGAGTAACAACACCAACATCAAGAACTAACATTTACTGAGTACCTAACCATTTGCCTAGCCCTAACAATGTTTGTACATGTTATCTTTTTTTTTTTTAATCACAAAAGCCTTATGAGGCATATGATATCATTATATCTAATTTTATAAGTGAAGAAACTGAGACACAAAATGATCAAGTGACCTGTTCAAGGTCACAGAGAGAGGAGCTATGCCTGGAGACAAACTCAGGCAGTCTGATTTCAGAGTCTGAATACAATTGGAATGAATTTTGTACACATACATGCTTGTGATTTTAATTAATTTCTTCAACTAATCAGTTATATCAACCCCAACTGAATAAACCAGCCTTTCTAAACTACCGATATCTATACTAATAAAAGGGTAATATGCTAATTAGACTGATAGACTGGACATCTTCTGGATGTCATTCCAGATGTCATTCCAGACATCCTGCCTGACAAAGCTGGGAATGTGGCTGGTCTGCAAACCACCCACAGCCCCTCATCCAGGTCGGCCCACTCTCCAGTGGATACCCCCATCCTGATCATGGAGTGGCCAGCCTGAAAACCCTCAGAAGCTCCAAGCCTAGGCCAGCCCCACCTTCCAGTGGGGACCCCCACCCTGATTGGAGGCATGGCTGGCCTACAAACTGCTGGTGTCCCTTTACCCCGGTGGCCCCACCCCCCTAGCGACAGCCCCCACACCCATCTGGGGCCCCATTTAGGGCAGGCCTGCTGCCCCTCCCCCCATGCACTAGGCCTCTATACAGTACTATATAATAAAAGGGTAGTATACAAATTAACCCTAATGGCAGAACAACCAGAATGACCACTGGACCAGTCACTATGAAGCGAACTGACCATCTCTTGGTTTCTTTCCTAGCCGGCAGGCACCCATCACCCTATGGCGAATGGGGAACCGAGGATGGGTGGTGGCAGGGGGCAGGGCCAGCTATGGGCAGCTGGGGAAGATGGCCCTGATCACAGGACAAGCTTAGGGATTGTACCTGTGCACAAATTTCTTGTGCCAGTCCTCTAGTTGTCATATAAAAAATACTCATGTTAAACTTTTGTGCAGTTTTCATATTTGAGCCTTATACGTCATCACTAAACCACCTTTTACAACCCACTTTTGACATTTGATGGATGAGCTGCTAATAATTTTGAAATCTATTTCAAATGGCATTGCTAAAATGGTCAGTTTCAGGAGGACCTTCATTTTCATTTGATTAGTGGCATTTATATAATTGATATAATTGATTAAAATTGTATGTCATTTTGTCCTTATTTTGAAACCAGACATAGTAGAATACTTGTTGGATGAGCCCATTAATATAGAATTCAGAAAAGGCAAATCTATTGAGATTCAAAGCAAATTAGTGGTTATCTAGGATTGGGGATGAGAAGGGGGAATTAGCTTTCTTTTTAGGGCAATGGAAATGTTCTGAAATTAGATTGTGGTGATGGTTGCAAATTTCTGTAAATGTAGTATTAAAATTCATTGGATTTTAGCCCCAGCTAGTGTGGTCAGTGGTTAGAGCATTACCCCTCTCACCCCTACACTGACGGATTGTGAATTCCATTCCCTGGGCATGTGAGATAGGCAATAAATGGATGTGTCTCTCTCACAGGATGTTTCTTTTCCTCTCTCTCTCTCTCTCTCTCTCTCTCTCTCTCTCTCTCAAAATTAATGGGAAAAATATCCTTGGGTGAGGATTAACAAATCTATCTATCTATCTATCTATAAAAGCCTAATATACTAAGTATCTGACCAAGTGGTTGACTGATTGGCCAGTCTCTATGATGCACACTGACCACACTGGGGAATACACTCCAACTGGTAGGTTAGCTTGTTGCTGGGGTCTGGCAGATCGGGACTGGGTGAGACAGGACGATTACTGGCCAGGTGGAGGGACCCCACCTATGCACGAATTTGTGTACTGGGCCTCTAGCACATAAATAAATAAATAAATAAATAAATAACCAAATAAAATTCATTGCATTTTACATTTAGAACTTTATGATGTAGATTATGTCTCAGCAAGGCAATTAAAAAACCAACCTCCACCCCACTCAAACACACACCAAAGATGGGAACTTGAAGAGTGCTGATATGAAGCATAAAGTATAAGCATCAAAACAGTATTAAAATTGGGATAAGTATAGAAATAATTAGAATTTGAAAGCAGTTCACCGTTATCCTCAAACAGATGTGTTCTTACATTTAGCCTGTTAATTCTAGGATCTATTGTGAATGAAAGAAAATGTTGGGAACATATTGTTAAAACTTGTGTGCTTAGGATTTTAATCGCATTTTTAGTTCTCAGAGAATAGAAATCCCTTTGTAATATCTAAGTATGTTTTCCAGTTTCATACATTTGTATTCTGTATGTTTTTTATGAGATAATTATGTACCAAAGTAGCAGACTGTCTGTATGCTTTAGTCTATTTTTGTACTTAATCTTTTTTCTTCTATTTTTCCTAACTTTTCTGCTAGCAATATGCTGCTATTATAATTATAGCATTTTTTGCTATCTAGTAAGACAAATTTCCCATCTTATTTTTATAAATGATAAAAAGATTGGTTGTTTCATCCATCTAATCTTGCAAGTAAAGCCTTTCTATCATCTAGGAACGATGTTTGAAAGTGAATGATGACATTACTTTGTATTTCTCTTATATTTAATACAACTTTGGTGTGAATGAATATCACGATAATATAAAATATTCCCATCAGTGAATATAGAATATCTACATTTACCCCAGTCTTAAAGAAAAAAAAAAACACACACACACCTCATTTAATAGCATTTTGTATAATTTCTTTATATGGATTCATTACATTTTCTTTTAAGGTTTTTTTTGTGTACTTTATATTTTTGCTACCATTTGAGCATGGGGTATTTTCATTTTTAAAATCTGTTTTATTCACTGCTACATATAGAAAATACTTTTAAATGGAGTTAATTTTCAGTTCATGAAATGCATAGATCGTAAGTACTCACTCAGTATGATGAGTTCTGACACTTGTGTTCATGTATGTCACCATCACCCAAAGCAGGGTATCGTGTGTTTCCATCCTCCAGCTAGTGCATCATGCCTTGTTGTAGTCAACCTCTCCACTTCTATCCCAGTAGCAGCCATTTCCTGACTTCTACTACCATGTCTTCCTCTTCCAATATGTCATACTTTTGTGGGAAGAGGGGTTCTTTTGTACCACATAATCTTTTGATATCCATCCATGAGGTGAAGTATTTTTACAGAGTAATATTGCACTGTATGAATACAACAGAATTTGTTTATCCATTCTCTCGCTTTTGGACATACGGGTTGTTTCTAGTATTGGTGGGGTTTTTTTTCCTATTGTTTGTTTTGTTTTGGGCCATGAATACAGTTGCTGTGAACATCCTTACACAAGTTTATGCATGGACATACGTTTTTAAAATTTTCTTGGATAAATACCTAGGAGTAAAAATGCCTTGGTCACAAGGTAGATATATGTTTATAGAAAATACACATAGTTTTTCAAAGTGGTTATACTATTCCAGATTCCAACCAGCAGAGCACTTGAGGACAGTGGCTGTGTGTCCCTGCCAGTATTTGGTGTTGCCATCATTTTACTCTAGCAATGGTTTTCCTTCAGGACTGCTGATGCCAGATCTCTCTTCTTGTTTGTCATATACCTTCTGTTATAAAATTTATATTTGAGCTTTTTGCCCATTTTTATTGGGTTACCTTTTAGGATTTATAGAACTTTTTTATTTTTACATACTTATAATTGAGCTACTTGTTTCATTAATTCCAGTCATTATTTGCTTGTTTATCATTTCTTGTGTGGAGATCATATATTTGCTCCTTTTTTGCAATAATTTTACCTTTTCTACATTTTCCTTATGTATGACATTGACTACTACTTCACAAACTATTGAGAAATGGGAGTGATAGCAGGGCTTCTTGTCCTGATCTTGGATTTGGTGATAATGATCTTTGTGTTACTTACTGTTTTATTAGAAATGGATGTTGAATTTTATCAAATACCAGAGGCCTGGTGCATGAAATTCATGCATAGGGGAGGTGTCCCTCAGCCCAGCCTACACCCTCTCCAATCTGGGACCCCTTGAGGGATGTCCTTCTGAGGGATTGGGCCTAAAAGGCAGTTGGACATCCCTCTCACAATCCAGGACTGCTGGCTTCCAACTGCTTGCCTGCCTCTGCCTGATTGCCCCTATCTGCTTCTGCCTACCAGTCTGATCATCCCCTAACCACTCCCCTGCCAGCCTGATCAACACATAATTGCTCCCTGGATGGCCCAATTGCCCCTAACTGCCCTCCCCTGCTGTCCTGGTTCCCCCGAATTGTCCTCCCCTGCAGGCCTAGTCCCCCCTCAACTTCCCTCCTGCAGTCCTGATGTCCCCCAACTGCCCTCTCCTGCTGACCTTGCCTCCCCCAACTGCTCTCCTCTGTCAGCCTGGTCACCCCTAACTGCCCTCCCTGCTAGCCTGATCACCCACAACTGCCCTCTCCTGAAGGCCTGGTCCCCTCCAACTGCCCTTCCCTGCAGACCTGGGTCTCCCCCAACCAACTGCCCTCCCTTGCTGTCCTAGTCTCCCCCAACTGCCCTCTTCTGCTGGCCTCGTCACCCCTAACTGCCCACAACTGCCCTCCCCTGCAGACCATCTTGTGGTAGCCATCTTATGTCCACACGGAGCAGCCACATGGTGGTGGCCATCTTGAGTCTTGGAGTGACAGTCAATTTGCATATTTACTCTTTTATTAGATAGGATCTTTTTTCGTTGAGATGTTTGCCTGATTTTTCTTCTTGATCCACTAGTGTGATTAACTAATTTTGAAACATCCATGTCTCTTGGAGTAAATCCTACTTATTCAAGATGTATTACTAATATGGATAGATTTTATTTGTTAATGTATTATATAGGCTTTTTCAACTATATCATGGAAGAATTGGCCTATAGTTTTGTTTGTTGCTTTTTTGTTATTGTTTTCTGTGGAAGTGCTTGCTTCTTTGTGCATCTTTCCCAGATATTTATTTCAGTGTTATACTGAAGACAATGAAAGTTATTATATTTTTTTCCTCTGAAATATATTCCCATCCCCTATCAGTTTTACTCTTGAGTGATTTCCTTCATCTTATACATCTTCTTCTTATATTGTTACTGGCCAGTGCTGAGATCCAGAGGTTCCCAAGCCCCCCACTCACTTGCTCTGGGTCCCACTGCTGCAGGTATTGGTGCTCTCAGCAAGCACCTTTGGCTGCCCTGAGTTGTTGAGGTTTGCAATTTATTTTGGAGTGAGTTCTTGTGCACTAAGTCTGAAGGCATTTAATGAGAACATCCATGGCAGCAGCAAGATGAGCTCACATTGACCCTGAGCTAGGAGAAATAGGTTACATTCTATGAAATTGCTGATAGTCCCCCATTTTTTACTACAAAAGTGGCAGCTTCACAGAATTCAAGCTCATACTTGGACTCTCTCCTCCCCGATGTCTGGAAGCACCTGGAGGCTGGGGAAATATTCACTTCTTCTCTGTTAGTGAAGAGACCTGCAGTGGGTGTGATCAGGGCCCTGGGTGAGGGGGCAAAGCTTTCTGATGACTATTTTCAACATCCTTTTTACATTTCTCTAGATTGCTCTAAAGGGCTTTGCTCTGATACCCCAGAGTTCCTGGGAGAATCTTCAGTTAGGCCCCTATTGTAAATCTTCCTAGACACAAGGAGCACCGTATGATCCACTTCAAGATCAGACAAGATGAATAGTAGAAACGTGTCAACAGTGGGAGCAATGGCTAATTCAATGACCAATTAAAATACTTCTTAATGATTAAAAAGACCTTGTAAAATACAAGACAATCTAAAGCAATTAGTTAAAAATAGTCAAAGCATAGATTGCAGATTTATTTCAGTGGCCTCTCATTGGTTATTTGCCTTCACCTCCTCCTCCCTCCCCCTTTAGTCTGCTCTCTACACAAAGATCCCATTACCTTTGTGTTGATTCTTGTCACATTTTTGCCCCAAGTCCTCTGATAATTCTCATTTCATTAGAATAAAAGCCAGAGTCCTCTGGATTTGGACTCCTTTCCCCATTATCTCTGAAATCATCCCATACTACTCTCCCAAATATTTTCTCCCCTTCAGCTATACTGGATCCTCCTTTCTGATATTTAGACACACTCCAGACTCAGGCCGTGTTCTCTGCCTGAACCACTCCTCCTAGATACCCATGTGCCTTGCCTGCTTCTTCCCTCCCTTCCTCTTCTTTCAAATGTCATCATCTGATGTCTTCCCTGACCATCCTATGTAAGATAGAATTTCCTTATACTACCTCCTATCTCCCTGTAAATTTTTAGTAACACTTTTCACCATTTAACATACAATATAGTGTACTTATTTAATTTGTTTATTATCTGAGTTCTAGAATGTCAACTATAATGACAACCCCATGACAGCAACGATTCTTATCTTTTCCCCCCTTCTTTGTAGTCTCAGCACTTAGTACAGAGCTGGGTACCTGGTTGGTATTGAACACCTACTAGTACTTGTTGAATAAGTAAATGAATAAATTTAAAATGAAGACTTTTTCTGAGACATGCCCAAGTTCTCCCCTGCCCTCTACAGAGCTGCCTTTATCCCTGTCCTGGGTGAATGGGAACTATGTAGAGAGAGGAGAGAACTCCAACACCACATTCTAGGGAGGCAGAGAATTCCTCAGGTGGTCAGGGCAACCTCAGTGCTGGGTTTGTGACCCAGATCATCCCAGCAGGCAGAATAACGAAGAAGGAGACTCTGTGGCAGTTGACTTACTCTTCCTAGAAATGCCTATGAGTCTCAAGTGGAACATTAGATGTTGAAAACTAAAGACCCTCTTCTGAGCTCTGGGAGTTGGAGTGGGAAGTTTGTTCTAAAAGTCTAACCTCTCTTACCCAGAATTCGGAAAGGTTTGATTGACACATTCTAAAAATCCCTACCTTTGAATGGAGACTTAGGGTCGGAGAAAGCACACAGAGATGGAAAGAACCTTCAAATCTATTCTCTTTTTTAAATATTGTTTTGTATTAGTTTTAGATGTATGGCACAGCAATTAGGAAATCACATACTTTACAGGTGTTCCCCCCAATATTTCCAGTACCAACCTGGCACCATACATAGTAATTGCTACAGTATTATTGACTGTATTTCCTATGCTGTGCATTACATTCCTCTGACTATTTTGGAACTACCAATTTGTACTTATGAATTCCTTCACCTTTTTTATCCAGTCGCCCAAACCTCTTCCCCTCTGCCTACCATCAGTCTGTTCTCTATTTCTATTAATCTATTTCAATTTTTCCAAATCCATTTTGACAGTGATGAACTTTGTGACCACTGACAATTTGTTCAACCTCTTGGGTGGTATCTGGTAACTGTTTGTAGATCTCAGGGCATGCCTCTTAAAAAGGATCTCTTATTGGTTTTCTTTCCTGTATAATGTTATCCATGGCCTAGGAAATTTTTGTAGCCCCTGTGTCTTCTTTATCTAACTTGTAGATTCTTCAAATGGGAGCAGACTGGTGGAGAGGAGTCTGACTCCTCTGACCTATCAGTCTTTCCCTTTAGACTTTAGAGACTACTGCTTTTCATTCGCTGATATGTGCCAGAGTTGTGGGAGGGACACTGATAATGAGTTAACTCATATATTTCAGACTATAGGCCTAGTGCACGAAATTTGTGCACAGGGAGGATCAGGCCTAAATGAGCAGTCAGACATCCCTCTCACAATCCAGGACTGCTGGCTCCCAACTGCTCTCCTTCCTACCAGCCTGATCACCTCTTAACCACTACTCTGCCAGCCTGATTAATGCCTAAGTGCTCCCCTGCTGGCCTGTTTGCCCCTAATTGCCCTCCCCTATGGGCCTGGTCACCCCTAACTGCCCTCCCCTGCAGGCCTGGCCACGCTTAACTGCTCTCCCTGCAGATCTGGGTCTCCCCCCCAACTGCCCTTTCTTGCAGGCCAGGTTGTCCCCAGCTTCCCTCCTCTGCCAACCTGGTCACCCCTAACTGCCCTCCCCTGCAAGCTTGATCACCTTCAACTGCCCTCCCTTGCAGGCCTGGTTCCTGCCAACTGCCCTCCCCTGTTGGCCATCTTGTGGCAGCCATCTTGTGTTCACATGGGGCAGGATCTTTTGACCACATGGGGATAGTCATCTTGTGTGTTGGAGTGATGGTCAGTTTGCATATTACTCTTTTATTAGATAGGATAGAGGCCTGGTGCATGGTTGGGGGCCAGCTGGTTTGCCCTGAAGGGTGTCCCAGATCAAGATAGGTGTTCCCTTAGAGTGTGGGGTGGCCAGGGCAAGGGGCCTGTGGTGGTTTTGCAGCTGGCCATGCCCATGCCCCCCAGCGACCCAAATGGAGGCCCTGGTATCTGGAATTTATTTATCTTCTACAATTGAAACTTTGTAGTATGGAACAGAGCCAAGCCTTCTGCTTGCTCCATGGTGGCAGCCACTGAAACTTTGTTGCCTTAAGCAGAGGCCTGGGCTGGCCAGGGTGTGTGAAAAGCTTGGCTTCCTCCATCGCTGGACAACCAAGCCTACCTCCTGCTCTCTCTGTGGCTGTAGCCATTTTGGTTGGGTTAATTTGCATACCGGCTCCTGATTGGCTGGTGGGTGTGGCAGAGGTATGGTCAATTTGCATATTACTCTTTTATTAGACAGGATACAGTGCTTAATGCTTTACATATATTAGTTCATTTAATTTCTGAGAGAGAGGAAGAAAAACAAGATAGAAGTGGATTATTCTCATTGTCTTTATTGGAAGTGCTTCTGAGCTGCCCTGGTCCCACCTACACTACCCTTCATCCCATCTAATAAAAAAGTAATATGCAAATCAACCATACCTCCGCTACACCCATAAGCCATGCTCACCAGCTACGCCTATCAGCCAATCAGAGCGAGTAAGCAAATTAACCCAACCAAGATGGCTACAACCACAGAGAGAGCAGGAGGGAAGCTTGGGTTGCCCCTGGCAATAGAGGAAGCCAAGCTTTCCACACACTCTGGCTGGTGCTTAAGGCAACAAAGTTTCAATGGTTGTGCGAACAGAAGGCTTGGCTCTGCTCCAAGCTACAAAGTTTTAATTGTAGAAGATAAATAAATCCCAGATACCAGGACCTTTGCTTGGGTTGCCAGTGGGTGTGGCCATCCTGCAAAACACCATAGGCCCCTCACTCAGGCTACCCCATGCTCTAAGGGAACACCCACCCTCATCCAGGACACCCTTCAGGGCAAATCAACTGGCCCCCACCCATGCACCAGGCCTCTATCCTATATAATAAAAGAGTAATATGCAGATTGACCATCATTCCAACACATAAGATGACTACCCTCATGTGGTCAATGGAAGCTCTCCATTTCCATTTCCTCCAATGGAAGCTAAATTTCCTAGGCCACAGATGAAATTATACAGATCCTGCCCCAATGTGGACAAAGATGGCCACCACAAGATGGCCAGCCATCAGGGGAGGGTAGTTGGGAGGGACCAGGCCTGCAAGGGAGGGCAGTTGGGGGTGATCAAATCTGCAGGGGAGGGCAGTTAGAGGTGACCAGGCCTGCAGGGGAGGGCAGTTAGGAGTGAGCAGACCCACAGGAGAGGGCAGTTAGGGGCAAATAGGCTGGCAGGGGAGCACTTAGGCATCAATCAGGCTGGCAGGAGAGTGGTTAGGGGGCGATAAGGCTGGCAGGCAGAAGTGGTTAGGGGCAATCAGGAAGGCAGGCAAATGAGCGCTTGGTAGCCAGCAGTCCTGGATTGTGAGAGGGCAGTTGGACATCCCTGGAGGGGTCCCAGATTGGAGAGGAGTAGGCTAGGCTGAGGGACACCACCCCCCTACCCCCCCCAACCCCCCTACAAATTTTGTGCACTGGGCCTCTAGGTGCACTATAATCTCTTATTCCCCTGAGGAGCGTTAGGACATAGTAGACGCAGAAGGAAATGATCTGATGTTTGTATGTGAAGGAAAGGCAGAGCTTCCTTTGCTAAAACCCCATTTGCCCTAGTTCTTAAATAGGGTTCAATCAAGGCAGCTTCGTTGTCTTTTTTTCTTTTCCCCACTAGCTGCAAAGGCAGACGCAGTTGGGAGCAGATAAACGGTGTGAGAAGGTCAGCCTTGAAGGTGGAAACATTGTGTGGTAAAGGGAAGAATCTGGAGAGTTTTAGTTCCCAGTTCAGCTCCTCCAAGTTTCCTTAAGTGTCTACCACACACAAAAAGGAAAAACTGGGCCACCTTCCCCTCACCTATCCTCTTAGATCCTCTTAGGCTATGTGAGGGCTTCCCACTCGTGAGTGCTATAGGCTTTGCAATCAGGCTGCCTGGTTGGGGCGTGACTCTAACACTAACTAGCTGTATGACCTTGGGAGGTTGCTGAACCTCTCTGACAGGGTTCTCCTTTGTAAAATAGCCAGGGACACAGATAAAAGTTCCAAAAGGAAGAAGATACAGCTCCCACCTTCAGTATCTCGCAGTGTAACAAAGATATTTCTAAATTTATGTGGTGATAGAAACATGGACACAGGGTTGCCAGTGCAGAGAGCACAGGCTTGGGGAGACCTGGAGGTTACACAGAGAGAACAACTTGCAAGCTGGGTCTTCAAAAATACAAAAGGACATTTTCCAGCAGAGAAGGGAGCAGACTTATTCAGGTATAAGAAATAGTACTTAAAGGAATGGAAGTAATAAGGAAATCGTAAGGAGTTAAAAATAGTTCCCACTGATTGGGGAATTAGGCATATTAGAGAAACAAAAGGTCACATGAGGAGAATAACAGTCAGAGAAGTCATCTTTTATAGGATATGCCAAGAGGTTCTGTTGAAGGATTTAAGGAAGGAGTGAGATGATCAGATCTGTGTTTATGTGGAGGATGGGATATCCTCGAGGGATGTTCAACTGCCCCCGAACAATCTTTCGGAGACTGGTGCAAAGGACATGGAGAGGAAGAGTGGTAATCAAGACGCATGTTGGAGACTGAATGGAATGACACAGTAATTTCATATATTGCTGAGCTCTGAAGCTCTGAATCTTAAGTAGTAATAGGGATGGAGGGACAGTTGATGGGGACAGAAGAGGGGTGGATGCCTAGTGTGCATTCCCAGTAAAAGGTTAAAAACACCTCTGATTATCTTTGGAGCAGGTCTCTGTCCAGGGGCAAATAAAAATACGTAATGTGTTTTCTTTTGTGATTGCTCATGCCACTGAGCATCTTGGTTTAGTTCACTTACTACAGTGCTGCTTTTTAGAAGACATCTTTGCCAGAGAATTTCACCCTCCCATCTCCCATAAACTATGTGAATTCTTAGTTTTGATGGAAATTTTTAGGATGACAGTGAGGCTGAGGGTGAATTAATAATTATTGCCAACTCATCTTAGTGTTTTCTTTTCTCCACGTCAGTGAAACACGAGGTTAGCAGTCAGAGCCAATAGACCATGCCCAAGGTTCTAAGGATGCTCTAATATTCCCAAATGGTATTTGCCCTTTAAATGAGAACAAATTTTCATTTCCAATTACCTCAGGATTTTTTTTTCTATTGAGAATTGATGGATCTATAAAAAGTCTTTTTAGAATAGATTATTTACATTCAAATTAAATATTAAAGCCTTTTCTGTGGCTCTTTTAACTTATGAAATCTGCTGTCTTTTGTTTTCACCAAGGACACTCTTTCTCTAGACATAGGGAAAATAGGAGCATTAAAAGGTCATCTGTGAATCTCTATTTATCTACTAAGGAAGCGTGTTAAAAAAGAATAAGAGCCGAAACCGGTTTGGCTCAGTGGATAGAGCATCACCCTTCGGACTGAAAGGTCCCAGGTTCGATTCTGGTTAAGGGCATGTATCCTGGTTGTGGGCACATCCCCAGTAGGGGCGTGCAGGAGGCAGCTAATCAATGTCTCTCTCTCATCAATGTTTCTGACTCTATTCCTCTCCCTTTCTCTCTGTAAAAAATCAATAAAATATATAGGAAGGAAGGAAGGAAGGAAGGAAGGGAGGGAGGGAGGGAGGGAGGGAGGAAGGGGAGGAAGGGGAGGAAGGGGAGGAAGGGGAGGAAGGGAAGGAAGAAAGAAGGAAAGAAAAAGAAAGTTTAGGAGGACCTTAGTACTCAACCTTCCTATGTGAAGTGCACCGAGGCTGGGAATTCACCTCCTTTTCCCCATCCCCTTAACGGAAAGGAAGTAATAAGGAATGCGTAGAGAGTTAAAAATAGTTCCCACTGGTTGGGGAATTGGATGTGTTAGAAAAATAAAAGGACACATGGTCCTAGGATGCTGAGTTAAGCATTGCGTCAATAGCTCTCATCGTTTGTGACCTCCCAGGCTCCAGGTCTTCCCTGAAATACAGTTGCACAGTCCCCCAAGTTCTATCTCCTAAATCCCACTTCTGATGACACAATTGCTTTGATCCAAAGCTTTGTCTCCTCCTGCCCACAAGGTTATATCTGAGGTCAGGAAATTGCAGGATGTTAGGGCTGGGACAGGCTTTACTTGCTACTCAATCCTTCTCAAAAGCAGAGAAACCTACCAAACACACAGGGAACTTACCGCCTTCAGAGACAGACTATGGTTTGGGATCGTGAAAGAGAAGACTAAATCTTCCTGGGCTTCCACTTGATGGTTCTAGTTCTTATCCTTGGAACCATTGAGAACAAGGTTAGTCCCTCCTTGGTATGACACCACTTCAGGTATGTGATGATAAGAACCTTGTCTCTCTTGAATCTTTTCCATAAAGCTTTTAGCTCTTCACTGCTCCTCATTCATCCTGCCCCTCTTGCATGGTAGTTGCTGGTCTCTAAAATAAGGATGCTCAGGGCAAAATTTATGTTTTGGGTGTATTGTGGCTGCTGTACACCTTCCTTCTCTGGACTATACCTCTACTGATGTAGCTTAAAGCAAAATTAGTTTCTGGTGGCTGTATCACATTTTGATTCAAAATAAGCTTGAACCATAAAGACTTTTTTTTCACATTATTAGGTTACATCTTCTTAAGAGATTGCATGTACTTAAGAGGTTGCATCATTGGCATTTTAGGCCCTCAAATAATTTATCTTGATGAATTTATATTGTTAGGCTTTATCCACTTCACCTTCCTGTCACACTTTTGATGAACCTTGATTCTGGATTCCAATGTACTTATTCTACCTATTGTGTCATACTCAAATTTTATGTCTTCTTCTAAATTATTGATAAAATTACAGAACTGGGTAATATGAATTCGTGATATTTTACTGTCATTCAGCCTCAGTTTACCCGGATCCTCTACAAGGTGGTCAGATGTTGTGCCAAGGTCCACATTTACTGTGTCTACAAAAGTACCCAGATGTAGGAGTTAGAGCACCCAAATTAAAAAAAAAAAAGCATATAACAAAGCCATAAAAAACTCAATGATATTTTTAGGGTTTCCAAAACCAAACTTTTAAAGTAATCAATCTTGAGCGATGGGAATGGGTTAATGAGGGAAAAGGAGACACATGTAATACTTTCAACAATAAAGAATTTAAATTGTTTAAAAAAAGAGTAATTATAAAAAACATAATTGATTTTGAGAAAGCACTGAGCATTTCGAGGAAGAAGCTCTCTCATAACTCTGGGTCCATGGTCTCCCTCTCTGCCAGTTAGGGCCCCGGCCACTGTCTGCAGTGAAGCTCTGTCTAGATGGTCAGTTCCTTGGGGTGTAAGCCAGTCCCCAAGTTGTCCTTTTATCATCCTCCAGTGCTGAGAACAGCTGAGCACATAGTAAGCCCACGGTGATATTTATCATTCTTCTTCTCATCGAATTTTTGCTTATGTTATTATTATTATAAATTCTATCTGCCATTGCAGCTCTGGGACACAGCTGGTTTCCTGGGTGGTAGAGATGTGACAGTCACCAGGTCATGCGCTAGAAACCTCTGAAGCAACGATCCAATCATGTGGGCATGAGGGGACTGCCATGTCCTCTCCACAGGTGGAATCAGTCCTTTTCTGAAGCTCTTTTCTGTGTACTTACCAGTGCACTGGCCCAGACTGGGAATCCCACACTCAGAGGCATGAGGATGTGCAAGCAATCAGCAGATGCTTCCTTCTCTCTGAAGCAACTGTGAGCCATAGAGAATCATGTGCAATAAGCACATCATAGCAGCCATCTGCCTCATGGATTCACTTCTCCTTTTGCTTTAGCTGTCCTGCAGTAGTTCATGTGAGAGAGGCAATGGTATCTTGGAATAGGTAACCCTATAGAGAAGAAATCTGGACAGAATCTAGATATTTCTGGAGAGAGAAATAACATGCAGCTGTGGGAGGATGACAGACAAGGAGGGATGAAGTTATGATATCTACCAGATTTTGAGTTTTGGTCTTTGGCAGGATGTTTTTATCAAACTAAGATCATGAAGATTTGGGCAGGAAGGATGGGTGGTGAGGGATGGAATCAACTTCATTTTTGAAATATTAAGCTTGAGTTGCCTGTTAGGCAATTTGGATATATGAGTCTATAATGCAGGGAAGAGATTGAGATGGAGATGTAAGTGTTGGCGTCATCCATACATAAGTGGTATTTCAAACCAGGGAACTGGATGAGATCAGATAAGATATTGATGGGGATGTTTTTTAGTCCACCATAAAGTACTTTACACACTTGTGATGCTATTCTCCTGCCAGTTCCCAGCTGAACATATCATTAGTCAAAGCAAATAATTTCTATTGTAGGGCCAGTCCTATGGACTCAGACCTGGCATTGTTTGAGGGAGCAGCTCAGAGAAGGAAAAGGCGTGGGCTGATGGTAGCCCTCTCTCCACACCCTGTGAGGGCTGCTGGGTTCACACATGCCCCAGTACCAGCTCAGAAAGTGTCATCCTCCAGGCACACTTCCAGTGCAGTTAATCACGTTAATATCTATAAATAAAGTGCCATCAACAGTTATTTTAACAGTGCATGCCAATTACTGGTAAGCTCTGTCACTGAAAATGGGTGTTTTTGCCAATTTTGTCATGTCTGGGGCAAGAATTAGGAATACGGTTGGAGTTTCTGAGAAAATAGAATGATCAAATCGTTAACAACTTCCATGTTCCAGGTAGGCCAAGTGTGGGCCAGCAGTGCGATTATTACAGGAGAGGATCAATGACACTTGAGAGAAAGACTGCAACTCATATTTCCTCTCCACTTGCTAAATAACAATTTTTTATTATTTTTTTATTTTTTGCTGCTGTATCTCATAGGGTTTTGTTTTTGAAAGAGACTTTGTAATAACAGGATTTCTCAGTGAGTTGGCAGTACTGAAGATTGGGGGTGGTAGTGACCAGATGTCCCGTTGTGTGATGGTGGCTCACTGGAAATCTGATCCAAAGGCCCCAAAAAGCTGGAATATTGAGGATGCAGCAAATATGCAAAGACCCTTGCATATCAGTTTATTAAATATATATATATTCACTGAGATATTCCTGTGCCAGCCACTGGGAGATATGTGGATCTTGAACTTGAAGAGTATACAGACCAGTGAGGCCAAGAAACATGTAATCAAATGCATTAGTCATAATAGATACCGCATATTTGGTAATTACTGCACACATATGTTTTCTCATTTAATTGTTTAAAAACTCTATGCTTTAGACATTATTTCCAGTTTCCAAATGAGGAAACAGAACAGAGAAACTGAGAAATTATGGAGCTTACCTAAGGTTGTGTAATAGTGAGGAGCTAAGACTTGAACTCAGTTTTGATGAGTTGCACTGTATGTGTAGGCTTCAGGGCCTTAAAATACCAATTAAATCATCATCCTGTGATTGCACTGTCTCTTTCCCCCCACCAGTTGGTGTTTGTATCTCTAGCCTGGCTCTTTCCGCTGATCTTTATATTCCTATCTTCTTGGCTACCTGACTTTCCCATCTGGATCTCACATTTAATGGACCCAAAACTGAGTTACTGATCTCTCCCATGGCCCTTTACATTTAGAAATGAAGGTTGATGGCAAGTCTACCTTTACATTAACTCAGGCCAAAAATACTGGAATCTTTCTTGATTCCTCTTCTTTCTGTCATTTAATCTATTAGAAAATCCTGTTTTTATCTTCAAAATGGGATGACTTCTCACTATCTCTCCTGCTTTCTCTGGACCAAGTCACCTCACCTCTCACCAGGTTCTTTGCAACAGTCTCCTAATTGATGGCTCTGCTTCTGCCCTGTCCCCTCAGACTATTCTCAACAGAACAGCCCGAGTGATCCTATTAAATTAAAGTCAGACTGTGCTACTTTTCTACTTCAATCATTTTAATGGCTTCCATTCCCGCTCAGAGCATAAGCCAAAATCCTTTCGATAACCTACATAATCTGGTCTCTCACCTCATTATGTTTACTCTCTCTCCTTTCCACTATCTCCTTTCCCTTCCTCAAACCTAGCAGCTTCCTCCCACCTCAGGCCTCTGCACTTACTCCTTGGTCTGCGTGGAGTCTTCCGCAGGAGCTGCGTGACTAGCTTCCTTACCTCTTTTCTCCAGGCCCTCACTCAAAAGACACTCTCTTGCGAAGCCTTCCCTTTTAACATTTTATTTAACCCCTCAACACTGCTAAACCCCTTTCTCTACTTCTTCCCCTTTCCATTTTATTATACATGTGTGTTATATGTGTATATATGTATAATTAATTTTATGAATTATCTTGGTTTTATTTGCCACATGTGGATGTGTGTGTTCATGCAGCTATTACTGATTCATCCCAAACTCTGTCAGGTGGTAGTCTCTTGTAAGTACACCATGTTTCATTTCTTTCTATAGAGGACAGCCTTTTAGAGCATAGAGCAGGGCGTGGTGTGGAGAAGCAAATGAAGAAAATCAGTGCATCAGACAAATGTTCATACACACACGAGTCTCTTCCTGATATCTGTATGCAACTCCATTGATTTATTTGACCTGCACAAATGCTGCACTAGTCCATTCCATTCTGGACACTAGTCCACAGCATTCTAATAAGTCTTCTTGGCACTTTGCATGTCAAAATAAAATTTAGGATCCATTGTTAAGTTGTAATGTGATTGGAATTTAGCCTGTATATCTGTTTGGAGGATATCTTTATAATATTGAGCCTCCCATTCTATGAACATGGTATATCTCTTCATTTATATAGAACTTCTTTAACTTTACTCAATAACCCTTTATTATTTTCAGTAAAGGAATAGTGGCTATTTGAGGTAAATTTATTCCAAGATATTTGATGTTTTGATGCTATTTTAAGTGAGTTTTGGTTCTATTTTTATTTTTTACCTTTATTTCCTAGTGTGGAAAAGTGAAATTTATTTTTGTTCACTGACACCATATTCATTAATCCATAAATCATCAATAATCATACTTATTAATTCCAATAATTTGTAGAGGTTTTATTTTTTATTATTTCTTTACATATGTCATCTAACAATGACAAAATAATTTTTTTTACTCAACACTTTATACCTTTTATTTCTTTTTATGCCTTATTTCACTATCTAGGTTTTCATATACAATGTAGAAGTAGTAATATGTCTTAATTTAACATTAAATGAAAAGCTTTCCACATTTCACCATTAAGTGAACCATGCCTTTAGCCTTCTTTTTAGATGCCCTCTATCAGATTAAGTAATACTGTTATCTGGTGTTTTAAAAGCTTTTAACATAAATAATTGCTTGATTTTAATAATAATTTTCTATATTCATTTTGATTATTCTTTTTATTTTGTTACCTTAGACAATTATGTTTTTAAATTCTCATCTGTTAATTCAATCTTATAAACTTGAGATAAAGCACATCTATTAGTAATATATTATTATTTTGGGGGCTGCAGGATGCCTGGATGCCCCAAGCCTGAGGCTGACACTGCCAGGATCATGGGAGAAGGGAAACTTTGCTGTCCTTTTTTTTTCTCTACTTAGTTTATTTTGCCTTTGTCTTAATTTTTTAATAAAACTTTTGGCCTACTAAAAATATATATATTATTATTTTCATGTTTTTCTGCATTCAGTTTTATAACATTTTATTTTTTAATCTCAGTTCAAATATAGTTGGTCTATAATTGGTCTATAATTTTGCCTTTCTTATAATGTCCATCTCAGATTTTAGTACCCCAAATATGATTGGGATGGCTTCATAAAATGAATTGCGAAATAATATTTTCTCTTTTCTGAAAGTGTTTGTATAACGAAATGAGAGTAATGTTATTTCTCTCTAAATATATAATAGAATTCACCAATGAACCCAAGTGGGCCTGAAATTTTCTTTATGGTGAGGTATGTAATTACAGATTCAATTTTTTTAATGCGCCATACTAATTCAGCCTTTAATTCCTCTTATATTGATTTTCTAAGTTTTGTGTTATGAAAAATTCATCCATTTTGTCTGATTTTCAAAATATGTGGGCATAAAGTTGTTTGTAAAATCATTTCTTTATAATTTTAATGCTTTTTTTTACTAAAGATCTGTAGTAGTGTTACATTTCGATCATGACATAGTTATTTGTGCTTTTTCCCTGCTGCTTCCTCTTTTATAAAACTGTCTTGAAAAAAGATTAGCAATTTCTACTACTTTTCATAATCTAACTTTTGACTTTGTTGAATCTCTCTAAATTATTTTTCTCTATTTCATTAGTTTCTCTTCTTATATGCATTATTTTCTTCCTTCTACTTTGGATTTAGTTTGTTCTTTTTCCAAGGTCTTAAGATAGAAGCATGCTTTTATCACTGATTATCAGCCTTCTTTTCTTGTTAAGCATTCAAAGCTAAAAATTTTCCTTATTCGGATTTTTAATTAACCTTTTAATCTTATTTTGAGTTTCTCCTTCACTGTCACACTGCTGCCATGCCCACCATATTGGTGACAACAGACATGTAGAGGTCATTCCTCCAGCAGACAGTCCTGTGACACCAGCTGGGCACCCTACAATGTACATCAGTTCTGACGTTCTCTACCTGGAGAGGGTGTCAGATCCCACAGGTTAAGGGCTCATCCCACAAGACTGCCTTTGCCCTCTCCCCACCCCTCCACCCCGTGTGTCCCTCCCCCACCCCTACTCCCACCCCACCCTCACTTTCAGATTCTAGTTGCAAGTAGTAGGGCCCCAGGAAACCCACAACTTCTGACTTGGCTACACATCGGAAATTCTTATGACCTTCTCCCCCTTGGATTTGACTATTTGCTAGAATAGCTCACAGCACTCAGGGAAGTGCTTACTTATATTTACCAGTTTATGAAAGGATACGGATGAAGATCCATATGAAGAGAGACATCAGGCAGGCTCTGAATGGGTCCCAAGCTCAGAAGCTTTTGTCCCCATGGAGTTGGGGCCCATCACCCTCCTGATAACATGGATGTGTTCACTAGCTGGGAAGCTCTCCAACCCCAATACTGTGAAGATCTGATGGAGGTTTCTTCATGAAGGCATGATCTATTATGAACGCTGATTCTAGCCCCTTCCCTTCTCTGGAGAACGGTGTTAAGGGCGAGGGGTGCTGAAAATTCCAAGCTTCTAATCATGGCTTGATCTTTCTGGTGACCAATCTAGCAGCCACCTGGAAGCCCAATCAGAGTCACCTCAATAGAACAAAAAAGATGCTCCTAGTGCTCTTCTCACTTAGGAAATGGCAAGGGTTTCAGGAACCCTGTGTCAGGAACAGGGACAAAGATTAAATGTGTATATCTTACTACAAATCATGATATACAGCATTCTACATGTTCTGAAATGTGTTATTTTTATTATCATCCGACTCAAGATGTTTATTATTTTCATTGTGACTTTTAACTTAGAGCCATGGTTTATTTGAAAGTGTTTATTTCTTAGTTTCCAAACATATAGAAACCTTCCAGTTATCTTTTTGTGATAGATTTATAGCGTGATTGCATGATGCTCCTTCCTCCTCATAGCTAACATCTCTGGCAGGCTGTGCGGCTAGCTAACCTCTAGCCAGAATGTCTCCCGTGACGTCAGCCATTGCTCTCTGGGTGAGAATGTGTGATGGCTGGGTGCACAAGCATAGGAACCACAACTACCTCTCTCCTCTTCAGTGCAGGAAACTATGTGTGAAAAGGCAGGTAGAAATGAGGGTATTGTGAACACGCAGTAAAGGGTTAAGTCTGCAAGCATAGGGTGCTCAAACCCTGCACATCCCAAAGAAAGGACTGGCCCTGGACTGATTCCTGACAGATATCCTCTAAACCCTAACACACTCTGCTTGATAAGAGTTCCTTGTATAACAGACCTTAGCTACACCCAGGATTTTATGCTAACAGTGTGATTTACAGTGAACTGTTTTGCTCACCCAGGGCCCTGGGCCCTGTGGTTTAACCTCCAGGAAGAGAATGAAGACTGACCAGTTAAGGACAGCCATGTGGGCACGCCTGGCCACCTGCAGTCAGAACCTTGGATTATTAGGGTTTATGTGAGCATTCCTGATTGGCAGTGCTTCCCTGGTATTGCCACATGTCACTGCTAAGAGACACAGTGCTGTCCGGGTGACTCCACTGGTGAGGACAGCCAGAAGCACAGGCCTCCTTCCCTTGGACCTCGCCTTGTGTGTCTGTTCTTTGCTGACTTCCATCTGTGTCCCTTTGCTGTTATAAACTGTAACCATAACAGCTTTTCTGGGTCCTGAGGTCCTTTTAGTGAATCATAAGACCTGAGGGTAGTCCTGGACCCCAATATAGTGGTAGAAAAATGTTGAGGGACTAAAAGTCTTTTTTTTTTATAGTGAGTCTCTTTACCTAATTTATACAACCTTCTATAAAGCCAAGGTTCACTAACTGTGGTGATGTTAAGATCATACAAACAGTATTAGAGAATAATTTATCAGAACTTACAGTTAAATACATCAGATGAAATAAATAAGGCTTCCTCCACTCCCTGCCGAGGCTCCTCATAAAGTGATAGTCAAGGAACCACAAACAGCATAAGTAGTGGAAGACTTGCTTTGACCCTTTGTCACCATCCTCTCAGCTGGTTAATACTTACAAAGGAAAGAAAGCCGAGGGCAGGCCAGACATGAGCTTTACTGGGAAGCTACTGCTTCATGCTCCCTAGGGAACCACTGGTCCATTTCCTGCAGATCCCTGGGAGAAGGGTTCAAACAGAGGGGGAGATAGGCACATGCACGGTGAAGTTGGGGTGACATAGGGAAGTGCTCGCTGTCAGTCTAGCCTGGGAAAAGAATGGAGCCACTGCAAGTGCGCAAAATCTTAGAAAGTTAAAATCCCCAGATAGTTTTCTTTTTCTCTTGCTCTCTTTCTCTGCTCTTGTTCTATCTTGCTTCATGGCCCACACTGACCTGTGTGCTAGCCTCCAGTGCCAGGTGGCCTTAGGTGCCATGTGGACTCCACAGGAAGGAGGTGGAATGGACTGTGCTTTTATGTGGAGCAGAAATTCTGGGCAGTGGCCTTAAATCTGGCCCTGCTGAAAACAAGGTTGGACTTCTTCCATGGTGAGACTGACAGAGATGGGAACTTGGAGGGGAACCCTCTTCATGTTACATCATGTATAAAGGGCCTCAGGAAATGCTTCTCCTCGCAGCACCCCAAGAACTACACTTCTACTGACAATACCTTCAGTTATAAATATAGACAGTTAGGGGTGTCCTAATAGGAAAACCAACATCAAGCAAGAGAAAGTCCAAAATAAATAAATCGCTGGAGAAAAAGGAGATTAAAGCAAGAGGAAGAATTCTAACATCAATCAATGAGGACCAAGCAACATCAGTGAGAACAAGATATCTAAATACCTTTTAGGAAAATTTCAGAAGGTACAACTACAAAGTGAAAGTACAGAAAAACAATCTTAAAACCTCCCTGATTAGGAAAAAAAAAATCTACAAAAGAATGGCATTAAACATCCCAGCTGGAAGTACTAGGACACATTGTGACAATATAAAATGATTTTAAGATAAAATTATTTGAACCTAAGTTCCATGCCAACTTTCTTTTAAGTATTGGAGTGCAATAAAGATTGTTTTAGCTCCCTGTGAACCCTGGGAAAAAAGATACTCAAGGACATACTCAAGCAAAATGAAGATTGTATCTAAAAAGCAGAGATGATGTTTGTTTTAAGACACTGCAGTGAGCCAAGAAATGAGAATATTTTAACCATAGTTTACATGTTTGTTAATAATTTGGCAGGGAAACATAATGAAATAGTGAGAAACCACATTAGAAAAGACAAAAGCATGGTGCATAATAATTTATAGGAAGAAAAAGATTTGGATACAAAATTAACAAGACTGATTTAATAGACATATAAAAATGTACCCATTACAGCGGGAAGATTAAAGTTAGGTGAGGTAGATAAGAGATCAATCAAAGGACTGTATGCATGCATATAAGCATAACCAATGAACATAGACAATGGGGGGTTGGGGTTTGCCTGGGAGGGAGCAGGGGCAATGGGGAGATATGTATAAAAAATTAATAATAAAAAAAGGGGAAAAAATGTACCCATGAACCAAGAGGTCATGGTTTGATTCTTTGTCAGGGCACATACCTGGTTTGTGTGCTCAATCCCAAGTAGGGGGCATGCAGGAGGTAACCAATCAATGATTCTCTCTCATCATTGATGTTTCTATCTCTCTCTCCCTCTCCCTGCCAATAAAAAATATATTTAAAAATAATTTTCCCCTACAAATAGAGAATACTCATTATTTTAGATACATTAGGATAGGATAGAATAGGATAGAGTAGAATAGGATAATTCTGAACTCAATAAAACTAAAAACCAAAATATAATCCTCTGCAAAATCTGTCTTCTCAGAATTTATAAATCTCTATTATTAATTTACATAAAATGAAATTAATCAAATTTCAGTGTATAAGTTTTGTCACATTTATAGTCATGTAACCAGAACCAGAACCACAACACAGAATGTATCTATCACTGCCAAAGATTTTCTATTGTTCTGTAACAGTCAATCTTCTCTGCCCAGTCCTGGTTCCCACTGATCACCTTCTGGCACTGAATTTGCTTTTCCTAGAATTTCATACAATATGTTGTCTTTTGTATATGACTTCTTTCACTGAGCACAATGCTTTTGAGATTTTTTATGTTTCTTATATTGGTAGTTTGTTTCATTTGTTTGCTGAGTAGTATTCTATTGTAGGGATATGCCACATTTCGTTTATCCATTCACCATTTAATGCTATATTTGGGTTTCTTTTGACATTGGGCTCAGAAAAATTGCATACCAGTATTTGGATGGATGTGTGATTTTATTTCACTTGAATAGGTATGGGATTTCTGGGTCATTTGGCAAATGTATGTGTAACGTTAAGGGAAATTGCCAAATATTTTTCCAAATAGTTGACATGTTGCCTTTCCAGCAGCAAGCATATCAGAGGATCATTCGCTTAGCATCTTGAGTAACAGTCCTTCATGTTAACTATTCTAGTGAGTGTGTAGTAGTTTCTCACTGAGGTTTAATGTAATTTGCATGAGGTGTCTGTTCTGATCTTTTGCCCATATTTTTGTCAGGTTGTGTCTCTGAGTTGTAGTTCTTTTTTCTTTTAATATATTTTATTGATTTTTTTACAGAGAGGAAGGGAGAGAGAGAGTTATATTGATCAGTTGCCTCCTGCACACCCCCTACTGGGGTTGTGCCCACAACCAAGGTACATGCCCTTGACCGGAATCGAACCTGGACCTTTCAGTTCGCAGGCTGATGCTGTATCCACTGGGCCGAACTGGTTTCAGCAGGAGTTCTTTATATGGTCCAGATAGAAGTCCTTTATTAGCTATGTGGTTTGCAAGTATGAATTTTCAACCTAACTTAAAGTTATATTATGTATGCTACTTGGACTATATATAGTACAAGAACCTTACAATAGTTCTAGTTTCCTATCTTCCCAGGGGATAACCCCAATAGAATGAGAATTTCTCAATATGACTTTCCAGTATCAGAGTGGCCTTGCTTAGGTTATATAACTCATACCTGAACAGACAACAGTGGACAGTGACATGAACATTTGCTACACCTGAATGCCCGCAGCAGCCTTCCTACAACTTCACCGAATTGAGAAAGAGCTCACCAGAAGAATCCTGCAAGAGGAATGCAAGAGTATCCTAGTTAGACAAGCACTAGAGCAGTCATAGGCTATCACAGGCAAACATTATCAGAGAAAGCGTTTACAGATTGGCAGGTAGAAAATTCACGTACACTTGCTATAAATTCCCAGGATATCTTGCCAACAACACTGACCTTGGTCACACAAAGCAAGAGCACAAGAAGCATTTCTCTGTATGACATTTTCCTTCCCTTCCTTCCCCCCCACCCCCGACCCTAGGGCACTCAGCTACCAGTGACACTTCTGCTATTTGGTTCCTGTCAAGCTAAAAAGAAGCCAAATACCCCACCACCTTTTTATGTGTGACTTTTATCAGAATTCTGGAAAATTTTTTTTACTAGCAATATATTACATGAGAGATGGGTTTGCTGGGATATGAAGCAGGTTCTCAGCCTTGGGACCAGAGCATTCCTTATAGCGAATGGCTGCCCTGTACATTATAGAATGTTTAGCAGCATCCCTGAACTCTACCCACTAGGTGTCAGTTAGACACCCACCTCCCCAGTTTGGGCAATTACAATTTTCTCCCGGTAGTAGAAAATGCCTCCTGGTTGAGAAGCACTAGTTTAAGGGAATGTTTATAAATATCAGGATCTATAGATTCTTTTTTTTTCCTTCTTATTGAATTTGTCGGGATGACACTGGTTAACAAAATGGCAAAGGTTTCTGGTTTTCACTTCTACAACACATCAAGGAAAAACTACAGGTTCTGAGCTCAAATTAGCATCACCTGAGGAGAAAGCAGAGTTAGTATTAGGTGCCATCAGCTCCTGCTCCATATCCTAGCAAACCCATCTCTCATCACAGGAATGTGTCTGTTTTTCAACGCTGCAAATACAGCTCGCAGCACCTGGCAAAGAGCAGTGCTGGACAACCACAACTGCAGCGAATGTTAAAAGAATAAGTGAGCGGCCTTGGCTGGTTAGAGTGTCAGCCCACAGACCAAAGGGTCGAGGGTTCGATTCCCAGCACATACTTCGATTGCAAGTTTGACCCCCAGCCCCAGGGTTTATGCAGGAGGTAGCCAATCAATGTGTGTCTTGCTCTCCCTTCCCTTCCTCCCTTTGATTCTCTCTTGAAAAAGAAGGAAAGAAAGAAAGGTATGGATGATTATTCACAGTGTTTCTCTGGAGAAAGGAGTGACCTTGGTGGTATATACATAAGAAAAGGGGATATTTTATTATTTTACTTTAAAGCTTCGGTAGTTGAACTTTATTGTTTTCACTCTCACAACATAGCATTTTTAATGATTTATTTTAAAGCAAGCATTTTCTCATGGATAATGATTTCTTTCACTTGCAGGGTTGTTTTGTTTGTTTGCTTGTTGAGTACATACGTGGACACTAGCCCTACTTCACATTCTGGAGTAACATCAAGTCTGAAGCTATAATTTTTTTTTCTTTTAACCCATAAGCAGACAAGTCATGTAATATAAATATTTGTGAATGGGGTTTATGTTGGGAAAAAATGTACTTGGCACAACAGTAGCCTGACACGTCACATTCATTTTGTGCACTGGCCTGGAGAGTGTCATGTCTCAGACCCTACAGAGCAGGTGCGTGTGGGCCCTTGGGAATTGTATGCTGAAAAGATTGATGTGGATGAAGCTTCATGGGGTGATTTTGGTCACTCCTGTTTTACTCTGTCTAACCAAGATATTCTGGGCAGATGAGAGGAGAGAAGGAGTGAGCTGGGTGCCGTGAAGCCCTCTGAGGGAGAACAGGTGACTGGGTCTTTCTACTTGAGGCAGACAGAGGGCAAAGGAGTAGGCCAGGGAGTGAGGATGGAAAAAGATAATTTGTGGGGACAGCTGTTGCTTCTCTTTCTCTTGTGTCACAGCAGGACGCTGGTTCAGATACTCCATCTGCAGCCAGCAGCTCCTGCAGATCACCCACATCTGCTCCTTGACCCCTCCACCCCCACCCCTTCCTGTGTAATCCTCGTCTCTCCCCCTCACCTCCAGGCCAGAGGGCAAGGCCCAGCCACCTGGTTCTCTTGAGGTCAGGGTTCCAGGCACCAGGAGCGCCTGGCTTGCAAGGTGAGGCCATTTATTTATTCTAGGCAGGCGATGCAGGGAGATACGAAGCAATCCATCTGCCTTAGCCACCAAACCGATTCCCTCCACCTCTTCCTTCAGCAGAATCGGTCAGGCAGGGAGGCTGGGCGGGCCACAGTGACCTTTCAGAGCTGAATCTATGCTTCTAAAAATAGCAGCATCCTTGGAGAATGGAGAGGGGTGGGGGAAGGCTATGGACGTTGAGCAAGAACTGGGCTCTCCAGAACATTGTCAGAATGAAATTGTATTAATCAGACACACGCACCCAGCTCTGTAACCTCAGGTTTCACAAATTGAAACTAAATGAACTGGCTTCGTTATTTTCCTTTCTGGTTACACTCTCCCTGGGCTAAGATGGAGAAAGAGAAGCATGTCTTCCATCTTATTTGAATGGCTGTATACTGCACGAGGAGATGTCTTCCCCAACAGAGGGGAAAGGGGGCTCCTGAGAGACACATTGCCGCGCAGTGGGAGACCCTAGGCGGTGGTAAGGGCCTGTGGGGCCTGGGTCCCAGCCATCTCTCCCTGCACAAAGACCGCCTGGGGCTCTGTCAGAAGCTGGGTGTGTCCAGGGCAGTGATGTGTGAGGTTGCTGGGTGCCCCTCTCAGGCTTTTGCGGGATTCTTATCCAGAGCCATGTGGGGACTAGATGTTTCCAGGTCCAGGGGAGCCGTGTGCTGGTCTGCACAGGTTGTGTGAGACCAGGTTGTGTGCAGTGGGTAGAGGTGCATGTGTGTACGTGTGTGTTGGTTTCAGGATATGGAGTGTTTGCAGGAGTTTATGGGGATATTGTGGCAAACTGTTTGCGGGGGGCTGTGAAGGGGCATGTGTGGGGCAAGGGTACATACAGACGTTGTGCCGATGTGGGGCCCCTGGGAAGAACTTGGGGGAGGAAACAAGGTAGGAGAGCCTGTGAGGGGCCTGTGAGGCCACATGGGGCTGCGTGAGGCTGGGTGAGAGTGCTGTGATGGGGGCTGCGTCGTTTGTGGCTCTGCGTGGATCGCGATGATGATATGAATGGGCCCACACAGGGGACTCTCTGGGGGCTTCTGCTCTAGGAGCTACATTCAGGGTCACCAGTATGAGACCGTGTAGGGCTGCAAAGGGTGGTAGAGGCCCTGGGTGGCCACCCAGCTTTGCCATCTAAAGGTGGGCTGGGCTTCCTTAGGGCAAGAGGCTCCAGAGTGCAGGCTTCTCCATGTGACTGGCGTAGAGCTGAGAGGCATCAGGGATCCCAAGATGAGTGGAGGGAGCAGAGCTGACCCTCTGGGTGCCACCTTGCAGCTGACTCTCTGCACACTAGCCTGGAGGCTCTTCCTAACACTTCCATGTGCCCTTTCTCAACAGGACAATGTGGATCTTGGCGAGCTGATGTTTTCCCTTTGCTACCTTCCCACTGCTGGCAGGCTGACCATCACTGTTATAAAAGCAAGGAATTTAAAGGCGATGGACATAACGGGAGCATCAGGTGGGACATTGACTCGAACTTTCTCATGAGGTTCTCGTGTAGGATCTTATGAAGTTTCTGGCAGAGTAACAAACACATGGACTCTGGGACCAAACTACCTAGGTGTAAGCCTTGTTTAGACCGAATAGCTGTGTGATCTTAGGCAAGTCCCTCGACCTCTCTGGGCTTCAGATTCCCCATCTGTAAGAGAATGGTAATAATACTAAGTGACATATTATAAGATTACATGAGTTACTTTATATAAAGCCATAAGAACATGCCTGAAACATACTCAATGCTACCTATCATCATCATCATTATTCTCTCTTAAGTCTTCTTCATCATAATTGTGAATGAGCCCCACAATTTACACATAATGATATAGCTTATCTAATTGAGTCTTTCCTCCTTATAAGCAATTACCACTTTAAGCTTACTGAAGATTGAAGAATCCTATCCCATATACTAAAAGGCTAATATGCAAATTGACTGAACGGTAGAATGACTGGCCACTATGACACACACTGACCACCAGGGGGCAAATGCTGAATACAGGAGCTGCCTCTGGTGGCCACTCAGCCAGAAGCCCTGGGCTGGGCTAATGACTGGTGAGCACAGCAACAGTGGTGGGGAGCGGGCCTAAGCCCTCAATTGGACATCCCCCGAGGGCTCCCAGACTGGTAGATTGCACAGGTTGGGCTGAGGGCCCCACCCCCCCTCCAAGTGCATTAATTTCATGCACTGGGTCTTTAGAATCCTTATAAAAGACTCATTAGTGAACTATGCAGTTTTTGTTTTTTTCCAGGGAATCAAACATGGACCTTAAATTCGACACCCGAAAAAACAAGCCCTGGCATGCAGTTCCTAACATACAAAATCACAAGCAACCTTAGCAGGAGTTCCTAAAACATGGTCATAAAGTATCCAGCCCACCAGCTGTTGGCCACTGATATCAAAGGACATCAGATGCAATGCATTCCGCTTCCTATACTCCAGGGTTTTGCCCAGCAGGAAAAAGATGGAGCCCCTCCTGGCTCTCACAGTCCCTCCTGGGCAGTGCATGGGAGTCAGGGCAGCACACTGTTATGCAGGAGGGCAGTGAGGTGGAACCAGGCAAGTCTCCCCTGCAGCAGAAACCAGCCTTGTCACCTGTCACCCCTGCCCAGCGTGCACCCCAAGCCAGCCTGCGTCCCTTCTCTCTGCCGTGCTGAACTGCTTAGCCCTTTGCAACTGACTGCAGGCAGCTCTGGGGGCTCAAGGCCCCCACACTTAGACAAATCAAGCCCCGAAACTCCTCCTGTCCTCTAGGAATTCAGCCCCTCCCTTTCCCGATCTGATGTGTAAGCAAACATTGTCCGGAGTAGCTGAGTCCGGCCCACAGTCCTTTCTCTACGTCTTGAAGGTGCCTTTGCGTTTCTCTTCCTGCCACAGCCAGGCAGGTCTGAATTCTTCCTGGAACATTTTCTCATTCTGTAACAAGTTTTTTCACACTATTTTTAAATTCTATACATTTTGAGGAGACCATGTCCTGTGGGTTTTGTGAATGAGTGCCTTAATTATGCTCACTCTAGTCACTGCCTAGGCATTGTATTAATGAAACTCCTCAAGCTCCGGTCCACGGGCTGGGAAAGCGCACACACAGTCCGTGAACTCCACAGTGAGGAGGCGGCTGGCCTACATCTACATCTATCCTCACAGAAACCCTGCTTCTCGTGGCCTCCACAGATCCCTACGTGAAAGTCTCCATGATGTGTGACGGCAGACGGCTGAAGAAGAGGAAAACGTCCACCAAGAGGAACACCCTGAATCCCGTTTACAACGAAGCCATAGTCTTTGACGTCCCTCCTGAGAGCATTGACCAAATCCACTTGTCCATTGCGGTCATGGACTACGACCGGTGAGAGACCTGGGACCCTCTCAGGGCAGGTCCGCTGTGTCCAGGGCAAGGAGGGCAAAGGGGTGGGGGGGACGCGGGGGGAGCCAAGCTTCTTAGCTGGTCACTGGGCAGCAGGAGATGATGCAAGTGAGCAGCACGTGGAAAGGTGATTGACAAGAAGTCCAAACCACGCTGTCGAGTCAGGTTATGAAAGTGCCTCTTAGCAACCCCATCCTCCCCTTCCCCTTTTTAAAAATCTTTCTCCTTCTCCATAATCCTCTACCCCCACCTCTTCCCCACTGCATCCCCAAGAACCTCAGCTTGGAGAGCTGTGGCTCCAGAGTCCAGTCATCTCTTGAGGTCCTGCCTGGCCTTCAGGGAAAGCTTCCACTCAGAGCAGCAGAGTGATTATTTTAGCCAGACCCCTAAAATTTCCAAATACATAACTTTGTTATTTTTTCCCTTCTCCAAACGTGTTCAATAAAGATCATTTCCATCCACTTAAGTCTGAAAGCAAACACAGAAACGTTCTCTTGAAAATGCTAGAATCAGTATGGATGACAGGGTACATTAAAATGTATAAGAGGCTCGACTTTCTAATTAATACAGCACAGAAGAGATATTTATAGCCTACGTGTAGCCAATTGTGTATTTAAAGGACAGATTTGAAAAACAGTCACTTTAATATGCAAAGAAAGTACCAATAGGGAATTATATATGTTAAACCAGTCATTAGACTGAAGCGAAAAGTCTCCTTTTAATTGGAAACCTCCCACGTGGTCCGGGTACAATTATGAAAAAAGTCATTCTGACTTCTAATACAATGTTCCAAATACTATTTGTAGCTAAAGTTTTTCCCACGTACCCCTGAAATGTCAGCAAAGCAGCCCCAGTGCCCTAAGCGCTCTTTCCAGCAGATGCCTGGGGGTGGGAAGCATAACCTCTTCCAACCCAGGGCACATGGGTGGCTGAGCTGCCATGGGTGGGCCAGCCCACGTAGGACAGGAGACCCCCTCCTGTCTCCTCTGGATGACACACAACACCGTAGTGTCAGGCCACAGGAGGGGACATTGTCCACGAACCATGGAAAGCTAGGCCAGCATGTTTCAGGCTATTGCCAAGTTTCCTGCATCGACAAATCTGATTATGTGAGCTCTGCTTCAGTTTAATTCTCAGTAAACTCATGAATCTGGCCTGGAAAAATCCATGCAGAATTCATGGAGCTTCTACATGCAACTGATTTTAATGAGCATAAACTCAAATACCTTTTCCCACCTCGTTTCCTCCTTATGCCCTACACAAATAGAGAGAATAGTCATCTTTGTAGGAAAAAAAAAGGAGAGAAAATCTGATGTGTTGGATATCAAAGAGTTAAAGGATAGTCCATGTCACCAAAGGATTTCTCACCAAAATCTGCGAAGGAAAAAAAAACAAAAAATGCAGAGAATGTTTCAGAAATACTAGCCCTTAAAGTTAAAAGAGCTAAGGATCTTTTTTACAGTAGGGAAATCAAATCGGGTCAAAGAAGCAATGCTGAGTTTGGAAGGAAGGAGGAAAGAGCATGAGAAAATGTGTTCTCTAAAGAGAGGGGAAACAGAAAGACCCAGGAGCCTCCTCAACTCTGCCCTCTCTGTGAGCTCAAAACCATGACTGCCACACACAGAGCTGCCCTCTTATTGGCACTTGGTTGCCTCTTGCGGGAATTTTAGCAGCTATTATTGCAAGAAACTCCATTCAGGTGGCCCCTTTCATGACATGAATTTGGAGGACCAGAATTCAACCTAAAACCAGACAGGGGTGGCATCCTTAGCATGCCTCAGGAAACTCCTCAAACATAGGGCTCTTGGGAACAGACTAAGCCATGCCACGTAACAGGTTCATGCTACAAAAGCCGAGATGTGGAAGGGCCAGACTCTGCTCTTCCTCTCTGTGCCACTGAGTATGATAATGGATCCCAATTCCTGTTCTCTGTTAAACTTGGCATTGAATTTTAAATTAGGGAATGAAAGAACCACTCCTCCCTAATTCCCTTATTGCTTTAATTAAGTAGCTATTATTCTTACATACCAAATTTTTAAGGAAAACCTATTGTGGGCTGTTTTCACAGTATAGGTCACAATGAGATCATCGGAGTGTGTCAAGTAGGCAACACAGCTGAGAGGCTGGGCAGAGACCACTGGAGTGAAATGTTGTCATACCCTCGGAAGCCCATCGCACACTGGCATTCCCTAGTGGAGGTAAGACCCGATGCTCCACTTTATGAAAGAGTAAATACTTGACTGTTGAAATGAAGGAGCCACCAAATATGTGAGTGTACATTTCCTGGGATGTTAGGAATTGCACTCAGTCCGAGGTTGAGTCCGTGATCCCTACCAGCCTGGGGGTTTTGAGCAAAGGTCAGGGATCATCCCTCACTTTGATTGTTTTTGTTTTTGTTTTTTAAAAAAAGGTCAAGATTCTCTGAGTCTGTGTTATGGCATTGGGTTGACATTTGAAGGACATCTGCAAGATCTGGGTAAGGGTGGTGTTTTTAGGCCATCCTATAGGGACTTAGGCCTGGTGTCAGAAAGAACTTGAGACCGGGAGAGAGGAGGCCTGGATACTGGAACTGACTCTTGCATGAACTTGTGATTCTGGACAAGTTGGTCAGTATCAGATTCAACGACATATGATAAAAAACTAAAAAATAACAAACCACAAAACAGCAAGTGAAATGAACATTTATTTATGTCTTACATAAGCAAGGTCCAGAGGAAGGCAGTCTGGGTTGTTATAGGGATTCTGAGATCCATTAGACTTATTTTTTTAAAAAATTTTTATTAATGTATTACATGTAAACATATCTTCCCATTGCCCCCTCTCCCAGGCATACCCTAACTTCCCAGAGTCTTGTGTTCATTGGTTATGCTTATATGCATGCATACAAATCCTTTGGTTGATCTCTTATCTATCCCACCTCTCCCTAACCTTCCCACTGTAGTTTGACAGTCTGTTTGATGCTTTTTTGCCTCTGTATCTATCTTTTTGTTCATCAGTTTATAATGTTATTTATTATCCACAAATGAGTGAGGTCATGTGGTGTTTTTCTTCCATTGACTGGCTTATTTCACTTAGCATGATGCTCTCCAGTTCCATCCAGTTTGCTGCAAATGATCCATTAGACTTATATCTTTCTATCTCACTGACCTAGAGTGGCTTTTTTTTTTCCAGTCACCTCATTGCACAATATGACTACTAAGCTATAGCCATTACATATCTTATAGGCCATAGAAAGGTCACCAAAAGCATACACAATCCTTTTCCAAGGATTTTCCTTGATGTGTACCACAACACTGGTACTTACAATTAACTTAGTTACAGAACTTAGTCATGGACATATGTGGAGATTGTATTCTTTTTTTTGGATAGGAATGTGCCCAACTGAAAGCAAGGGTTTTGTTTGCAAGAAAGAAGAGGGCAGTGGGTACTTAGAAGCAATGGGCCACCATTCTACCTCTCATATCCTCATTCATTCTCTCACTCCCCCATCATTTCCTTCTCATTTATTCTCTTCCCATTCATCTTTGCTCATTGACTCACTCACTTATTTATCTACTAACGCATTCTCTCAGAAATAAATTTCATTCACTAGATAACATTTCTGAGAGTCAAATGCCATATGAGGTACAGATAATAGATGTGAATAAGAAACCATCCATTCCTTCCCTTAAAGAGCTTATATACCTTAAGAGACAGAATATGGTGTGTACACGCGTCATTAAAGGCACATTCATCCTGGGAGGGAGGGGGGCAATGGGAAGATATGTATAAAAAATTAATAAAAAAAAAAAAAAGGCACATTCATGATCATTGGCATCCACATCCAGCGCCGCCGAGCGTGAAGCAGGAAAGTGTTTGTCCAGCTTAGATGTGATTGTCCAGAAAGTATTTCCTCCTCCTGCTCCTGGTAAATGAAAAGAACTGAGCCCTTTGGAATGGGGACACCAGGGAGCCTGGTTTGGGGGCAGAGAACTTCTCTCTGACTCTCCCAGCAGACAGTTCTGCCCCCCTGCACAGCCATCCTGGGAGGCCTCGCTCGGCATGGGCTCTGCTGTTGTTGACAGCCAGGCTGTCTGGTTGAAATAAACGTGCAGGCAGCTGTGGAGAGCCAGAGCAGCCCCCACCTGGCCTGGGGACAACGGGACTTTTCCTTTGTTGGAGATGGTGCCAGAGGGAGAAGAGCAAGACAGGATTTGTGAATTGATTCTAAGCTTCAGGGTACCAGGAGGAGCCATGGGCACCCAATTTGCAGGTCCCTGAGGACCTCTGCCCCTGGGCCGTCAAAATTAAATTCGTGGACTTGAAATTAATCCCTAAGGGAGATAAATTTAGGCCTCATGAAGCTGCAGAAGTAGCTGGAGGGCTGTGCTGACCAGCCTGCACCTCAGTCCTGTAGCTCTTGATGCAAGTCTCAAAGACTTCATCTGGGGCTCATTAAAATCGCCTGCGCCTGGCGCTAGTGGTGGTCATTAGAGCAGTCACAATAGACGTTTGCACCCTTGTAAGTCTGACTTCAATGCTTATTTGTAATCTGGCATGTCAAAGAGTGTCCGAGCTCTCTGCTCCTCAAGACACAGGATGTGGGAAAGGATAAGGATGAGGGGTGTGGGGTGGGATGGGGACGTGAGCCCTGATCCAGTGTACAAGCCAAGGACCTTGCCAGGAAATAACCCTGAATGGTGCATGTACATAAGGGGGTATGCAGACAGCGGAGGCTTCCTGCCCAGCCAAGGAAAATACGCTGCATGACTCTGGCCACCTGGGAGATGCTCCCAAAACCCTCAGCACCTGGCTTTTGGCATATCTGTGTTTAATGGTTATGTAAGTGAGAAATAAATGTCTTAGGGTTAAGCCACTGAATCTTGGAAATTGATCATTCCAGCCGTAGATAACTCAGCTAATACAATGGTTGTTCTCAACTGTTGCAGCAGAACTTAAGACATGAAACACCTGGGCCCCTCCAATGAAGGGCAACCCAAGGGAGGCTGGCCCTGCCCGTGGCTTCCTGTCTCTTTGAAGTTCATGCCCAGAACTCCAGATCCATCCTCAGAAGGGAGGCAATACTTTTCCCTTTAAAAATAAATGTGCAGAATTGGGGCACTGGTGCCAGAGGAGATGAAGAGCAGTATCGGGGAGGTCACTGCCCGTCGCTTACAGCCATGAGGATGGAGGAGGCAGCAGGCAAGCAGTGGAAAGCCCTCACTTTGGAGTTGGATGGACCTCGATTCAAGTCCGTGGGCTGCCACTCTCAAGTTGTTTTTCTCCATCTGAGTTCCCTCATCTGTAAAGTGGCTGTCACAGTGCCTCTCTCACAGGGTGGTTTAAAGCAACATACTAGTGTGAAGCACCATGGCTGGCACATAATACATGCTCAGTAAAGTCCTCAGTTGTTATTGTGTCCCACACTCCAAGTGACTGCCGTGTATCCTCATGTGACTGTCACACAAAGACATGTTATCCCTAATGTGTGTGATGGAGGATCACAGGAAGGTTGGGTACCTCTGTCCCCTGCACCCCATGAGCCATCGCCTCAGATTGGGGGAAGGTGTCATTTGCAACTTTGCTGGGCATAGACACATGTCTAAGTTCTTCTCCTTTCTTCCTTGGCCTTCAAGAAAAGTTGCTATTACACCCTCTTCCTTTAAATGTCTGCTTTAAAACAAAAACAGTAGTGAAGTCGCAGTTTCATGTGTGTGCATGTGTGTGTGTGTGTGTGTGTGTGTGTGTGTGTGTGTGTGTAAGCATGTGAGTTTGAGAGAAAGGGAAAAGAGAATATGAGGTAGTTAGGATTTGGTGTGAAGGGAAGCTGGCCTGGCAGAAGCTCTTCACTGCTGGGGGCCGAAGGACCAGGTTAGGACTGAACCCCAAGCCTGCAGAGATCTGGCAACATCTTTGGGCTGCATCCAGCATGCCTGACCTTGCCAGGGCAGGTGGCAGATGGAGTCTTCAAAGCCAGTGAGTTCAGAAATCCGTTTCTCTCCCAAGGGTTCTGGACAGCTTCACCGCACATTCAAAGGTCAGCCAGCCCTGCTCCCTTTCTGCCCAGATGTCAGAGGCCTGGGAAGCAGCATGACTCCCTCAGAGCAGGCTGCTGGCACCTGGGGACAGGAGTGTCCCCTCTGTGGGGCCTCAGGAAATGACAGCAGCTCGAGGCTCTTATCTCAGAACCCCCTCTGCCATGTACCCAAGATGCCTTCTGGCCACATCCCAGCCCCTGGCCTACCTCCTGCATGTGGAGCTGACCTTCCTCACAATCCCCAGAGAGAATCATAGAAACAGTTCTAAGTTTTCATCACTTCCATGTGTAGTGCTGTATGCACCTTCTCCATTAACAAGACACAAACCTGGTTTGATGGGAAGATACCATTTGGTTAAATCGAATTCTGCTTTTCTAAGAGAGACAGACGTTCTAACCAGAATGCTTTGAAGAGCAAAGCATTGTCCTGACGGGGCAGAGGTGCGAGATTCTACACCGAAGCCCCAGTGGGACTGCCCAGGTGTGGAAAAGTCCCTCTCTCCAAGCCCAGCTTTTCTGTGGATGTGCAGCTAGTCTGGCCTGCCAGGACCACCCCAGGGAGCCCGATGCCCCCTGGAACTCAGGGTTCTACAATTCCCAGCATAACGAGGGGGCAGGTGTGGCCCCATAAACCCTGGCAGGCAGAGTCCTCATCGACCACCCTCTGCCTTGTTAAGGGTGTGAACTTAGAGCTATAGAACTAAAGCCAACATCAGTTATGCATACACAACATGAAGTTTCACTACTGGCCCTTTACACCAGGTTCTCAGCAGAGCCCATCTGGGATCTCTGAGGTCCACACCTTCCCAGGAGAAAGCATCTGATTGCCCAGGTAGGGTTATGTGCCCACCTGGTCCAGGTTGCTGCAGGTCACGGAAATGTGATGGGGTGCTCACCCCAGCAGGAATATAGGAAGTAGACTTCTTGAGATGGGCCCTGTGGACAGTGATTGACAGATGTGAGTAGGACTGGTCAATCATAAGGAGTGATTCTTCAGAAAGAGGGTGAGTGACTAGGAAAAGCTAAGCAAATCAGGTTCCTATCAAAGGAGTCTTGGGGTGTTGCAGGGTTCAAGGATGTTGTGGGGCTTAGGTCCTGGTAAGAATTAGACCAGTAGAGAAAGAAACTGAGACAGAAAAATTATTTTGAAACAGCATGGCCTGAGGCTCTGTTCCTTCTCTCTCCCTGTTTCAGGAAATATTTAGGAAGTGCTGCCCCTCAGCAAGCAGGAGGTACTTGAGGTGCCCCTTGGCATACAGCTTGCCACCTTTGGAAACCCCATGAACTCCACTCACTGTGAGTAGGCAGTGATAGTGCTTTGCCCATGTAAGGCCTGGCTCAAGGCCTGAGCATAAGCCTAAGTCAGTGTCAGAGGATAGTAATGGAAGAGATGAGTATTGGGTACACGGAGACCACGTGTCATCATACCATCTCCCCCACGTGTGACATGCATCCCAGGCATGGTCCAGCAGAATGTCACAGTGTCTCAGAGAACAAAACGTTTAAAGTTCATTAAAATAGTGCAAGAAAATGTAAATTCCTTGATCTAAAACAGATACTCTTCCTAGTAAGAAACAGGAAAGGAAAAAAAATAAACTGGATCTTGCTCATTACTGTTTTTCAGTCATTTCCCAGTCATTATCAGTCTGAAAAGTAGCACTTGGTTTCCCAACTACAACTCTTTTCCTTCTTCCTAGCGGTTTACTCCCTCCTTCCTCCTCCCCCTACCCGTGTCTTGGTGCAGGGAAGCGCAAAGCTGGCGGCAGGCAGCAGGTGGAGGTCTGGATGCTGTCGTGTGGTTGGGCGTGTTTTCTTGTTTGTCTCTGTCACCCTCTGTGCTGCTGAGAATCCCTGCAGGTGTAACATGCACTGTCTCACCATCAGCCAAGCCCACTTTGAGGCTGACCAGACCCCACCTGAGCTGTTCGTGACCCTGCAGATCTCATCAGATGCTTGGCCCAGAGGTCTTCCTTGCAGTCCTTAGTCCAGGGTCATTTCTCCACTTGCTGGGACCCTCCCTAAACACTGAGACCAGAACTGTCACCTCCTTCCACACCCTCTGGGCATGCAAGGACACATGGGAACTGCAGGAGACTTGATGCCATTACAGGTGCCCTTGTCATGCCCGTGCATTGTTCCTCTAGCCTCTTGTTGGCACTGGGCTACAACTACTTTTTACTTCCTCCTCCATCCGCCTGAAACTCGGGGTTTCAAGCCTGAGAGGTAGAAGCCAGGACCTCCTATCAGAGCCTCTGTTCTTTCCCTCTCTCTGTTTCTGAACCAAAGGCTCTCTACTTCTTTCTCCCAACTGGTAGAAACTTTCTTTATATCCATAGTATAATTCCTCTCTCCATATGCCTTCCGCTCATATATCCAAGGTTTCTTCTCAACATCTTAGAATTTGGATGTGTCTCTTTTTGGACAAGGCCTGGCTCTTGCTTCATGGGGGACTAGCTGATCATTGACTTTAGGCTATTTGCCTTTCATATGCTGGATAATATGGCATTCATTTCATGAAGCAACATGATTTACAGGGAGTGGAAATACTGTCCCTATTACATAGATATTGAATTAGTATTTGATGAATGAATGAGTGAATATAATGAAAGCAAGTGGGTTCCTTTGGTTCTGAAGTTCCACAATCCCCCATTTAATGTATCCAAAGTAGAAGTCAATTTGGGGTGATGTAAAAGATATTGAGACTGAATTTGCAGGTGGCTCTTCAAATGGAGATGGCCCTTCTTAGGCTCCAAGCTTGAGTTACCTTTTCTCCACTTAGGAGGAGGACGTGCGAGGAGGTCATTTGCTCCCTTGGTTCCCGTGTGTGCCATCTGATGATACTGGCTTTGCATTTTGATTGCAGTTGAGAAATGTTCAGGACAGTATCTGAGTCACCTTGTAAATCATGAGGATTTCTCTTGAGCTTAAGTGGATGCCCAGGTCCTAAAGTACTTCAGCATCTTCCTTCATAAGAGATAGAAGAAACAGAAATACCCTAGAGACCCCTATGATGAGTGGCAGACCATTGTACCTTGAATGAGAACTGATCAGGAGGTGACAAGGATATTAGTCTACACGTTGGCATTTCTCACCAGGGAAACATTTTAGCAGCAGTTTACACAAAATAATGATTCACTCCACCTACATGTGAAGACAAAAAAAGAGAAAAATAATGGGAAAGTATTGTTGGACAAAATAAAGGACTTATAATTGATATCCCCCTCCCCTGACACACACCAAAAAATAAGCTATTTTTATGGATGGGATTTAGCATGGCAGTCTCCATAAATACCTGCAGGGCCACTGAAGCAAAACTGACTGCAAAGAACATAAAAATGTGCTACATGTTTGGGAATCTGAAAAGCATTAACAACCCTATTAGAATCTATGCCAGTTAATTTAAGGGGCCAGAATGCAGTTTGGACAAGTAGGTTTCCAGCTGGTAGAAGGAATGGTCAGCAAACAATGCCAAGAGCATTCAAATTTCCCAAGTAAGTCTTCTTTCTTGTATCGAATGATCTGTACAAAAAAGGATGCTAAACATTTTCTCCTCTTCAGCTGGAATACAAAACCAGTGACTCTTCCTAAGGTCTGTGGAGATAGTAATCACACACAACATTCAGGTAAATAATTGGGGCTATAAAAGAGAATGTGTTGGAAAATAATATCATTGCCCCAACGGAAAGACAACTACATCTTGACTCTCCTCCCCTTTACAAATGACCTTGCCCAGCAGCCACTGCGCTGGACCGTTCCTGTGGCACACCTGAATAATAATTAAATAAGCAAGTGGCTAACTGTGGGCCGAAGCCTTCAGCAATCTCCATCTCCAGGACCAGCATTCTGAAGTGGACACCGTATAATGGGCTGGTGGGCCAATTCATCCTCCTAAAATAAGTGAACTAGACTGGTTTATGTAGGCAGTATGAGGTGGGATTTCTCTTGCTTGAAGCAGACAATACCTTCTCTGGGACACAGAGGGCCATCCCCAAAGCTGGCATGAGATCAACTCTTCTGTTTTGCTTACCATGGTATGACCATACCTAACAAAGTACATGGCATATCAGGGACTGTCTATAAAGTTTTCCTAATGAAACAAATTATGATGTTTGGTTAATTAGCTTATGTTTTGGAATATTTATCATCAAAAGAAATATTCTCATTTTTAAATATGTTTGTATTGATTTCAGGAAGAGGAAACAAGAGGGAGAAATAGAAACATCAGTGATGAGAGAGAAATCATTGATCAGCTGCCTCCTACACACCTCATACAGGGGATCAAGCCAGCAAACTGGGCATCTTCCCTGACTGGGAATTGAACCATGACCTCCTGATTCATAGATCCGTGCTCAACCACTGAGCCACAGTGGCCAGGCCCCCCCCCCTCTCTCTCTCTCTCTCTCTCTATCTTAATGACACACAAGTAATGTAAAAAAATTATAAAAATGCTTTCCTTTTGTTTTGTATCTTCTTTCAAATCCTGCAAGGGCTTCAGGGAGCTCTGGACAGCCCTCCGTCTTCTGCTGGCTCCCTGGGCTGAGAAAGACTCAGTTTCTCAGGGTGAAGATAAGCCACAAGACTGTCCTTTCCCATGTACGTGTCTTACCATGTACTGCAATTCATTTGTTTAGAATGAAAATGAAAATATATACTCATTTAATAACAGTATTTTATCAACTTGAACATTATCTTTCAATCCTGTATTCATTATTTTTATTTATAAGCTAAAGCTCAGTTTTATGGTAAAATCTGTGATTGGTAGTGGTGGAATTATATACTTCCCCTATACTATCTAATAAAAGAGAAACATGCAAATTGTCCATACCTCTGCTGCACCACAAACCACGCCCACCAGCCAATCAGGAGCAAGTATGCAAATTAATTCAACCAAGGTGGTGGTGACCGTGGACCTGGAGCAAGCAGGAAGATTCGGTTGCCCCCAGCAATGGAGGAAGCCAAGCTTCCCCTGCCCTGGCTTGCTCTGGCCAACATTCAAGGCTACAAAGTTTCAATTATAAAAGATAAATAAATCCCAGATACCTGCTTCCAGCCTATGCTTGGGTTGCTGGGGGATGTGGCCAGCCTGCAAACCACCACAGGCCCCTCGCCCAGGTCACCCCATGCCCCAAGGGAACCCCCACCCTGATCTGGGACACTCTTCAGGGCAAACCAGCCAGCCCCCACCTGTGCACCAGGCATCTATCCTATCTAATAAAAGAGTAATATGCAAATTGACTGTCATTCCAATATACAAGATGGCTGCCCCCCATATGGACACAATATGGTTGCCACAAGATGGCTAGCAGGGGAGGACAGTTGGGAGGGACCAGGCCTACAGGGAAGGCAGTTGTGGACAATCAGGCCAGCAGGGAAGGGCAGTTGGGGCGGACCAGGCTGGCAGGGGAGGGCAGATAGGGCAAACAGGCTAGCAGGAAAGTGGTTAGGGGGTGATCAGCCTGGCAGGCAGAAGCAGTTAGGGGCAATCAAGAAGGCAGGCAAGGGAGCAGTTGGGAGCCAGCAGTCCTAGGTTGCGAGAGGGATGTCCGACTGCCCGTTTAGACCTAATTCTACTAGGATTGGGGTTAAACAGGCAGTCAGACATCCCTCAAGGGGTCCCAGATTGGAGAGGGTGCAGGCTGTGCATGAATTTCGTGCCCCAGGCCTCTAGTTTTAAATAAAGTTCAGAATATGAATGTGATGACATTGATCATTGAAATTCTTGAAAATAAGGAATGGACTTGGAGTGGTACATACACAACACAATATACAGGTGATGTATTATAGAACTGGACCCCTGCAACCTGTATATTTTTATTAACCAAGCAGAGAGCCAGCATACAAAATTCGTCTACAAGTAGGGTCCCTAGGTCTGGCCTGCAATCAGGGCCAATCTTCCCTGGCTGCCGGCATCCAGCCCCCCCCACCCCCCCCCCCACCCCCCGCCACTAACCAATGCCCTCTGTGTGTGGGGGCAATCAGGGCCCCACTTACACCTGCCTTAGCCTTGCACTACCTGTATCCACTACCACCCCCCCACACACAGTTCCCTGTTTTCCATTGGGCGATTGGAGCCTGCAGGCTAGGGGTAGCTCCTGCATTGAGCGTGTGCCCCTGGTGGTCAGTGCACGTTATAGTGACCAGTTGTTCTGTGGTCCAGTCGATTTGCATATTACCCTTTTATATATATAGATGTCACACCACTACATTCAATAAAAAATAAGGAACAGTCATTGAGCACTGACACAATGTGACCTGCACTCCTGGGATGTGCTGTGGGGAATTGTGCTCAGAATGTCAATAAGAGGCAGTTATAAACAGGAAATATGGTGCAATTTTTTTCCTATGGAGCTAAGGGATCTCAAAGTATACTTAAACACATTGTACATATTGATAGGAAGTATCCATATCGAAAAACTTTGCTTAAAGCAGTGGTTCTCAACCTTTCTAATGCCGCGACCCTTTAATACAGTTCCTCACGTTGTGGTGACCCCCCCAACCATAAAATTATTTTTGTTGCTACTTCATAACTGTAATTTTGCTACTGCTATGAATCGTAATGTAAATATCCATGTTTTCCGATGGTCTTAGGCAACTCCTGTGAAAGGTCCATTCGACCCCCAAAGGGGGTCTCGACCCACAGGTTGAGAACCACTGGCTTAGAGGAAGGATGTAAAATCAAAGGAGGCAGATGTTGTGCAGAGGGACCCACTTGATGTAAATGGTGTAAACATTCTGGGTTTTTCTGTCAATGCTAATGTCTCTGCATCCAGAGGGTGCATTCGATTGGGCCTTGTCTGCTTCTCCCTCCCTGTTGGCTGGAGTCAGGGCCACATGGAGGACGAAGCTGGATGGGAATAGTCAACCCCTGCTCCCAGGGAAAGATGGGCCTGGAGGCACTGGATGCAAAGGGGCTCACAGACCCATAACCAACATCTGGAGGCTGAGCATCTGGTGCTCATTCTAGAAGCTTCCATACAGGGACAGAAGTGGGGCAGGGAGCCTCCTGTGGCAATGACTAAGGTCCCAGATCCAGACTCTAACAAGGGACCCATGTGTCAGGCAGGAGTCAGAATGGCATTCTGGTGGTAGGGTGATGACATAGGTCTTCATGGCAGACCTTGAGGATTGAGGTTGACCCAAGCAGGACTCCAGCATGGCAGGCTGGCTATGCCTGGAGGTGCAGGCCAAGGATGTAGAGTTAGACTCACTTTGGCACACAAGACCAAGGAATGGGTTGACAACCAAGTCCCCTTGGCTGTGGAAAACTGTGTGACAGGACCCCACAGCATGGTGGACAGCCACAGGACTGCCGTCTGCTGTCACCTGGAGCCTGTAGGATAAGGTCCACAATGTCTTCCTAGGTGAGGGGCCTAAGCTGAGTGAATCTGATCTTTCATTTGCCTTTAAAATGTTATGTTCCCATACTAGCTGGTTTGGTTCAGTGGATAGAGCATCAGCCTATGGACTGAAGGGCCCTAGGTTTGATTCCAATCAAAAAAGCACGTGCCTATGTTGTAGGCTCGATCCCCAGTGGGGGGTGTGCAGGAGGCAACTGATCAATGATTCTCTCTAATCATTGATGTTTCTAACTCTAGTTCCCTCTTCTTTCCTCTTTGAAATCAATAAAAATATTTTTTAAAAAAATAAAATGTTATATTCCTGCCTAGCTGGTGTGGCTTAGTGGTTGACTGTTGACCTATAACCAGGAGGCCACAGTTTAATTTCCAGTCAGGGCACATGCCTGGGTTGTGGGCTCAATCCCCAGTAGGGAGCCTGCAGGAGGAAGTAGATCAATGATTCTCTGTCATCACTGATGTTTCTATCGCTCTCTCCCTTCCTCTCTGAACTCAATAAAAATATTTTTAATATAAAATGTTATGTTATGTTCCTTAAAGTTGCAGAATGCCCACTCCCAGGATTAGCACTAATGGTTCTTATTCTGTCGCTTAAAAATGATATGACACTTGCATTGTTCTCCAAGTGTGGAACCAAAGTAGCATGTGAATATAAGCTTACTGGAGCGAAATCTTACACCAGGAATAAGGAATCAGGGATCCTTGCAGAGAAGGAAATAGAGATGTAGAGAAACCCTCCACTCCCGGGATGAGGGGGAATCAGAACGCCACGAGGTCCTGCAGAATTAAAGCGGTTACACACAGTGGCCATCTGCTAGGCCCATTCCTGCTCTTACATGCCCTTGGGCCAAAAGAGTTAAGAGCAAAGGCCTTGAGAAGGCTGGGCTTTGTTACAGAGAAAAAGCTTTTAGCTCCAGCTGTTGCTGTCAGCGGAGGTGCTTGAAAGCAAAAAAGGAAATAATTGGAAAGAAAAGGACTTTAGAATCCCATGAGTGTCTCTGAGGCTGCCTCAGCCCAGATGTTGCTCTTCCTGCTTCAAGCCTGTGGTTCTCTAAACCCTGCAGCACAGGTGGAGCTCCCTTTGCTGTCTTTGCAGATTGTGTCTGAGTTCATGGAGGCCCAGCAGACTGCCCCACCGGGCAGGAGCTTCCTCAGGACAGGATGAGCACAGGATTAATAACAGCAATCGCCCTGGAAATGCAGTCGTATATTATAGACGAGGTGGGTGGCTCCGGGCTTTATAAGATTCCTTGAGCAGTTGCCGGCAGACTGCTCTCACTTTTCTCTTAGTGTATCAGCTACAAAGACAAGAAGGGGCCTCCGTGGTCCAGGGAATGATGGAGAACCAGGGTGATGATAGGGGGACAGATCTGGACCAGACTCAGAGCTTCTTCACCCACCCAGAGAGGAGGGTTGAGAAGTTAAAGGCCGAGCCCCCTTCACTGTCACCTCCCCTCCATGGTCAGATAACATCGGGTGGCTGCTGTTTGTAGAGCTCTGTGTTGCTCAGTGGGACATGCCTGCTGAGTAGCTGTTGAGTGGGGTGGGGTGGGAGCTAGTATGAGGGGTTGTGGTTGGAGAAGCTGAAGGAAGAGTAGGTTTGGGAAAAGGAGAAGTGGTAGAGAGTAGCCAGCCACAGGGAAAGGAATTAGGTGGCTTGGGGAAGGTGGACCATAGGATAGGGAGATAAAAGATATTTAAAGATTTGTAGTTAGTTTAGCTGGCATGAGACAAGGTCACCTTCATAGCTCCAGGAAGTCTTCTGTGGCATTAACATGGATTTGAATTTGGATTATGTTATGAGAGCTTGCAGAGTCTGACTCCCAAACTGGAGGTTCCATGTAGGTTCTACACAATTCTATAGCCCATCTGTGCTGTATTAATGTTTAATTGGGAGGAAACCTACACGGCTCTGCCACTTAGAGCTGCGCGCTTGAGCAAATCACCTAATCTCTCTGAGGATCAGTTTCCTCCTCCAAGAAATGGAGATATTAATACCTAGTTTATTTTGTGTTATTTTATTTTATTTTACTTGATTTTATTTTACATCTTTGCCTATCAATGTTTTTCCATTGATTTTTAGAGTGTGGAAGGGGAGGGGAGAGACAGAAACATGTGACACATCAATTGGTTGCCTCCTTATGTAGCCTGACCAGGGCAGGGGATCCAGCCTACAAGTAAGGTACTTGCCCTTGATGGGAATTAAACCCAGAACCCTTTAGTCCAAGGACCAACGCTTTAAACGCTGAGCAAACCCGGCTAGTACCTCGTTTTAAGTACCTATTGTGATTAAATGATCCAATCTATATGGAAGCATCTAGCATCGTGTCTGGCAGTGAAAGGTGCTCCCAGAGTGTTGAACCAGGAGGAAAACAACTCTGCCCCGTGTCTCCATCGCTGATTTTTGATGATGCTATTTCAGTGCTCAACTAAAGAGAACTTTTCTGGGGAGAGTCCAAGTTTGTCATTTCTTTGGCTTTTGGAATCTTCAATGATTCACAGACTCTTAGATGTTAAGAATGTAAGGTGTGGCGACACTGTATTTCATTAAGTTCCCAATTATACAGGGAGCAGAGCAGTGTGCTTCAGGCAATCTTGGCTGTGACTTACAGTAAGGAATACATTATATGTCACGATACACACAGATATAAAACCGAAACAAAGGTTTCTTGAAAAAATACATATACATATGATGTATTTGTTGAAAAAAAATTGTTTAATTTATTTAAAAAAAATACTGGTTACACATTAAATTGCTTTCCAAACCTAACGATGGGTCACAATCCAGACTATAAAAACTGAAGTGAAGGTTGTGCACTTCTAGTGAGGCCAATGTATTTCTGAGGCCTGGTGGGAGAGCTGCAAGGGAAATGTAGGATCCTACCCACCTGCACATGTGGTCGGGCCATCCAGAATACTTTTTTTAAGCCAGAATTCTCTGCTTTTCATCACATCTATTTGTCAGGAAGCAACAGCATCCCTTGCTTTGAACTTCTCTGCACATGATGCTGCACACCTGAGTGTGTGTTGCCACATTTGCAGGAGCACAAATAGATGATTCTGATCACAAATATTTAACCATCCAATTTGGAGTGCTTAGCCTTAAAATGCTTGAGCAGCACAGAGACACCAATTGTGTGTTTATAACTGAAGAAAACTGTTGGGTAAAGTCACAGAAGGAAGGAAGGGGCATTCTAGCTAGATATGTGTGTCACTGTTACGAGAGGGTTCCCTGCCCGGGGCCGGGTACTGCCTTGGATCTGCTGCAAGGACTCCGGAGTGGGGTGGAGGGGAGGACAGTCTAACAGTAAATTGTATAGTCTGTGTTTTCAGAAGTTGTTTGGAAGCACAGGGGAGAGAGTTCCCAGCCATCCACTGGGAGAGGGTGGTGACCCAAGAGACACGTTGAACCTCCTGGACAGGTTCTTGAAAATGACTGGAAATCCTCCTGTTGAGCAAAAAGGAAACAGAATTTCGAGGGGAAAGGTCAATGAATTCACATGCAGGCAGGTGTGAAAGAGGAGGGCTGCCCCTGGGACATCAAGGACTTCAGGACTGAAACCTCGGGTCCATGGGATGGAAATGAGGCCAGAAAGGGCGGAAAGGGTTCTTTCAGCCACAATAAGGGCTTAGGGCTTTCTGCCGGCAGTAAGGGAGTGCTGTGATGATTTTAAGAACGAGCTCAAATCTGTGCTGTAAAAGGATCATGCTGGCCATCTGGAGGAGTGCGAGTGGAGGGGATGAGGCTGGAGGCAGATGTGCTGCCTGTGCTGCCTTTGAGCCTGAAGCAGACAGGTGTGGAGGGGACAGGTGGGGACTGAATGAATGCCCTTGCAGAGGTCTGTGAGAGGTCCAGGAGAGGGAGGAGGCCTTTATATGGATATATGGTCCCAACATCTGAACCTCATGCTGATTCCTGGACCCCAACCTCCCAACCCCCCAATTCATCCAGAGTTTCTGTCTATCATGCTTGGAACTTCCTGGTATCTCTTCCCCAAGGGATCTGGGCTTGAATGATAGAAAAGGGACAGGGTGTTTGGGACAAGCGTGAGGGAAGGGTGAAATGACAAGGAAATGGTAGATTAAGGCATTTCAAGGCCAAGAGCAGAAGAACTTGACAAATTATATCCTTCACCTGTTACCTTTGGAAAGATGCTCTTCCGGAAGATATATTGTGTTCACAAATAAGTTACTTAGATCTTAACCACCCACTCCTCACACACATGTGTGCACACTGTGCTCCTACCTCTTACCCTTTTCTTAGCTGACTGCCAGTCAGATTCTCTTCTGGGCCCAAGGCAGAAGGCAAATCGGTCCACCTGGGTTTTAAATGGAAATGCCTGTGCCCCATATCTGCTGACAAAAGGCTGATTCGCCTGAATTTGAAGCCCAGATTCCTTGGGGAAGAGATCTCAGGAAGTTCCAAGCGTGACAGACAGAAACTCTGAGTGAATTGGGGCGTGGGGGGCCCAGGAATCAGCATGAGGTTCCGACTCAGCACTAACCCTCCTGGAACTGGAAGGGACCTGGGCTCAGACAGGCAGGATCTTCCCATTGCACCCCCTCCCTGCTGAGGCTGAGCGTGAGGACTGGAAAAACTGTCTGGGACAGTGGTCATCAGGGCATCTCAGACAGATGGTGGCCTCCCAGAGTGGAAGAGAGGAGGCAGCGAGGACTGGGGGACAGGGCCACACTCAGATAGTCATGTGGGGCTCTGATAGGCCCAGCCATAAGGAAGGCTTAGCAGAATCTGTTCAAATCAACATCAGATATTTTTAAAATATTTTTTCAATTACAGTTGACATTCGATGTTATATTATTTCTACGTCCACAGCATAGTGGTTAGACAGTATATGCCATGACCTATCTGACACCATACACATTTATTACAGTAGTAGAGGCCCAGTACTTGAATTTGTGCATGGGTGGGGTCTGGCCGGCCCACCCCGATGGGGGCTGATCAGGGGCGGGGCCAGTGGGCATAGGAGGAGCTGATCTAGACCCCAGTTGGGCCAGTTGGCCGCCACAGTGCACATCATAGCGACCGGTTATTCCAGGTTCCAGTCATTCCAGCCCCAATTCTGGTCATCCTGGTGTTCTGTCACTTGGCTTTTATATATATATAAGTTATTGACTATATACTCTATGATGTATTTTACATCCCTGCAACTATTTTATTACTGCCAATTTGTACTTCTTAACCCCTTCACCTTTTTCACCCATCTCTCCAACCCCCTTCCCATCTGGCAACTATCAATTTTTTTGTGTGTGTCTATGAGTCTGTTTCTGTTTTGTTTGTTCATCTATTTTGTTTTTTAGAGTCCACATATAAGTGGAATCTTACAATATTTGTCTTTTTCTGAATGACTTATTTTGCTGAGCATAATATCCACTAAGTCCATCCATGCTGTTGCAAATGGGAAGATTTCATTCTTTTTTTTTTTTTTTTTGGATGGGTAAGATTATATTGTATATATTTACCACCATGTCTTTATCCACTCAGCTATTGATGGGCACTTGGGTTGCTTCCATATCTTGGCTATTGTAAATAACACTACGATGAATAATATTTTAAAATCTTTCCTCGACACTATGCCCCATCTCTTTGCTACCTTTCAAGTTTCTCAAATATCTTGAGAAAGAGAGAGCATGCTGGCATTTCTGTGTGCCTGGGCTGGTTTGGAGGGCTCCCCTGAGCTTTCATGTCTGTTTGTATCTCTTGCCCAAGGAGAGCAATCTCAGTAGACAGTGGAATCTGATGTCCTCCAAGTTTATGGTTACAGACAACTCTTCCAAGTTTCTAGGTTAAAAGGGGAAGGCAAGAGACAGGCCAGTTGCTAGAAAAAGGATAAAGGATTTTGACAATGGGATTTTCTTTTTCAGAAGCAAGAAATTTGAGTGTTTTTATAGGCCGAGGAAAAGGCTGATAGGAAAGGAAAGGTTGAAGATACGGAGAGAGAGAGGGGATAACTGGTGTGTGGGCTTAGGCCCAGCTCTTCTCACCCAGCACTCAGACTGTTCCTTTCCTCCTATTTCTGGCCATCGAGGCTCCATCTCACCTGTGGGCCATGGAAGCACACGCCACCCCACAGGAAGGGTTCAGGAGTAGCCTGTGCTACTTTCAGTCCAAGGGCAGAGCACCCAGTGGTTATACCGTGAATCCCAGATGATCCCTTGCCTCCTGTTGCCCCACATCTGAAGGTCCCAGGTTTTCTCTGCATTCCCACTGCATGCTCCCAGATCCTGGAGGCAGCTCTGCCCTCTTCCAACCTGGCTGCACCTTGAAAGGGCCTTTTCCTTACCTGGATCCTGCTGGGCTGTCCAGCATTCAAATCCTGCTCCTGTTCTTCATCAGCTTGGATCACACTGTCTGGGACAGCCCAGCCTCTTCCCACTACTCTGCTCTGCACTTTGAAATTGCACCCCTCAGGCCAGAGCCCCACTCTCTGCCAAACTGTGCAGGGTTTGATACCACTCATGTCCCACCCTAACACCTGATGGGCATGCCACGCCTCTGCTTACTGTCCTCTCTGACTTCATCCTTGACCCTGATACAGGAGCATCTATCTCCTTGTCACATCCTGGTGCCCCCCGCCCCAGCTCTGAATCACAGCCCCACCCTCATTCAGTCCCAGCAAGTCCAGCAGTGGACAGTCTTTGAGCTTTTATTCTCAAGTCCCAAAGGGCCTGACACTGCTGCAAGAGGCTGCCTCTCACCATTCAGGATGCAAACCCTCACTGTGCCCATGTGGCTTCCATCAGACAAACTGCAAGACGTTCAGGGGGATGCACATACGCGTTGACCCTTGAACAACATGGGTTTGAACTGTCTGAGTCCACTTATATGTAGATTTTTTTCTTTAGTAAATACTGTAGATGTATTTTCTCTTCCTTGTGGTTACAATAACTTTTTCCCTCTAGCTTACTTTATGATAAGAATGTGGTATGTAACGCGTGCAGCATACAGAGTATGTGTTAATCGACTATTTGTGTTATAGGTGAGGCTTCAATAGGCATTTGGGGGAGATAGAAGTTATATGTAGATTTTCAACTGCATGCAGGAGTCAGTGCCCCTAACACCCACATTGTTCAAGGTTCAACTGTAAATTAATCTAAGAAGGAGAAAGACAACATGTGTGGGAAAACAAGAACTCTTTGGCAAAATAGTAATTAGGCCCTTAGGGAAATCACCATAGGGATTATGGTAGCAAAAGAGAAAATGTTTGGATATGGTCAGATTCCACCACCAGGTTTAGAATAAAGAGTTTCAAAAACTCGGAAGAAAAAAAAGATAGGTAGACATTTTCAACAGGTAGACTCAAACTATTTGAAAAGCTCTTTAAAATGCTATTGTGGTGACGCAATCAGAATGATGGTAGGGGAGGCACTCACAGACACACACAACTACTGACATTTACAAGGACGTGCATGAAAGCTGAAAACAGTGAGGAGCCGCAAGCCTGCCTTTGTCTTACTATCTGCCCTCAGCACCACCTGGCCCCTTGCTTGCCCTTTTGCCTCTCAAGTACATTTATTGTCTAGAAATATAGAGCTTTGCCTGTCTCTCCACTTCTGGAGGGGCCTGCTCCCTACTGGCATGGGAAATCTGGGTCTCTGTCTCTACTGGGAAGCTGAGCTTCGAGGAGCCACACACTTGACACTTGTGTTTCACAATTGGGTCACTTGGAGGCATCAGCAAATGGGCTTCCATCAAAGTTTTGGTCACGCAACCTGAGGGTCCATGCCTCTCCATGCTCTCCTGGGCACAGGACTTCCCAGCACTGCTATCACTCAGAGCATCCCGAAAGGATAGGTGTCCCCCCACTCGATTTGCTGGCCACACCACATCTCCCAAGACCCAAAGGCCTGATCCGGGGAACTGTTTCCAACCTCCAGCAGATGACCTTCAAACAGATGAAAACTACCATCTCCTTGTCCCCTCATGATGTCTGTCTGACCTTCCAGCCGTGACTCCCTCCTTTCCCCTGATGTCCACCCATAGAATCTCTGGGCTCCATTATCTGCCCTCCGGGAAACAAACTTCTTTCTAGCTGATTCCAAAAAAGGCTCAAGCCAACATAGGCTCCACAGAGCAGCAAATGAAGTCTGGGCCCCACAGTTTGCCAGGCCAGCAGCCCCCACTGAGACCCTCTCCAAGTGAGAGGTGAGACGCTGGCTGCTTCCCGCCTGCCTCCTGTCTAATCTTTGCACCTGCTGTTAGCACTTGAAGAGAAAACTGATTGAGATGAGGAGCAATTCTTCTAATGACCCAGCACACTCTGCCGGTTCCCACATCTGCAGGGGACCTGGAGCGTGAGAGCATCCTCAATGCTCCAGTGGGGTCCCTGTCCTTTCTCCCAAATCAGGATGTCAGGCCCAACTTTCAGGATACTTGTCACTTTAAGAATGACAACGCGCCCAGGGTAGATTTGGAGCTCCCAGAGGCACCCAGCATAGGGCGTGTGCTGCCAGTACTGTGACTCTAGGCTACTTCACTTGGCATCCCAGACTCCGCTCCTCTCTCCACGCATCCCGCCCCAGTACTGGCCACTAGCATCTCCAGCTCCCCACTCAAATTGATCTCTCTCCTTAATGACGCTGGGTTTTGTTGGACTTCTGTCAGCAATTTTCTCCAGTCCTGGTGCTCTCAGTATTGTCAAATATTCACATGGTTAATAGGACCCTTGCCTCAATACCAAGGGATCCCCACTGAGAAAATGGCCCTTTCCTGGAACTTCAGCCATCAGCTCTGCTACCCTTTTCTGCCCTCTTCTGGCCATCATCATTACTGCAGGTAACCTTTCAAGGTTCTGATAGTTTTCACTGATGTGCTTATTGAATAAGCACTTCTTTATGGCCACTTAGTACTACACAGTGTGTAGATAGTGAGCACTCAGTGGTGAAAATACATGGTGCTTGCCTTCCAGGGGCACAGTCCAGTGAAGGAAAGATGGTAAGAGATATATAGAGAGAGGGAGAAAGAGAGAAATATTATGAATGAATGGGAGTGAATGAATTCCAGTGTATCCCTGTGGAAGCCTACATTTGCTCATCATTGCACAGACTTTATCTCCAGTGCCTTCACCTGACAACATCCTTGGAATTGAGCACCCTTCTCCTGTTAGAGGTGGAGTGTGCCAGTGACATCTGCCTTCTCCCTAGCATTTTATGGTTTTTCATTTATAAGTCAAATGTTTCTGAGTGAGTGCCGAGCTCGATTCTCCATGAAACAGTCCAACTAAGGGGATAGACATAAGTAAATAATCAGAAAGATTTCTTGATGACAGCTATGGTGTTACCTAGGGCTGTGTTCTGAATTTTTTATACCTAGTAAGGTATGGGATGCATGATTTAGAGGGAGAAGGAATGGCCCACAGAGGAGCACAGCCTATGCACACAGTAGGCATCTCGAAAGTGCTGAATGCATGATAGAGCTTACAAAGCAGGCAAGGCTGAGGACCAAGCCAATGTCTCCAACAAGCTTTGCTGAAATCAGCAGATCATGTGTCCTCCCTTCCCCTGCAGCATGCCCATCATATCCTGGTACTCTCTTCCATCCAATTAACTCATCTCCAGATGCAGATCCAGATTTGTGAGATGGTGTTGGCTGGGACCTTTAGCAGGTTCCAGTCAAGGATAATTCAAGAGCCACAGTCCAAAATTGCAGGAGCCATATCTGCTCAGCACCTGGTGCAAGGAGGCATTCTGTAGTTCTGTTGGGATTATTAAATTAATACATGAATTTTGCATAGTCATTCAGGCAGGAGCTTAGCTTATGCAAAGATTTTAGTCATAATTGTACTCATTTGACCAGTGGATATTGCCATTCTGGTCCTTTGTAACCAGAAGTGGATTTATAACTTAACTTGGTGTGTTGGCCACCAGCAGTGTGTAGACTCTGGGAGAGAGAGTGTGCAGTGAGGGTGCAGGCCAGGGGTGCAGATCAGCCATGAGAACATATCCCCAAGGTTTGGAAAGCAAACCTCTGGAAGGACTAAGCTCTCTTTGATGGGTCCTGGTGGCCCCTGTGCTCAGTGATCCAGCAGGGGTGGCAACACATGTTGCTTAAAACTATAGCCAGTTTATAATTTTGGCCTCAGACTGTAATTATAGCTGCCGGGGCTCCTTAGAAAGATAATTATAGGGAGGATTCAGCATATTCATTTTATCTACACAACTTAACCATCAATTAAATCATTACTGTCTGATCCTATTCCAGAGTCTAGAAATGTTCTGTGAATGTATAATTTTGGAGGCACTGGAGTTGTTTTCAGATGGTTTTAAGTGAGAAATTGCCCAATTTCCAGAGCAGAGGCCCATTTGCAGCTTCCCAGTGGAGGCAGAGCCAGGGATAGCCTGTGGAGGCTGCCTCCTGGAAGGTCGGAGTCACAGGAGGGGCCAGGCTGAAGGGATTGACAGGCAGTGCTGGCTTTGCCTTTGCTCTCCCACACAGTTCATGATTTTCCAGAGCAGTATTATTATTGGGATCTAGAGGTCAGCAGCTGGGAACAGAAGGGAGGATGGCTTGATTTGCCAAGAGGCTTTTAGAAGGGTCCATCCTTGCCGAGATTTTGCTGAATCCCTGAGCCACCTTCCACTAACTCATAGCCAAAGAGGTGGTCCTTTCATTGTGGTATTTAAAAGCACAGGCTCTGGAGTCAGACCACGGGGCTCACATTTGGCTTTCCCACTTCTGAGCTGTGTGTCCTTGAGCCAGTTTCTGAACCCCTCTGAGCCTCAGATCATTCTCCTTTGTAACAGCATAATGCAGACCCTACCAAACAGAGTGGTGGTGAGACTTCAATGGGAAAATAATGCAGTATGTTTAGCACAGTGTGGCAGCTAGGTAAATCTTAATAATTGATGTTATTTAACACTAGAGGTCTGGTGCACAAATTCATGCATGGGTGGGGTCCCTCTGTGCCTGGCCGATCAGGGCCTGTCTCACTCAGTCCTGATTGGGGACGATAGGGCTGGCCAGACAGGGGGAGTGACCACAGAAGGTTGGCCCTGCAGGAGGTTGACTGTGGAAGCGCACTGACCACCAGGGGGGAGCTCCTGCATTCACATCTGCCCCGTGGTGGTCAGTGCGCATCATAGCAACTGGTTGACCAGTCATTCAGTTGACTGGTCATAATGGTCGCATAGGCATATATAAATTGATTTTTTCCTATACATACATAACTAAGATAAAGTTTAATTTATAAATTAGACACTGTAAAAGATAAATTGTAATAACTGGTAAAAAGATAGATTAATTATAACAAGATGCTATAATAAAAGTTATGTGAATGTGGTAATCTCTCACTCAAAATATCTTGCTTACTGTACTCACCTTTTCACTTAGAGGAAGCACGTTATGGCTTCCCATTGGCATGTCCAAATTGCCAGCATCACTACTCTTACACTTTATGACTAATAGTAAGTAATATAGGGGTGTTCATTTGAACACAAGCAATACTATACCAGACAGTCAATCTGACAACCAAATTGGCTACTAAGAAACTAAGAGTGATGATTATCTATAGTGTGGATTCAAAGGGATGATTCACATCCTAGGCTGGACAGAGGGGGACAGTATGAGACTTTGTCACGCTACTCAGAACAGTGTGCAGTTTAAAACTTGGGAATTATTTGTTTCTGAAATTTTCCATTAAATATTTTGGACTCCAGGTGATCACAGATAACTGAAATCTCAGAAAGCAGCACTGTGGATAAAGGTGGGGGTTGCTGTACTTCTTTCAGATTCAACCCAAGCGTAGCCTCCTGTCTGTGTATACGCCTTGTGGAGCTCCCATAATGCTGCTTTGTTGTTTGGGGCTTTCTTTCCTGAAGAGACTATGAGATCCCTGAGTTCAGGATCGTATATCCTTTGTCCTTGAATCTCTGGACCCTTGTGTGGGCCCAGGAAAGAGTAGGTTCTCAGTTTTGGCTGAATGAGAAAGAGATGGAGGGAAGGAGAGAAGAGGATCTGGCATCCCAGCCACTGTTCTGGCCTGGTTATTGGTGTGGGGCAACGGCAGGGCTTGGAAGGGAAAACTGGGAACAGCAGGGCCTTCATCTTCAGAGATGAAGAGATGGCCAGGGATGTTACTGGTGCTCAACTTGAGATATGTAAGCCCCTTTCCTGACTCACAGAGTTGGGTTCCCTCACCAACAAGCACTACATGATTTCAGCAGATTTTCATGTTCAAACTTCTACATGCTAAAAAGCTGACTGCAAAAGCCCTTGCTGACAGCATCCATGCTTTGCCTCACCGCACAGGGGCTCTTTCTCGCTGGGGGAACTTGTAGGAAAAGTCTGTATGGTCCATAAGGACAGAAGTACAGCTGGTCTTCAGGGTCCTGAGGACTTCAGGGTATTTCACATTTTGAGGTAATTTGGTGGCTTTGTGAAACAGAGACTGAGAGATGGAGGGGAAGCAGGGAGCCAGGACAGACGATGGAGGAGGCTTTGGCCTCCACAAATGCTTCAGAGCCACCACTTCTGCCTCAGATCTATTCTGGAAACAGCCTTTTGCAGTGTGAGGGTTCCATTCTCACATATGGGCACCTGGTACACGATTTTCAGGGAACATCATCGCCATTGATGTTCCCCTTGAGGTGAGCAGAAGACACCTCATCGGGTCTTAGCTTCTGCACTCAGGGCTCCAGTCCATGCCATGCTCACCACAGGCAGCCCGCTCACCGCCTGCGCCGAAGAAGCACGTATCGCATGGGTGCACTTGTGTTGGCTTCAACAAGCTGGCTGCGTTTTGTTATTGCAATTTTATGCTGTGATTTTTCCACTTCAGTCTATGCTAAAAATGGCAACTGTCCCCACTGTGTTTCCGGCATTGTGTGGCACATGGTTTTGGTTTCCAGAGCCACTGAATTGATTTAATAACGTGGCAAAAATGTTACACTGGTATAGCTTGGTTAAGCATTGTCCCAAGCACCAAAAGGTCGCTTGTTCGAATCCTGGTCATGGCACATACCTGGGTTGTAGGTTCCATCCTTGGCTGGGACATATACAAAAGGCAACCAACCAATGTTTCTTTCTCACATCTGTGTTTCTCTCTCCCTCTTTCTCTCTCTAGCCCCTCTCCCAACTTCCTCTCTTTAAGCATGTCCTTAGGTGAGGAATAAATTTTTTTAAAAAAAAAGTGGTAAAAATCTCCTCTGCTATGCGCACAAAGAATTCTCTGAAAATAGCTCCCTCTATAGGCCCCTCCAGTAATTCTCCTGAGAGTGAACTGAGTTAGAGGCCCATGTGTCCAGGTTCCATAGAAGTCCAAATCTGCCTCCACACGCCCCTATCACAGCAATCACCAGGATGCCAGGCTGTGGTATCATGGTGGGATGGGTTGGCGCACCAAGTGAGCCACTGTCCTGGCCTGGTTATTGGTGTGGGACAACGGCAGGGCTTGGAAGGGAAAACTGGGAACAGCAGGGCCTTCATCTTCAGAGATGAAGAGGTGGCCAGGGATGTTACTGGTGGCTGCAGGGAAGAGGAGGATAGGGCAGATGGTGGTTTTATAAGAAGGTGGAGAGGCAAAAGCATTGAGGAGCAAAAGAGACAGTGCATCATCCCACTAAGATACACGGGATGCAAGGCGTTCGCAGCCTTCTCATGAGAGGGCTGCAGAGAGAGGTATGCCTTCGAGGGAGAACCAGGCTTCACTCAGGGCAAGGAAGTGGAAGGGAGGTTTTACAAGAGTCAGGACATAGAGGATGGCAGGTGGAGAGCCCCAGAGGGCGGCTTGAGACAGTTCACAAGCAGGTTCTTTCAGGGAAGAAGTACAGGCTAGGATGTGGGTGACTGTGGTGCGAAACAGGTGACTGGACGGCAGGACAGAAGGCAGGTTCAGTCTCCAAGGGCAAAGTAGGCCTTACCTGGAGGAAGTATTGTAGCCGCATTGTCCTGAGGGCGGGAAGATAAAGCCTCTGCCACCCTCAGACCAATGGCTCTCCCAGGGTTGTTTGAGAGGGGGCTGAGCTGTCTCTCACCCATGTATCTGTTCATTCATCATTACCCACTGCTCATAAGCCTTGGGCCTACTATGCCCTCAGCCTTCCCCCCACCTGATAACTGCATCCATCTGCCTGACCACCACCTCCCCTCCTGCTGCCCTAGGCCCTGCCTTCGCCCAGTGCCACTTGTCCTCCTGACAAGCAGGCTTACCTTCCCTACACATGACACCTCACAGTAATAATCTCATGTCAGCTTTCCCACATCAGACACCTGCTTCCATCCAAAGCACTATACTAAGCACTACACTTGCATCATCTAATTTCACCTTCACCCTGTGAGGTAAACAGTAGTATCTCCCCAGATGAAAGAAGGCTGAGGCTTCACTGACTTAGCTACCATCATGAGGCAAATAACTGGGAAACTTGGCATATTGATGTAGATTGTTTTATGTCTCCACTGTTCTCTGTCTCCTCCACAGTCTTGCAAGGGTCTTTCATGCCAGTGACTTGGGACTTTGCCCTGTGGCATGCTTGGATCAATAGAATATGAGAGAGGTGACCCCCTTGAGCTTTTGGCATCTATCATGGGAACTACCTATGTCCTAGAATGAGCAGTCACAGAAGTTCACCTCTAGCCAGATCCAGCGGAGCCCAGCAGAGCTGCCACCATTCCACAAAGCCGTGAATAGGGGTTTGTTGTAAATGACCAAGATTAGTGGGGAGTGTGTGTCATTGTAACAAGAGCTGACTAAAATAAAGTGAAACTGACATCTTTCTGATTCCATACAATGCTTTTATTTAATTTATTTATTTATTTAATATATTTACTGTTTTTTAGAGAGAGAGGCAGGGAAAAAGGCAGAGAGAAAGAAACATCTTTGGACTGCCTCCTGACCTGTGGGGGTCAGGCCCACAACCCAGGCATGTGCCCAGACTGGGAATCAACTGAAGACCTCTTGGTGCATGGGATGATGCTCAACCAACTGCACCACACCAGCCTGGCCCTACAGTGCTTTTAAAAGCAGCGTTTTTCTATCTCGGTTCTTCTCAGGCATGGATGCCAGGGCTGCCTGGCCTGGATCCAGACGTGGACCTCTGTTCAGCCTCTTAGCAAAGGCAATCTTTCTTCATCACCTCTTTCTGAAATTGAAGTGACAATTCTACCTGTTCTAGTTGTTCTCTTCCTTTTTCTTCCCCTGACCTCTTCCTAGAAGTAAATCTGCATGTGCCTACATCCCTTGGCAAGTCTCTCAGACCTGCCTCCCTACCAGCCAGGCAGCGTGGAAGAAAACGCAGCTGGACCAGCCTCGCACGGCCAGTTTCTCACCGGCCAGTCCAGTTGTGGGTCACACAGCTGTTTCTAAATGATACTTTCCTTCTGGGCTGCTAGTATTTAGCTCAATTAAGAATGTAAACCTGAAACAGGGCCTAAGGATTTTCTGGAAAGCTGTTTTGTTTTCATCCTGCTGGCACCGATGCATGGTCCCTTATGATCTCACATTCCCAAGTGATGTGTCATGTAAGTTTTTTGGCTAATGTACTTTCAGTTGTTTTGCTTTTGCTGCTTCTTCCCCCACCTAATCATCTTCAATATAACCATAATTTTCGAAATCAGTAGGATGTGCAGTGAACAATAGGAAGTAAAGTTGATTAACTGAAAAAGCCCTTTAAAAAGATCCTTCAAGCTAATGGAATACATTTGTTTTGTTTTGGCAGTCATGTTATGTTCTATGGGCTTTTTCCACAATTGTGTTTTTAAATCTTGTATTGCCCAGCTGGTGTGGTTCAGTGGTTGAGCATCGACCCATGAACCAAGAGGTCAGTGGCTTGATTCCCTATCAAAGTGCACTCCTCCATTGCAGGCTTGATCACCAGTGGGGGTTGTGTAGGAGGCAACCAATTAATGATTCTTTCTCATCAATGTTTCTATCTCTCTGTCTCTCTCTCTTTTCCTTTCTCTCTAAAAAATTAATTAAAAATCACTTAAATGTTGTGATCTGATAAGATTATACTTTGTAACTACAAAGATTTGATTCCTTCAAATTAGAACATGATTTTCCCTAATTATCTTTTTTTCTAATTGATTTTAGATAGAAAGGAAGGGGGAGAGAGAGAGAAACATTGATTGGTTTTTCCACTTATTGATGCATTAATTGGTTTATTCTTGTATGTGTCCTGATTGGCAATCGAACCCCCAACCTTGGTATATTGGTACAACAATCTAACCAATTGAGCTACCTGGTCAGGGCTTTCCCTGCTTATCTTAATGAAAAATTTTGATGAAGCAGGTGCCTGAGAAGGAAGTAGCCCAGGGTCTGTCCTCTCTCCCTCAGGGGGTCTGTGGGCATTACCTCAATCATTCTTGTCTCATCCTAAGCCATTCTCCTGGCAAGGAGAACCCAGATTTTACCAGTTCTCCCCCTTTAAAAGCTTCCACTGGCTGGCCATACCTATTAATATTTCTCAAATAAATTTTTCTATGTTGTACCTTTTCTCCTAATGCTCTCTCAGCCTAGAACACCTTTCCTCTACATTCTCACCATATGAATCCTATGTAACCCTCAGGATTCAATTTAAGTGACAACTCTTCTGGGAAGTCTCCAGTGACTATGCCCCACTTAACTTGAAGTGTTCCCATGATACTTTATGATTTACACTGACCACATTCCGCCTCTAGTTGTGGCTTTATAGTTAGTTCACTCACCTGTCTTCTCTCTTGACTGTGAACTCCTTCAGGTCTGAGATTGTATTAGCTCCCCAGGGTAAACAATAGGGTCTTCCATATTCATTGTGTTGATGTTTCTAGCTGATTTGGGCTCATTGCTGACCTTTGCTACAGATGGTGATTGAGCCTCACTCTGTGGTTTGTAGAGAGATTTCCAGTCTATGCTGTCCATTCACATTCACCAGGCAGGAGGGGACTGGTCAGTGTGAGAGTGCCCAAGTGAGGATTAACCCAGAGGCAGTCTATTCCCAGCTCCTCGCAGAGTAGAGACACAGGTGCACACACATGCAGCAGGCTGGATGTACCTCCCTCCAGTGTCTCCCTTATGTCAGGCTAACAAGACCTGGAGGACATTGAGGTCTTTTTATCCAGTAAGTGGTAATGGTGATATCCTCAAGTCAGGGTCACAGGTGAACAAATCTAATATCCAGTTTATTGTGCACTAACATATAGGGACTGCTGATGGTTGGGAAGAAGACATATGTCTTCATTTATGATGTCTTCAGTATTTATGTTTATAGCTCTTTGTTATTTTTCAGAGCTCCCTTTTCAGGAAATACTGAATATAAGCACTCAGGTCCTGTTTTGTGCCCAGCCAAATAGAGCTCTCAGAAGCCAAAGCCAGTTAGCTCCTCTCCGCGCCCTCACATCGCCCCCGCCACTCCCACTTCACTAACAAACTTACTCGGGTCCAGAGCGGAAGGCGTAGTGGGGCAGGAGAAGTGCCTCAGCAGCTCCCACATGGTCACTCAGCTCTGCTCTGCTGCTTGCCTGTGTGTCCCCCAGCCCAAGCTACACTGCTTCCAGGGCCCAAGTCCTGAAACACTGGTCTGATCGTGCCCTCCCCTACCTAAAGCCCCTCAGTAACTGCCCTTTGTTCAGAACAAGATCAGGCTTCCTCACTTGGCCTTCAGGGTGCCATGTGACCCACCTCCATCTCCTCCTTGCACTTCATGCCCAATTGCTGGTGATCCACACCATGCTTTCTACTCACCCCCATGCCCTTGTCTCTGCTTTCACTTCCTATGTTGCCTCACTTTCCTCTATGCTTGGCTAAGTCCCACTTATCTTTTAAGCATCTGGATCCATTATCCCCTTCTGCAGGAAGCATTCAAAGATCCTCCTACTACGAGTTAATTGCCTTTTGTCTATTCTCTTCCCCTACTACCCTGTGCCTACCCCTAATATAACATTTGGTGCCACTGGACATCATCTGGATGCGTGTCACCCACAGCACGTCCAGTGGCTTTGTGAGGTTGTTATTCACCATTATATAACCAGGACCTGGCAACATGCCTCACTCAACGTCAGCCCTGAGTATATTCTTGTAGGATAGAATTCCAATTTATTCTATCTTACAGCTTGGGAAATGCTTGCTGATGTGTTAGATGGACTCTGCATGTCCTATTTTCAAATCTTCAGGCATAGTGTTTCTGTTAATGTATAAAAGTAGCCCCATGCTAGCTCTGAAAGCCAAAGAAACTTCATTTTTCATGAGGATTACATGAGCCCTACCTTTCTTCCAGTCCCTAGTTCTCCCGAGTGCAAGGTAACACCCATGAGGGTTGAGACAATGCAATTACGTTCCCATCTACTGTCTCCAGTGAGATTTGTGGCAACACAAAAACCCAGGCAGTTTACATGAAGGTCTCTGCAAAGAAACATCTCAGTTTAAAAACAGGTTGGGAGACCCATGACCATTTCCTCCAGAACGCTCAGAATTCCATCAGGCGTGGAGTCACCATACTGGCTGCTTATCTCAGCAATCTTTCAAGACACCTCTTTGCATTACCTGGTGCTCAATAAATGCTTGTGGAATGAATTACTGAATAAATATAGTGAATGTAAACCTAGAGTAACAAACTCCAAATATCCTCTATTTAACTTCATCAGGTAGGGTAAGTTTTTCCTTGCAGTAATTCTCTAACATGCCCCTTCATCTGAAAAACTGTGTCTGTACTCTGCTCACCTTCAGAATGGCATCTCCCTTAGAGCCCTTGCTTCTGGTTTGTTTCCAATGAACCCCTCTCAGTAACAGTCTACATGTCACATATGCCACCATTCCCCACTTTTACTCTCAAGGTTGACTTGACAGTGGATCCTAATACACTTTCCCATGAAGACAGAACTGTTCAGAATTCTTTTTGGAACTGAGAATCCTTTTTTAGAAAAGCATCTCAATGGAGTTGGTATCGAGGGTACAATAATTTGCCATCCCGAGCATTGTACTTAAAGAGCATGCATTTGGGTCCATAAACGAGTGATGGCATATTCCTGCTCTGCCATTTACTGCCTTTGTTATTTTGTCTTTCTCAGACCCAGTTAGCTCTGTAAACATGCAATGGTAATATGTATCACAGAGAGCCAAGGCTGAATGAAATAAGATATGCAGTATTCTTATGGTAGAGCAGGGTGCTTTAGTGCTCATGAAATAGTAGTTATTACCCAAATGGCCTCTTTCATTTTCCATTCTATTGCCCCAGTCTCCTGACTGGAAATATAGTTACAGCCATACTGCTTTATTTTTTTAACAGACTGGTTCTTTTTTTTTTTTTTTTAAAGAGGAAGGGAAAAGGAGAAAAATATAGAAACATCAATGATGAGAGAAACATTGATTGGCTGCCTCCTGCATGCTCCCTACTGGAGATCAAGCCCTCAACTGGGGCATGTGTCCTCACCAGGAATTGAACCTCAGCCTCCTGGTTCCTAGGTCAACGCTCAACCACTGAGCCACACTGGCCAGACAACATACTGATTCTTTAAGAAGTGAAGAGGAATGAACAATAAAGAATATCCTCTTTAGAGAAAGGGAGAAGGGAAGAATCAGGTTCTAAGTGGGTGTGGCATGATGTTCCATCATCTATTTGCAAAGCTGTGGTACATAATAAATAGTCAACATAATCCTGAGATTTTCATGCTTTTTTAAATAAAATTTTTAAATTCAAGTTTAACCATATTAAGTGCATATAAGATTGAATCATGTAATGAGTCACTTCAATTTTTGACAAGCTTCTTCATTCTCCCTTAGACACTTCCTGTAATCAAAACCCATTTTCAAATTCACAGGAAGATATTATCTAATGATCCACTCAATCTTTTCATGTTCTTAATTTGAGGTCAGTTTCAGTGGCCTGTCTCATATCAGCTGTCATTTTTTATGATTGAAATGTCACTTCACATTACACTTTTAACTGGGACAGTTCTCATCTTTGGTTTCAATTCAATTTAATTCAAATCAGATTCATATGTCTCAGAGCAATTGAATTCGCTTAAAATCCCCTCTGTTCAGAAAAGATTATAACCACTGCTCCTGCTGATGCCACTAAACTTCCTGGTATCCTCTAAACCCCAAGTGCTGCCTGGGAGGTCTGGTAATAAGGCCACTGCTGCTTCTGCCCAGTGAAATGGGCCCAGGGCCAGCTGGAGTTTGAACACCATTGTTAATCTATGGTTTTGATGCCACAGTCACCACCACCCCATCCACCAAGTTTCTACTGGGTCAGGTTGGTTGGTTGGTTGAGTTTTTCCAGCCTTCCTCTCACAAGACAAACCAAAGGGGTTGAACCACAGCACAATTCACCCATGCCCTTCTCCTGGAACAACTAAACTGTTTTTCTCACACCGACTTGTATACCTGACTTTCGCCAGGAGAGCATCATTTTCAAGAAGCTTCTCTTACAAGACCTCTGGGAGAGATGAGCCCCGTGTCTTACCAGATACACTGAAACTCCTTTATCCTATCATCATGTGGCTGATGGATCAAAAACATTCTGGGGACTTAGCAGCACTGCCCAGAGGAAGAAAACATAGGATACTGGAACCAGGCAGTATCAGGGCCCAGAAAACTTATTCAGCTGGAGAAGGGGAGACCATAGTCTGCTCCACAGTATTCCCAGGGACTAAGCTTGACTCCAGCTAATGGTGCACAAGGAAACTCACTAACTGAGCGAAGGCCAGCTACGGAGGCCAGATCGGAGCTTTTCTGTGATTTGGCCATTGGCAGTATGGCCTCTGCTATGGTATTACTGAACTGGTAAAAGACTGGCCGAGGTTGTAGCCCAGCCCTCTAAGTGGGCTTCAGATTAGGCCATAACAAATCAGAAAAGGAGGTGATCCCTGGGGAGAGCTCTACCCAAAGCAGCCTGAAGGGACTGCTCAAATGAAGAGATGAAATAAGGTCAGAACAGGGGAGCCTGAAGTTGTACAAAGAAGTAAGGGACAAATGAGACACATCCGCAGGTCACCAGCCAAGGGGATCCAGAGGAATGGAATAAGAAGGTAAGAACCATGCGTGGGGTATGGCACAGGCTGCACACTACTAGATTGGACTAGAGTTTTTTCTAATACCTCATCTGCCTAGAAAAACCAAGGCAGAAGCTGAGATGGATAGACTGAACTTACAGAGTGAGTTTAGGAATCATGTAATTGTTAGAGCTTAGACTTTGAAGTTAGATATCTTGGGTTCACATCCCACCTATGACACTTAGTAACAGTGTAGCTTTGGACAAATTATTTTTCAGTATCTCTGCATCCTTCAGTAAAGAGCCTCATAGGATTCTCTTGAGGATTTGAAAAGTTCATATCCTTGTACCTGGCACACAGCAGGTACTCACAAACGCTGGGAGAATGTGGCACGTGGCATAGTTATCTAATAGCAGGACAACTAATTCCAGACCAAATTCATTGGTGGGGCTGGTCCTGTCCATCGATTGCCTTTCCTGATAAGGAAGGACGCAGGCTGCTTGCCCAGGTCTCACAGCTGAGAGAAGGGACTCTGGGAAGCGGCCTGCTGTGGGTGGTGGATGGGGAAATAGAGCCATTTGGAGGGAACTCCAGAGCAACAGCTAGCCTGGGAACGTTGTATATGAATCATAATATAAGGCGAATATCCATTCACATTTCTCTCCTAGACTCAGAAAGGAACATAGCCTTTCCCGCGCTTCAAAGCCCCGGGTCACAGTCAGACATGCTTGTCCCTCGTGAGTGTATACTCTTTGGCTTGTGTTTCTGTCTCTACTAGCCTCACGTGTGAACATCTGGGCTTTGAAATTCAGTTATGTACCCCGGTTTGAGAATGTCTGGGGCTCTCCCATAGTATGTGTGAAAATTTTTTGTTATCACTGTGTCTGTGGAAGTGACTTCCCATTTTTTTTCTCTCTATGACTCAGCATGAATTCCCTCCATCTGCACTGAGAAATGGGCTGAGTTGATAAATTAAGTTGAAGACTGGGCTGAGGGAGAAACAAAAGATCTTACTGCTCTAATTCTGGGCTCCACTGAAAGCCTGCCCTTCACCGACTGGAAACAGGGAAGGGATGTTGCACCACGCAGACCCTCCTCCATTCCTCAGCTCACTTCCCACAACTCCGCCCCTCACACCCAGTTCTGACAATACCTCCAGTGCGAGCATGCTCTTTCCTGCCTCTGTGCCTGTACACGGGCTCTCTCCTCTCCTAATGGATGCCCTCCCTGTCAGCCTAAATGCTCTAGCTCAAGACTTATCCTTTTTATTTGTCCCTTTGTTTGGGTTCTTTAGATTCCATGTGTAAATGAAACCATATGGTATTTGTCTTTCTGTCTGACTTATTTCATGGAGCATAATAACCTGCAGGCCTATCCATGGTGTCGCAAATGGCAAGCTTTTATTCATTTTTATTGCTGAGTAATATTTCATTGTATAATGTGCCTCATCTGCTTTATCCGTCCACATATTTATGGACACCTACATTACTTCTATATTTTAGCTATTGTAAATAATCCCTCAATAAATATAGAGGTGCATATATCTTTTTTAAGTAGTGTTTTTATTTTGTTTAGATAAATACCCAGAGGTGGAATTGCTGGGATCTATGGTAGTTCTGTTTTTAATCCGTACTGATTTCCATAGTGGCTGCACCAGTCTGTACCCCACCAACAGTGCACAAGGGTTGCCTTTCCTCCACATCCTTGCCAACACTTGTTATTCGTTGACTTTTTGCTAATCTGACTGTTGTGAGTGGTAGCTCATTGTGGTTTTGATTTGCTTTCTTTGCAGAATCATAGAAACAGAGATCAAACTGATGGCTGCCAAAGGGGAGGGGGTAGTGGATGGGTGGGACAGATGAAGGGGAATATGAAGTCAATAATATTGTGATACATTTTCATGGCGATAGATGATTACTAGACTTAGTATGGTGGTCACATTGTAATGTATATAAATGTCTAATCACTTTATTGTACACCTGGAACTAATGTAATATTTTATACCAGCTATACTTAAATATTTTTTAAAAATTTAAAGACTTATCTTTCAGCATCCTCTCTGCAGCCTCTTCAACCCCCTGGAAGCCTGTCCTTCCCTCCTGCTTGATCTTATGTATTTTAATGTGCACCTCTGTTATTCAGCTTCCCACGTTGTAATTTCTCCTTCTTTGAGCCCCCTGGAAAGCAAGGCGTGTGAGTCTTACCCATGGAACTGCACCCCTGCATCCAGCACGGTGCCTGGCACTTGTTTGGTACACATTAAAAATATATGGATGAAAACCAAAGCATTCTTTTTGTTTCTTCTTCCTGCAGAAACGATGATTGTGGGTAAGAGGACTGCTTTGCCAAGGACACAGTCAGACAACCATCTTACAAAGATCTTAAGTAACATTCCCTATCCAACAACACCCAGACGACTCCAGTGACCAAATGCTCAGCTGTAACCACAGTGATAACTGGCCTTCTTTCCAGACTGGGTTTGGTGAACATGAATGGTCCAGTTATCTTCAGATGGTCTGAGGAGGAGTGCTGTAGGGGAAGTGCATCTCTCACAGTCAAGAACCAGGATCGGACTACGGAAGAAACCAGCTGATACAGTGAGAGGACTGAGAGAACCTTGTGTAGCAGGACTCTCAGTGATGGCACAGCATCTGCCCTGGCAGCGTCATACTGACATGATGCTATTTGTTTGAATGCCCTGGAAGGACAGAATACTTTAAAATATATCCAGGTGCTAACTAGGCAGGTTTAATTCCTCTTTGAGCTAATAGCTGTCTCCAGAAAATATTTCACCTGAGAAGTGTTCCAGCTTTGCCAGGAATAGCCCCAGGGATGAAGTAGGATAAGCAAGCTGTTCCCCTGGAGAAAATCTAGTGCTAGGAGAGCCAGCTCATAGCAAACCCACTGCCCTCTCCCATACACATGGCAGCGAGTACCAGTTGATCGTGGCCCTCTCATATGCTAAACCCAGGTTTTGAGGAGTCAGAATCACAGTACTGTCTTCTGGGTAGCCAGCAGCCACTTCTTTCCAACCAGTGTTGTTATTAGAATGAAAGTTATCAACCCTGCTAGAGAGTCATCCGTCTCAGTGGTGTAAGCATTCCAGAATACCCTTTCCCAGACGCATTTGTCCACGGAGGGAACAGACTCAGAAATAGATGTGCCGTTATGAGAGCCGAGTTCGTGGAGAGATAATACAGCAATCCCATGAGTGGAGGCAGAACTTTTGGGCCTTCTTGGCCTGAGTGCCTTCTGGGTATTTCCACATGCAGTAGCCCAAAGGTAGCCTTGGGTAGCCACAGACAGGTTTCCTTTTCACTTCCAGACACAAAAATCGCTCTCAGAGCACTTGGGGAATGGAAATACCCACAAGAGTTAAGGTCAAGGGCTCTCTCCAGTATCTCATTCACTACTCAGCTTCCTTTGTGACCATATCAGCCAAATCACTGCCAACTGTGTTCCTCATCCTCATTGCTTCTGCCATCATATAAATGAAACCAAAGGCCGCAGCATACCCCGGGCGAGGAAATCCTCTCTCTCCCATGATGGGTGCAAGATACCCCATCCACATGTTTTCACCATTTATCCAAGATAACATTTCCCTTTTCATGTGATCCCTTTTCAGTAGAATCCAGAGTTGGATTGTAGTTTACATTCCCGGAAAGCTCATTGTCTTCATTTGAATTATCATTTAACTGGGTGGAAACAGGATCATGTGTATCTTCAGAAAGTTTTGTGTTGCCATTGCTGCCTGGGTATAAGAAATACCGGGACGTCAGATTTAAAAGGATGGAAGCTTTGGTTATGTGAGGCACTATTGCTACTCCCCAGCTTCATGTGCTCCCCAGCCTGCCCGATTCATTTCCATCTCACTGGCTTTCAAACTCCAGGATCGAAAGGGGACCCAAGTTTCTGCCTATGTCTGATGACATGAGAAGAATGCTACTTTCTTTGCCCAACTCTTTCTGCCCAGTCCTCCCTATTCAGACATCCTTCACCATTTCAGTATTAGGAGCAAAGCATGAAACACTCGTACCAGCAGGATAGTCAGCAGAAATATGATTACCAGAACCAGGCAGATAAGCCCAGAAGAATGGTCCCAGATAAACCGGACTGTCCTGAAGAAGCATCAGACAGCCATCCCAATAAATTTTGACACATCCTTGCCACTGGATCCTGAGCAGGAGATCCTGGGGTGGCTGTGTCTTATTCCCCCATCAAGATCTTCTTGCCCAAAGAGCTAGCAGCCCTGGGGTACTAATGAATATGCTACCGGTTTGTTGTTATGAAACAGAAGGTGGTTTTAAAGAGGCCAGCAGGCAAAGAGGCAGGTAGCTTTATGTCTGGAAAGCTTTGCCTAGCCAGTCCAGCTCTGGCCAAAGGCCCATTATACATTGGAACTCCCTCAGCCGATCTGCAACTCTACTTTTGTTCTCTTGCATTCTGTTTTGTTTCCCTTTAGTTTCCTAGTAAAAGTTCCTTTTGAAAAATTCCAACCTTGTCTCATTGAATTTGGGGGGAAGGGTACTGTCCAACATGCAATACTTAACATGCAGGATGATGTGAGGGGTGAAGAATAAGGGGCAGAGGAGGAGGGGGTAATATCCATGGACACTTCAGAAGCTAAAGAAAGGCAGCTCGTTATGATGGTTATAGATCTTGCGAGGTCACAAGAAACCTTGGAGGAAAATCACGATTATTGTCATTCTACTGACTGCTCAAATGCTTGGGTTGGATGCTTTCTCCCCGCTCATCTCTGCGCCCAAGTAAAGGTTGATACAAGACATTCCCATCCTTGGAAACGTAGAGATGAAAATGCTACGTATGCTAAGTAGAGGTTGTCTGTTCCTTTTCTGAAGACTTCAGAAAGAATTATTGCAGCTAATTAAGAGAGAAGGGTTTTATCAAGTCTAGATTGGATGAACATAATTCTGCCAGCTGTCCCCTCGCATGAGGTCCCCGCACCACTAGTGTTGCCATGGTGCTTTTTCCAGTTGCCCCTCTCCCCTCGCAGCAGCCCTGCGAAATGGAATAGTCAGGGGCCAGTCCACTGACCTTCCCCCTAACCTGGCCTCTGTCTAACTCTGCCAGCTTGCTAGAACTTTCAAAACAAAGATATAGACAATGATTTAATAAACCGAGAAAAGGACCTAAAACATGGTTGTACATATGTCCAAAATGATGCCTGTGTCCTGCATATGGATCCTGGGAATTCACAGGCCATTTAGCTGCCCATAGCCCACCCCACCCCCATTTCACTGATGGCCACTGGAGGATATTGGCAGTGTCCAGCCTGGAATTGCCACCCACACTCACCTGTTGCTTTACCATCCCATTCTAGACCCTGCAAAGAGTATGTTTCCCAAACACCACATTCCTAAGTTGGTTGCTGACATGGAGCACAGCCAGAGCTGTGAATGGCCAGAAAGATTTCTCTGAGACTGAAGTTTTCTCACAGATGGGGCCTTCTGACTCTTGCCCCTCCAGACCAGAGAGAGGTGATACCCCTCAACATCCTTTAATAACCACCCGCGATTACTTCCCCAGCCATGGAGCTAGGGATGCCACAGAGGTGCTATTTGGGATTTTATCTTTGAAACCAGAGATAAGTCACACACAGGCAGTGCTCAGAGAATTATGGTGGGTCTCTGAGATGTCCTTTCTAGAAAAGAGGCCAAGATGAATGGGGCCCTTTGTTCCAGCACAAGCTACTCCATCTTAATCTGACTTCATCTGAAATAGGCACATACTAGAGCTAAGAAAAAGAAAACGACCAGAGGGAGACGTTGCCTTCACCTGAGGAAATATCCAGGGAAGACCTGTAGGAAAACTTCAAGGAAAGAAGGAAAAGAGAGTTGTCTGGTATTCCAGGAGCTGTAGAAGGCAAGGCCTGGTCTTCACCTCTAGGCAGATGTAAGGCAAACATAAGCTCTGAGCAGTGCCGTGCACCTACCTCTAGTGTCGAAGATGTCAGATATCAAGTGCCCTTTGCTCATTCTCCTAAGAAATCTGATCCAGGCCCTCCAGGGGCCATGGCAGAATCCTCTTCTTCCACTCAGAGGGCTTACTTGTCATTTGCTGCCTAGGGCATATGGGCTGCAAAATTAAACCAGCGGTGTAATCAACCCTGTCCGCACACTCCCTGCTGTCATTTCACCGTGTCCAGGAGCTCTGGGCCTGGAAAGGACCAAGAACCATGGTGGAAGATGGCCCCCAAGCTTCAGAGGATTATGCCTCAATGGCATCAGGCTCCCCAATTCACCCACAGGCAGCTGAGGATTCACATGCATCTTTACCTGGTTGGCAAGAGAAGAACAGGCCAAAGGGACCTGGGCCAGAGGCTGTTCCCTGAAGTCACTGCCTGCCTCCCAAATGCCACCATAAGTGAGATTTCTCCTCGAAGGCTAGAGGACCATTGCCTGACAGTATAGTTATAAATGTAAAAGTTATAATAATAAACAATACTGCAGCCTATGGTTTACAACATATGGTATCATTTTTGTCTGTTTTCTTTATTTTTTGAAAATTCAACTTGTGGTTCCAAAGAGTAAAGTTAGTTTTATTAAAAGTTAATATCTTCTTAGCTCCATACTAAATTCATTATAGTTATCATTCCGGTTTTTTTCTTTACTTTAAAGCTATTTCCCAGCCAGTGCTTGATTAGTAATATCCATGGCTTTTCCTATCAAGTGAACATTACTCCCAAGGCACTGACTTTTTCACAATTTAGATAAAATTTGTTTTTACGTGGTGACAGAATTGAATTAATCAAAGACAGACAATTTTTCTAATTCACCACACTCAGAGCTTTCAGATAATAATAAAATAATTTCTTCAAATATCTGAAGATACTTATATTCAGGGTTTCAGAGATGAGCTTGTGGACTATAAAAACTGGTTAGTAATCTTTCCAGAAACAAGTTTTATCCTCATCTCAAAAAAGTAATGACTTTAAAAAAATAATACTTTTCCTCAAGAAATTTTGGAACTAACTTAAAATGTTAAGTCTAAAATAAAATGTTCAAAGGGGCACAAGCCAAGTGCAAGCCAGATAAGAACCTAATGAAAAAGTATTGCCATAAACTGTACATTTCTTAAAGCAACCACAGTGCACCATCCCGCCTGCATGTCCACAGCTCAGATTGGAACTCTGCCAATGATTCACTGCCCGGCTGGACCCACCAAGTCTCATGGACTTTCTTAGACAAGCAATAAATCTACACTTTGGCCCAGCATTATGGTCGTATTTTTAAATTGTGTTTTCTGGATGGAAAGAGTATACATAAAAGCTTTATTGAAAACTAGAGGTCCATTGCATGATATTCATGCAAGAATAGGCCTTCCTTCCCCTGGCTTCACTCCCAGCTGCCCAGGAGCTGCATAGCCCCGCTCCTTGGGGAGCCAGCAAGTCCTTGCTTCTGTTCGGAGCACAGCTCCAGTAGCTCCCTCTGCAGTCCCCCTTCCCCTCATAGCAGGCTTCATTCCCCTCCTGGCAGCTCCACACCTGCATATGCAAATTAACCTCCATCTTTGTTGGGTTAATTTGCATACTCTGATTGGCTGTGGGCATAGTGGAAGTGATGGTTAATTTGCATGCTTCTCTTTGATTAGGTAAGATTAGGTAAGATAGGTAAAATAAGACCCAGACGGCCCTGGGCCACATGCCCTGGAGTGAACTAGCTACCATATAAAATGGAAGAAGAGCAGCTCTATGCTGTGTTCCAAATTAGAACTCCTGGGGTGGAAAGTACTTCAACCAAAGTAAATATTTGTCTAAGATACATATTGGTTTTCCCTTGTTCTCTCTGCAAAGTCAAATGTCACACTATCTTGAACAGCACTAATAGGTTTGGAAAGAGTTGTGTGATTTTGAGTAAAATTAACAAGAAGACATTTAAACTTTGCCTCCCAGTGTTTTCCATACTTGAGATCCACAGGAAGCTGCCTGCCTGACCTGCCCCAGTAGATGGGCCCTGACCAGGGCTGTTAACACCTGCTGGCCCTGCCAGGCCTGAAGATGCACAGCTCTTGGTGCAGCAATTCCAGAAACCCTCTGGTGTACATCCAGGTCAAGACAATGCCATTTTGGCAGCAATTGTCACATGATTCTTTCCTTCCCCACCCCCAAACCCTCAAAAAAATCTAAGCAAAGAAGAATGAGTCTACGTCAGTAAAAGAATAAGAACAAGGACACTTCTGCCCTTGCATGCAGGGGAGGAGGCAAACGTCACCTAGAGCCAACCCAAATGCAATATTTGTCATTGTTTCCCAACTTTTAAAGCTTACTGATCTTGAATTCTTAGGGGACATAAAGGTGGGAATTTCAAAAAATGTGAACAGTCGACTCAGAGACAATTCAAGGGTTACGTCTATGAATAAAGAAACCAGAAAAGTTTAGTGAAGCATTCAAATGCTTGTTATATGTGGTAAACAAAATATTGACATTTAACTGAATGGCTTCGTTATGTCAATTTTGACAGCCCATGAAAAATTAAAACCTAGTTGTTGTGGGTGCCTTCTTAAAGGACCAGTCCTGAGCAGGAAGCCTCAGTGGGACCCACAACCCCCTGGGGGCCCTTTCCAGGTTGGAAAAGAAGAGCAGACACAGGAAACCCCAGCACCATCCACATGTCTTCTGATCTTCCCTGTGGAGGGCAGGTCCTGGTGGAGGAAAGTGTTTATATGAACGAGGGGCGAACTTACAACCTTTGACTCCAAGGGCCAAGGTAAAATCACTAGCTTGGGAAAGGGAGATTTCAGGCTTGAAGCTGTAATTATCCAAGATTAAGGACTTAGAAGGAAGATTAAACTTTTGCCCACCACTTGAAACAATTTTAGCGCACTATCTCACTGCTTTGGGCTCTCATCATAAAACATTCGTCTTATTCTGATAGATGGATGCAGTAGGAGAGACCCAAGAAGATGCAGGAGGAACTCAAACCAGTTTCTCTCGAAGCAGAGTGTGGTGGGAAACAGCCCTGCCAGTGGTGGGCTGAGGATCAGCTATGCCATCGACCAGCCCTGTGACCTTCAGGCCTCATCTTCCTACTATTCTCCCGGTCCATAAGGGTCCCTGCCCAGGCCCTTGTCAGTCCTGGGAGCAACCAGATCACAAACATATCTTAGGGACAACAGCCGTTCTGTACTTGGTTTCTACTCTTCTGGGCTTAAAGGGACTTTGGCAATCGCCATAGGGCTCAGCACACAAAACAAGTGTGGAACAGGATGCCCCTGCCTGAACCTCCTGCCTTGACCCAGTCTTTCAGTGACCTTCACTTAATGTCACTTGATATTCCCGGGTCACTATACACATGCACATACACATATACATGCAATCACTGTGCATGGACAGCTCGGAAGAGGCCAGAGGCCAGTGCAGGGCTTCATGTCTCTTCCTTTCAAGGCGAAGGAAAATGATTGAGGAGAGCAAGGCCTCATTCTGAGCTGGGAGATTTGACCTTGTGCATCCCTTTGCAGCAAGGAGCTCTAAGGGTCTTAGGGAAATTGCTGCAAGGGAATGCCAGGCATAGGGCAAGGCTTCCTGAGTGTACCTACCCCCTTGGCTAAGGAGCCTACTTCTCTCAGATGCTTCTTTCTGTCTTCTTAGATACCTATGACCCTCAGTCATGGCAGCTCTCGCCTCTCATTTTATGGAAGTTTCTATATGACACTCACTTCTATCACCTGTTCTGCAGCCAGGAAAGGTGTCACTAAGTGTGTCCTATCACTCTAGGGCCATGAGCTGTGGGTTCAAGAAAGGATCGTGTCAGGTCAGGCAAGGGATTTGACAGGGTTGCTGTTTCTGATGGAAGGTTTCTGTTCATATACTAATACAGCATTTGCAACTGGCTTGCTGGCTTGAGAAACACTGAGCAAAGACCCAGAAACAGCATAACTGGGTAGAGAGAGCCATGGACTGGGGCTGGCCCATAACTTTGCTCCTGCCTGGGCCACTGAGCCCCACCCGTGGCTTCTGCTTCTTCTCACGTGAGGAGGATGGACCCAGACACCTCTGGTGTCTGAGTGTCTCTGAATCTAAGGAACTGCGATGCCTATCGTTGAAAGCCGTGTGTCTGGGGTGAGCCTGTGTAGTCCTGGGCTCCTGTTGCTGAGAACCCAGTGCAGACTCTGGAGGAGGGTTTTTTATTTCCATTCAAATCTCAAAAGGAAACAGACTATGGCCATAGCCATAGTCAGGTCACACCTGAAAAGTCTCTGCCCTCTAGTGGCTAAAGGCTCACACAAATATTTTGCACAAAATTGACAATGTTTGGGCTGGAACACTGAAATCATCCAAGCAGGGACTCTCTGGGGACAGGAGTTAGTCCTTCAGCTTTAAGTCCTGGGATCTGTTTCCGGTGGACTATATGGTCATAGGTCCCCAGAAGCCTCACTTACTTGGGAACCAGTGCAGCAGAGACCAAGAATAGTCCTGTGCTGTGGAAGCCACAGAGCCTGCATAAAACCAGGCTTCCCACCAGCTGGTAGGCTCAGTGATTGAGCATTGACCTATAAACCAGGAGGTCATGGTTCAATTCCCAGTCAGGGCAGATGCTTGGGTTGCTGGCTTGATCCCCAGTGTGGGGTGTGCAGGAGGCAGCTGATCAATGATTCTCTTATCATAGATATTTCTATCTCTCTCTCTTCCTCCCTGAAATCAATTTAAAAAAAAAAGTTTTTTAAAGACTCAGCTTCCAACTTTCCCTGACCAGCCTGGCCCTGGGACCTCCTTGGGAAGGAGCTCTATGCAGGTGACTGGCAGGCAGTATGACATCATTTCTTGTCCAGTAGGTGTTCTTTATCTGCAGCCACACCTTTCCCATCCACCAGAAGTCACAGGTCATGTCCAATCCTCATTGGTGCCTCTTGTCACATCTGCCCCCTCCATTCCAAAGCCATCCCCAGCCACATGGCCACAAGACTTCAGAAGCTTCTGGCAGAGATGTGGCTCCCAGGTGCTGCAGGAACAGAGACTTCAAATAGGCCACCTGAGCTCAGCCAGCCCACCTGGCAAGTGACAAGTGCCCCTTAGGACCAGACACGCAGCCTCCAGAGACCATCGTCTCACAGGAAACTACCCAGGTGGGTTTCAAACGTCAAAGCAGAATGATCACAATGAGGTTTTGAGAGCTCTGGGGAACTGGTATACGTGGTTTTATTTCAAAGAGCAGAAGGAGGCTGTGTCTGTTCCACCATGTGAATGCTGGGCAGGGAGCTGTCCATGCTGGGGGCTAAGAAGAGACAGGAACAGGCTGCTGGCTTCAGGCAAGAACAAGGCCACTTGAGAGGATTCTGCCTTGTTCACGATTATACACCTTCCCAGCCCTTGGCTATGACTGAAGGATGCATAGATGCCAACTCGAGGTTCCTGGGCCTTAATCGGGGACATATATGTGATGGTCCTCCTAGTTCCAGAGCTCCTGTGAGATTGGTTGAGGCCCAAGCTGCAAGTGCATTGCAGCTTTTCTCTATGCCCATTCATGTTTCACTCACTCCCAACAGGTATTTTTCCAGAGAAAACCATTCCCTCAAATGTCTTACATGCAAGTTGATCTCACAGTCTGTTTCTCTGGAACCTAACCTACAATACTCTTCCAGTCCCATCACCCAGTCATTAAAAGTTCATAGGGAACTTTGACCAGTCCCTCATGCTCACTAAGCTCTCTCTGGTTTATGTGTCTTTGTACATGCTATTGCTTCTGCCTAAAGCCTTTCCCTTCTCTCCTGCTTGCTGTCCACTTTGTAGGGCTAACCCCTATTCATCCTTTGGGTCTCAGCTTAGATGTCACCTCCTTTGGAAAGTCTCCCCTGATTCACTGAGTCAGAGGCTCCCACCCCCATGCTGTCACTGCATTCAGTTCTGGCTCTGTCACTGCATAATTAACTTAAGCATCCATGTGATTGCCTCCCCTTCTGGACTATATCCTTTGTGAGAGCAAAGACTGTGTCTATCCTGTCCATAATTGCATGCTAGTGCATAGTGCAAGACTTGGAGCACAATAGGTACGCCCAAATAGTTGTTAAATGAATTAAAAATGGGACATAAAGAAGCCCTAAGAAAGGAAGCAGCAGCAGGATAAAAGGGTCAGAGAGAAGAGGGCATATTTGATATACATTTAGGTGCTAAAATTAATAAGTTTTCATGACTGATTAAACATAACGCTTGGCCAGAGTGGTTCAGCGGTTGAATGTCAACCTATGCACCAGGAGTTCGATTCCCCCCACCTCTCTACCCACAGCACCAATGTTCAGGTGAGCCCATGTTCAGATCTTCAAGATTCAGAGTCCAATGTGTTATGAAAACAAATGAAAAAAGGGGTTATTCTGCCAGGGATGGAGGTGAGGAAGTGGTAGGAAGACATGACGAGTGAATTACAATTCTCTGGTTCCAAAAGAAAGGAACTTTCTAGGCTGAGGGACACACATAAGCAAAGACACCATGATTTCCTATATCCTAGGGAGTTTGGGGATGATTATATGAGGCTGTTGTAGAGGTGGAAGGTGGGAGATGGTAAGATCTGAAGCAAGAGAGGTTGGCTGAGATTATTGTCAAGGGCTTTCCTTTTGGCATAAACTCAGCCAGTGCTTTATCTAGAAACATAAACAGGGAATTAGAGGCTGCTCCCATCACTTAGGCAGGAAAAAAATGTAATTACTTGTAAAAGGTTGGAGCATTGGAGGATGACGTTAAGGCAAAGAGCTATTAGGATGGGGGTAGGGGCCCGAGAGGTGAATGAAGGATAAAGAGAAAAGCTAAGAAGAAAGAGAAGGGAAGACAAAAAGATGAGACATCTTGGTTAGATCTGAGTGATGAATTTTAGAATCGCAGATGGGATTCTGTGAGCAGGGATCTGCCTCCTCAAGAAGACAGTCTTCTTGTTCACACTTTCCAGAGCTGGTCAGCACCACTCAGTAACATGGAGGATTCTGGGGGCACAGGAGCCTCTGAAAATCAGGGGCTCAGTTCCTATGGAGGCACAGCAGGAAACAAGCACCAGTAATGAAGGTTGCGAAGAACCCCAAGAGCACCCGGGAAGCTGGATGAGATCAGACTCGGTGGGCTGGTTGGCTGGATGTCAATTTGTCCAGTTCTGATTGATCATTAAAGGGGAAATAGTCATCTCAGGGGTGGGCTTGCAGATCAAGGACTTAGTGAGCTAGATCCAGCTCATAGTGGTGGCTGCCAAGATTCCTTTCCTCTCTCAGGACACTGCGGCAGGAGAGCAGATGGATCAGGCCCTGGCAGAGGAGAAAAGGGGGGACACTATGCTTGTCACTTACTGAGCTATAATAGTAATCAAGGCCAGAGATTAGAGGTAAGGAAGGCAAAAGAACTAAGTGAGTGATCTTATCCCAATCGCAGAGCACACAAGCCATCTTTTCCTGTCCACTGATAAGGCTTGCTCTGAATGAAGATGGTCAGAGTTGGCTACTGTCTGTCAGTCAACACTGTGACTATCTCCAACGTGAGTTTATGTTATCTTTATGAAACCTTTGGTCACGAGAACATGAGGGTTTCCACACTGAGTCTGCCTCATGGCTCATCACTCCTAAGGCTCAGGGGAGCCAGTTGTAAGGTTTTGCTACCTTTTGATCCCAGTAAGACTTCTGGGATCCAGAAGAGTGAAACCCTCTAAGACCATGTGGGTGCAATTGGAGCAGAGAGACCAAGCTTGTCCCTATGAGGCTGGTGACTGAAGAGAGTTCGGTGTGAGGCCTGAGTCACTGGCAGGCAGACAGAGAAACTGCCGGACTGGTCTCTGAGGCCAAGATCTTTGGAGTGCATCCCATCCACAACAGGACAATAGCAGCCCAAAGCCTCCCCCTGCGTTCTCACCAAGTCTCCAGTAATTCTTTAGACTTCATTAATGCCGAATGTATATATCATTGTAAAAATAATGTAAGCATGCTATAGAAAATCAAGAACAAGTTTATCCACAACACTGCCCCCCAAAATTAATTGTGATACAATTGTTGATTTCCTCCACTAGACTTTACCCACCTTAGTTCACAGTCTCAACGTTAGGACTTGAGGAGCTCGTGGAAGAAAATCAACCAGAGCATCTTTGATTCAAAAATGCCTGGCTTGAGACGTTTCCTAAAGAGCCTTCTCACTTGGGCAAGGAGGCTGAATTGAGCAGTATTTTAATAAAATTTTTAAAAAATATATTTTATTGATTTTCCACAGAGAGGAAGGGAGAGGGATAGAGAGCTAGAAACATCAATGAGAGAGAAACATCAATCAGCTGCCTCGTGCATACCCCCTACTGGGGATGTGACCGAAACCAAGAATCATGTCCTTGACCAGAATCAAATCTGCGACCTTTCAGTCCCCAGGCCGACGCTCTATCCACTGAGCCAAACCGGTTTTGCCTAAGCAGTATTTTTAATAAGGATTTAAGAGGAAGGACCAGCTGAAGGTCAGTTAGTTTGAAGAATAGTTCAAAGATGGTTCTCATAAATAGAAGGAATTGTTTCTGAGGATGAGAAGTCATTGTTTGTGATTTTACCAAAGGTGTGGGGAGGCACAGTTAGGGCTAAGGTCACCTGGAAGAAAGGTAGAAAGGAACATCTAAGGGGCAGGGACAGGCAAGGGCCACACTGGAATTTCTCAGTCTTTTAGTGCCTCTTGGGAACCCAGGTCTTCTGACTCCTGGCCAGAGTTCCTTCCACATCCCAGAGATTCCCCAACCTTTCCTATGTTGGTAGATGATTGAGAAAGAATGATGGGTATCCTGGACCCAACCATGGAAGGAGAGGCTAACATAACTAAAGGCCTGTACAATGAAGGCAAAAACTAGAAGATTTTGTCCTAAGGATGTGATTTATCTTCAATAGCCCTGGAGCCTGTAGGAATTGAGTTCTATGTATTGCTGGCCTGGTGAAGGGACTTTTGCCACTAGGAACTCAGAAAAATCAAGGGCTTCCTTGTAGGAGTTCCATTTCCAATGACAATCCCAGGAGCATCACTAATTGTTGTTGTGCATCTTAATAAAACTCTTCTGCTCTCAATCCTTAGATTTTTTAGTTATCAGCCTGGGTGGCCAGGCCTGCAGCCCATTGTATCTCTCTCTCCAAAGGGCAATCAGCCCTGTGCATATCTGAGCTTTTCTTCCCCTTCTGTGCCTTTAAGAGCTACAGGAATGCAAAGAGAGTCTGGAGGAGGGGTGGGGTCGCCCAATAGGACTTCTGGGAAAAGGATCCTGGGAATTTTTGCCAGAAACAAAGTTGAGATTTCAGCTCTGAAAAGTTGGGAGTGGTGTGTGTTAGGTCAGGGCTGTGATTGGACTGCAGAGTCCATTGCGGAGAGGAAAGCAAAAGTAAAAGAGTTGGGAAGAGGGGAGAAGCTCTTCCTGCACCCACCCCAATGCACATTCAGCCAGGCCCAGAAGCAGGGTGCAGCACTCGCCTGGGGTGGGTCCATTTGTGTCAAGAGTGATGCCAACAGATGCTGGACCCAGGAAGCTCTCTATCCCAAGTCAGCCCACTAGGCCTCCAGGGACCGGCTTGCCAGCAGCTGGATTTGATCACCAGCTTGCAAAGTGAGGTCATGCATCTGGTGGAATAACAAGCAAACTTTGCTTTCGGGCTGTTTTTGGAGGATTTTCACAGCAGCGGCTGGAAACCAGGAGACCACCACCTGGAACCTGGAGTCTTCTTCGAGAGGCCCAGCATAGAAGATTCCACCCCGGGGTGTTTTGCACGATGATGCTGGCCCTTTGGCAAGCTTCTGCTTTCCTGGTTCTTTTCCTCTCAGCCTTTGTTCCCCCACCACAGTGTGCTCAGGACCCAGGCATGGTGCACTATATCTACCAGCGCTTTCAAGTCTTGGAGGTAGGTGGCATCGGTGCAGCTGATACAGAAACATGCTTCTCTTACCCATGCTTCCCTATCTACTTGGATGCATTTTTCTGGGTAGTAAATGATTAATACATTGCTATGATTACACTTGAAATATTTTATGATCTAGTGGCATAGAGCACCAGAGTCCAGACTGCGCACCTCCTAGACCTTGAGCAGGGCTTCCCGCTCTGCACAGTTTTTCTCATCTGTAAAATGGGGATGTTCATAGAATTGACCTCTTAAAGCTGTGGTTCTCAACCATTTTAATGCCATGACCCTTTAATACAGTTCCTCATGTTGTGGTGACCCACAACCATAAAATTATTTTCGTTGCTACTTCATAACTGTAATTTTGCTACTGTTATGAATTGTAATGTAAATATCTGTTCTCAACCCACAGGTTGAGAACTGCTAGCAGGATCGCCTAAGACCATGGGAAAACACAGATATTTTACATTATGATTCATAACAGTAGCAAAATTATAGTTATGAAATAGCAACGAAAATAATTTTATGGTTGTGGGTCACCACAACATGAGGAACTGTATTAAAGGGTCGTGGCATTAAAAAGGTTGAGAATGACTGTCCTAAAGCTATTCTGAAGATTTAATATTACTCCATAATTAGAACATTGCCTGACATACTGGTAAACATTCAAAACTGTTATTATGTGAGGGTTCAACTTCTAAAATCTGAAAATTAAAATTTGGGGTCACTTTTTCTACACTTTCACTATAGCAGGATGAGAACTAATTTTAGATTTGCTTTTTGTCTTAGGATAAACCATTAGGTCACTGTAAAAAGTCATGATATTGTTGTGCCAAGAAGCCACCCTAGCTTATTTTGCCTAACTGGACTTGATTTAGAAGTGAGCAGATTTCAGCAATGCTTAATGGAAAAAGTGCCTAGTTCTCTTCTCCATACACTGCAGCTACCACGTCATTGAACTTTGCAAAATGCAACATTTTTGTAGCATGAACAGGCTCCCAGGGACAAATGTGACCTTCTGCCTTACCTGGCCTTTGACACAACCCTGGTATTGACATTGACTATCTCATATTTAATCGTCTTGCTTTCGTCAAAGTTAAAATTTGATAAATTATCTTCTTTCAAAGACATTCTTATCTCCAATATTTATTTTCCATATTTTCCTGAAAAGTCTTAAAACTCCAAATTATTTGGTCATGTAGGTACAGTCAGGGTAAAATTATTCCGCAGAGCAGGCCCAATACTCTCCGGCCAATGGACTGAGGCTGGAGACGGTGGATGAGATGTTCCCAAGCCAGTGGCCTCTTGCTGCTTCTTCACTCGCCCTCTACTCAGCCCTCTTCTCCCCAGTCCCACCTCCTTAAAAGTGCTGGAGTTATACTCAATCATGATATTTAGCACCAACTTGCCCAAAATTTAAAAATATATAGGACTAAATGCATGGGAAAACTTAAAAATTGATACATTAAAGTATCCATAGCACTTTAAAGTAAGAAATTAAGGGTGATTTTTATTTTCCCCCTTTGTGATTATTTGTATTTTTAAAATCTTAATGAATGATAGTTATTTATATTACTTGGGTAATTTCAATAACTAGCAGTAATTTGGGAATTTATTTTCTGACTGAAGCAAGGACTGCAAAAATGTACCCAAGCAACAAGAGAATACATTCAAGACTTCCACGAGTTCTCAAAAAACATATCGGTTATGCTGGGGCAATGCCACACCTACACAAGCGAGTACAAGAGCGCAGTGAACAACCTGGCACTGAGAGTTGAGCGCGCCCAGCGGGAGATTGATTACCTAGAGTACCTTCGGGCAGCAGACATGTGCGTGGAATCAGAGGACAAGATGCTGGCAGAAAAGCTACTCGAAGAAGCCGAAGAAGAGAAGAAGATCCAGACTCTGCTGAATGCAAGTAAGAGAGCTGTGTCTTTTATATCATGCTGGGGACTTCCATTCAGGGATACAGATGGTACAGGGATGCTGACCTAGTATGATAAAAATAGCTGGATGTGCCCTCTTATGTGCCCGTGCTGGAGGCAACCTTAGCAGGGAACTGGTGTCCAGAGGAGAATCCATTTTTAGAAAGCAGCTTTTCATTTCACCCGGCATTCCTAAGGGCCCATAGAAGGTCAGGGCTAAAGTGTCAGAGGTCAGCCAGGAAGGGCATCTCCTGATAGACCTTGGTTTGGTGGGGGCGTGTGGTTGTAGATCTTTCCAGGAGAGTGACCGGTTGGTGGATTCTCCCAGGGCCCTGTGAGCCGGGAGAGGCTGCAAATGTGCAGACAATGCTCAGGGTCAGGGTCTGCAGTGAATTATTACTGTGTGTGCTATCCTAATGGGAGATCTCAGGGACTTGTCTCCTATGTTGTGACCCATTCAGAATCACTTCCAGGCCATTAAGAATAATGTTTAGGAGTTCAAATTAAAACAACAAATAGCATGCAACAAAAACATAAAAGAGAAGGAAAATGTCCTATGTATGAGTCTATTTTATGAAAGTAATGATGAGACAATTCCCTCCCCTTCCCCCCATCCAAGCCTGTATTCTGAGATGGTTTATTGCAAATGGGAAAATTTTATTTATAGGCTAATTATGTGTGCTCCAAATGTGAGACACTCCATTATGGAAATAAGACATAGTTGAATGCCATCATTGTGCCATCATCCCTTCTCAATGTAACCCTCATAAGAACTGCATGGTTCTTCCCAAATGAGGTGACACTTGATATGAGTTTTAAACAAAGAAATTAGAGAAGTATGTGCAGAGGGGACAGCATGTCAAAAATATGAGGGTATGTATACTTAAGCATGCAGATCTGCAGATATGGCTGAGTGGACCTGTATGGGGTAGGTGAGTGTAGAGAGGCAGGACTGAAGAGTTCAGCAGAATCCAGATAATGAAAGACCTTGCATGCTAATGTGTTTGCACTTGACTTGAGAAACTCTAGAGAACCACTGAGCAGTTGTAAGCAGGGGCATTATATGAAGGAAGAGGACAAGATTAGAGAGCAGAGACCAGTCAAGGGAATACTGCAGTAATTTGGGCAACAGTGATGGTGCCTGCATTGTGTCATTGAGATGGAGAACAGATGGATTTGAGAGCCCCTGAGACTTGGAATCCACATGGCTTGGTGACTAATGATAAAGAGCGAAAAAATGAGTGAGAAGGATGCATTCAAGATGCTTCCCAGAGATTTGGCTTAGGTCATTGGGTGACTGATCTGAAATATGTTGACATAGGAAACCCAAGAGGATTTTTGGAGCTCTTGTTACTCTACTTTTTTTTTTTTTTAGCACTTACTTCTTTGAAGTCTTCTAGCTCATTTATTTGGTCACTGTTTGTTTTCTACCTGGGCATCTAAAATGTCAGCTCTATGGGAGCCTAGATCCTGCATTCATATTCAATGCTGTGTGTGTCCCAGTGCCTAAAAAAGTGTTTATGTTCAACAAATCGTTGTCAGTGAATAACTAAGTGAGAAAATGAATGAATAGTAGAAGGATTGTCAGCACAGAGAGAGGGGCTATACAGTTTTAAAAGAACAGGGAACATCTTATCTCCGAGTCAGAAGACAGAGAGGAGGGTGCCTTGTCTATTATAGGAAGCAGTTGATCAAGTTGGTCAAGTAAGTGATCCTTTTTGGCCCTGACATGGTATTGAGATGAGCCATCCTCCTAAAAGGAACAAATGGGGATCAGCATGGGGTGAGGGGAGGAGGTAAAGGTAAGGATGAGCTCGCAGGGGATGGAACAGAGGCTGCCCCCAAAACAATGTGTAAGATTGGGTGCTAATGTGGCCTGAGCTAAAATGTGCTTGAATGTTTGTGCCAAGGGTCAGGCAGGATCACAAGCCTGAACAGTTAGTGAGTAGTTAGTGGATCCCTGAGCTGTTCCTTGTCCTTGAACACCATGAGCCCCTCAGGCCTCGAAGTGCCCCTTTCTACTCCAACTTAAGCTCAGCATAGTCTGGTCTTTCTACTTATTTAACTCTCATCCTCTGCCTCATCCCTCTTGCACTGGAGGCGTGAAATTTTCCCTTACCTACCCCATGGTGAGTTCCCTATCAGCTTTCCAGAGATTGCTCTTTCCAATGCCTGGGGCCTCTGGGGACCTCATTTGTGATTTGATTTATGATTAACAGCCACTTTTGCCTCAACTCTTGGAAGAGCCCTATGCTACATACACAGTAGGGTCAGAGGAGTGAGTAAAATGTGCTGTATCCTGCACTAGCCCTTTTACTGCTTCTTGCCCTCTGGTCTTGCCTCCTATAATCTATCTGCTATCATGCAGGCCTTCCTACAACACCATATGAATCACATTACTCCTCTGGGTAGATGATTTTTTTTTTTTTTTGTCATTTGCTCTCAGTTATGAGCAACAATAAAAAATCCTTTGAAATCTCTTAGCCTTTTGTATAGAGAAGCCCCCTCACAAAGTGGCCCAAACTCATCTCCAGCTTCTTAGGTTTCTGTGACTTACCCAATGTAGTTGCAATTAAAAATACAAATATTTTTTTCTCTACTCACCCTTTATGGTTCAAAAAGCTGTGGATTCTGTGGGAAGACTTCTGGGAGTGAGAGATTGGGAGGGGGTTCCAGCAGTTTGGCCTGTAGCACCTCATTCAGTCCTCCAAGGGAGCACTCATATTTTTAACCATATATATATATAGTTATATCTGTGTGTAATTGACTCCTAAACCAGATCACGAGATAATGAGCTGTTACATCTTTTTTTCTGTATTCCCAGAGTCTGGATCAGGGCATCCCATGAAGGATGCTATAAAAATTGTCTATAGAGACACTGAGAGCAGAAGACCCTGAGAGCTTAGGGGAGTTTTTTGTTGTTGTTTTGTGGTGTGTGTGTGTGTGTGTGTGTGTGTGTGTGTGTGTGTGATGGAAAATCTATAGAAAGAAGATAATATGACTTATTTGGGAAAATTCAACCTTGTGTCTCAAGAGATTTCTAGAAAATTCTAACAGCCTAAATGGTGTTTATTTATTCAGGAACTATTTCTTGGGTATCTATGAAGGATCAGGTACTGGGGATAATTAATATGATGGAATTGCTCTGTAATTAAACTATTCCCTAGGGAGATGTTCCCAAGTCTTTAACCTTTATTTAGAGAAGATCCCCAAAGATGTTCCCATGAGAGCCACAGTCCGAGGGATGTTTGGTGGCCAGGTAAATTTTTATAATCTTAACTCTAACAAACATAAATACTCTCTTTCTCCCCCAATCCCTCTCTCTCTCTCTCTCTTCCTCCTTCTCTTCCAGTGATAGAGAGAAGGTACTCACATATATACTTTAGAATGCAGTGACTGGAAGATACTTGAATACAATCTAACTTAAATTTTAAAATTTTCCTTAAGTCTTTGATTCTTTAACTTTTATTAGTATAAATAAATTTTGCATTGCACTTGAAAATTTATGACAAAACACCATTGTCTCAGATACCCAGATGGAGAACTTACCCAACAGAACTCTTTGGCCAATCCCACATGCTTGCATTCTTGTGTGGATAAGAGTATTAATCTCTTTTTAACTTGTAAATCACTTGTAAAGAAAAATTCTCAGCACAGTCAAAATGAGACATTGTAAGAGATTTTATTTCCTGTTTTAGTCCAGCTCCTTTTATTACAAGGGTGCACGCAAGTTACCTCAAGTAACCCTCTCCCTGCTAAATTAAATAACTCCTGTCTTTTGTTAGATCATGTTTGAAAGAAGAAAGTCTGTTGCTGCAAATTTAAATGCCTCTGGGATCCATTCAGGTAGTGCAAATGTGTGTGCCTCATACTCAAAATAAAAACAAAATAAAATAAAAAACAAGTGAGCAAACAAAACCCCACTGGAAGCCAACTAAAACATACCTGTGAGCCAAGCCCCAGGGTCTGTTAGTGTGTGGTAAGTGCAGCAGAACATTAAGAGATGTGTAACTCTAATTTGAAGCAGATATATTTACCATGAAGGAGGAGAGTGAGGGTATACACATATGTGTAAGCCCAGGAGAGTGCTTGGGTGTGCACATGTGTGCACATATATGTGGACACACACTCTTACACAAACAGGTTCTTCACCCAGACATTGCTGCATGCAAGGGGCTAGCAATGCTGGAGGTGAGTGTGTGCAGCTTATCCTGTGCTGCCTCCTAGAGAACTGGGTCACTGTGCTGGGTCCAGAAAGGCCCCTGTGCACAACACGTCTCTTGTCCATCCATCTGGAAGGCCTGTGGTCTATGAGGCTACCTGCAGCACCATCACTACAGATACTAGCAGAAGGTCCCAAAGTTGTTTTAGCTGCTGCCTTGTGGCTCTAGGTGGAGTAAACATCCATTTATTCTCTCTTTAGTTCACTCATTTATTCATTCATTCAACAAAGGTATAACTCAATTCCAAATTAATGTTGGCATTGTGCCAGGCATTAGAGATGGAACATTGACTGTTTTAGCATCTCGTCCTCAAAAAGCGTATAGCCAAGTGGGGAAGCATGTAAGCAAATAGTAAAACAGCCAGAATGTGACTGTTCAGATGGAGGTGTCACAGAAGCAGAAGGGGCCGGCCCTAAACAGTTAAGCAAAGTCAGGGCTGCCTTGGAGATGGGGGAGACTTTGAAATCTAGAAAGTAACCCTCAAGCTGAGTTTTAATAATGAAAAGAACGGATCAAATGGAGAATAAAGGGCACTTCAAGCAAATGGAACAGTGTGTAGAAGCACAAAGACCTAATCAGGTTTAGTGTTCAGTACATCTCAGGTGAGGGGGGAGTCTTAGAGAGGAAATTAAAGAATCAGACAAAAACTAAGCTCCTTGGGAGTGGGGGTCAATTGGGGAAAAGGGAGACATTTGAAAACTTTAGATTTAAAAAAAAAGAGCTGAGCTCCTTGTGCTAAGCCAGGTCACACTTTCATGCTGTGGGAAAGGAACGTGATGTGAACAAGAGTAGCTAGTACTTACTGAGTGCTTGTTGTGTAGCAGGTCATCTTTAAGCATTTTATATATTGGGTCATATCATCTAGTTCTCACAACAACCCTATGAGATAGACTTATAATCATCCCCACTTATGGGTGAGGAAATCAGGGCACTAAGACGATAAGCAAATCTCCAAGGACTCAGAGCTAATTGGTGCCAGAACTGGTATTCAAACAAAGGCAGGTTGGCTCCCACCTTTCACCTCTCCCACGGTGTGTGCTATTCTGCTAGACACTGGTAAGCATGGGAGTGTCAGGGTTCAGACGGAGGTTTTAGGAAGGTCATGCTGGTCATAGTGTACAGAAGGGACTGCAGTAGGAGAGGCTGAGTGTTCATAGGCGGGTGAGACTGGAGGCAGGGAGGTCATCTCCAGGTTATTGTCAGGGCTGTCACACAGGCACGCAAAGTGGGAGCCCTCTGTTCTGAGACTAGATGCCTGTGCCCACTAGATGCCTGTGCTCAGCTGCTTCTGATCTTATTGTGGAGCACATATGAAGACCATGTCAATTCTCTTGGTTGCTATTTGATGATGATTCTTACCATAAACAGTTTGGTTTAAATCCTTTTAAACCCTGGCTGAGAAGGGTCAATTTTCTTCCCCCACCTTCTAGATTTTTAATTCCTGACTTTTCTTCACTTAGTCTTAAACTACAAAACTCCTCTGCTTCCCCCTGGTTCTCTCAGTTCACAGAAGAGCTGCACACACACTTTCGTGTGCTAGCAATCTCAGGGGCATCTCTTGGGACCTCATCTGACTGGCACCACATCCAATAGATTCTTTCTTCTGAGTATTTCTCAAATGCATTCTTTCCATCGACACCACTCTCTGATCATCCCTGGTCTTGATTATAAGAGCCTACTAGCTGATCTTCAGGCTGCCACTCTCTTGCTGTACCAGGGCTTTCTTGTATACTGCTACCATCGGGGTCATCTTGCTAGAGTTACTTTATTATTGCTTTATCAACATTGATGGCAACCACAACCTACAGGCTAGAGCAAACCCCATAAAATAACATAAAGAAAGCCCTTACAACCTGACCCTAATCTAGCTTTCTTTAAATAATTTATTGTGTTATTCTCTATGAGAGTAATACGTACTGAGCAAATAAAAACTGTGAATAATGTATGTACTGTAGTTATTACATTTACTTTTATTATGAAAGTAGATAACAAGTCAACAGTTGATCACAGCAACTTTGAACATTTCTCAGCTTTGTCCTATGCACTACTGCCTATCCCCATTCACCTGACACTCTTCGTTGTGTATGATTTGCTATTCTGAAAACACAAATATGCTTCATGCATCCCTGCATTATTCAGGCTGTGTTTCTCAGGCCTGCCACAGTGCCTGGAACAGAGTGGAAATCAATATTTTCTGACCTTGAGGAGCAGTTTATGAGACAAAGATTGCAGTAAGCGCTTTTTATCTGTTATCTTGTCCATGACAGCTCTGCTAGGTAGACACCATTATGACTTATTTTTAGATGAAGGAACTGTAGCTCAGAGTGTTTCTTGCAGCCTGACTTCCTCCCACATTCCTGCTACATTCAGAGGACGCATCACCCCTGAGACACACAGAATTCATCTCAGCCTTTCATCTCTGCTCCCCATCACCTCATCTCTACTCCATGTCAGTTATCTGTTGCTACAATAATGCCACATAACAAACCACTCCAAAAATGAGCAGCTAAAACAACAATCATCAGTTACTTCTCAGGAATCTATAGGAGAGCTGTGGTCCCTCTTGTCTGGTTTCCCTAGTGGCACATTGCCTGAGGCTGGATGGCTGAGCATGGCTTCAGCTGGGAAGACTTGGATCTCTTCCACATGACCTCTGATCTTTCAGAAGGTGAACCTGTTGGAGGCAGAGGTCTGAGAGAGAGGGCACAAGCACACCAAGATCTGGTCACTTTTATCAAAGTTTGGCCAAACCAAGTTCCAAGTCTGGCTCCAGAGCCCACCCTAACAAGGTATTTGGTCTTGACCCCCTTGGAAATAGGCAGTGTTCAGGCAGGATCAGTTTTTAGTTTGCAAATTTCTATATGAGAACAGTGAATTGGGCATTAGTATGCTTGATGGTTTTGAGATGAGATAGAAGAGCCATTGAGAAGGGTGCTGCAAAATTCAAGTTCAGGATAACAGGCTCTAGAATTTGAGAAAGAAGGTCAAGAACAGAGTGAAATGAGATTTATCTCACAGGGAAAATCCATGGCGAAATGTCAAAATGACTTTGTTTCTAACCATGCAAATGGGAGAACGGCAGTACCACACCTAGAAATGGAAAAGAACATTTCTATTCTTTTTAGTTTGGTAAGAATATTACGGGGGGAGAGGATAGAACACTATGCCTCCCCCACCCCACCCCCAAAAAGCTCTGTTTTTTTTTTTAATGAAAAAATAAATAAAAGCAGGAAGTTCATAATTAAAACCTTGGAATGCTTAAGTATTGCAACTGTCAGATAATGGATACAGAGTGGAGCGGTTTGATCAGAAATTCCCGGAGGATGGCCCACTTCGTGCTTCACTTCCCATGGTGTTGACCAGCCTGGATCCTCTAGGACAGCATTCTCAAACTTTAGTCTCAGGAACCTAAAAATTACTTGGGACCCCAATGAGTTGGTTTGTTGTTATTTTTTAAAATATATTTTATTGATTTTTTTAAAGACAGGAAGGGAGAGAGATAGAGAGTTAGAAACATCGATGAGAGAGAGACATGGATTAGCTGCCTCCTGCACACTCCCCATTGGTTATGTGTGCACAACCAAGGTACACGCCTTTGACCGGAATCGAACCTGGGACCCTTGAGTCCGCAGGCCGATGCTCTATCCACTGAGCCAAATCGGTTAGGGCGAGTTTTCTTTTATATATATATTTAAAATATAGAAATTGTAATGTGTGCTAGATGGTGTTCTAGGATAAGACATTCACCAGCGAATATACAGATTTGACAAAGCCCTGCCCTCCTGAGGTTTACATTCAATTGAGAGGAGTGAATATGTTAAAAGATAAACTTGTAACATGTCAGATAGAAAATAATAAATACCGTGGAGGAAAATCGACTAGGGTAAGAGGTATGGAGAGCTGGCCTCCTCTGGCAGGAGGCACCTGAAGGAGGTTGGCTGTGTTGGACTCCAGCTGTGGGACCTCATGGTGGAAGCAGACTGGACTCACACAGCTTCCTGCTTCTGTTCATCCCCATGAAGCAACCAGCCACAGATCAAGTCTGTTTTCTTTCTCACAATCTATTGCTAATCACCAAAAAAGGAAAGCTGTCAGGGCTCTGTACTGAGTGCCAAGTAATACTTTGAATTTAGTGCTGGGAACCTAGAATAACCTCTGACATGGATTTAGCAGAGTGCTATGTAACTCACCAAAACCAACATTTGGAGCATTTATTGTGTTTCAGGCCCTGTTTAAGCCCTGGAGTCACGGCCCTGCAAAACTGCCTCTGAGAGTTCACTGGGAACCATTTCATAGAAGCCAACCTCCCTGCCTTCCTGCCGTCCATCCGCCCTGGCACTCAGACACTGAAATAGCTCCTGCTCATGTCCATACATACCTCTTGCTATTCAAATCAATTTGATGTCTAAGTTGGCATAGCATGAGTTGGGATAGCAGGTTTGGACACTAATAGGGCATTATCTGAATTGAATTGATTCCCAAGTTTGGATAGTAAATAGAAGATTCAATAGAAGGGAAAGAGGCACTGTGTCCCAGGCCCCGTGGATAAAAAGACAAATAAGACATAGTCTCTGTCTGAAGTGCTGGCAAGGAAATAGTGAATAAGCAATTCCAGTTCAGCATGAGAAGTGCCTTAAGAGAGAGCTGCACAGAATGCTTCAGGTGCAGGAGGAGCAACCCCTGCTCTGCAGGACTGAGATTTTGTTTTGAAGGACAAATAGGTGTATCCCAAGTTAGCGAAGGTGAGCTAGGGAGAAGTATGGGCAACGTCCGAAACTTCTGAGACGCCATGCCACAGTGGGTGACTGTGACCAGGGAGTGTAGCCGGGGAGTGACAAAAGAGGAAGTAAGAAGAAGGACCTTAAGTGCCATGCTGAGATATCTGAAACCCATCCTGTGGGTGAAAAGCATGACACGACCCTAATTTCTAGAAAATTAAGTTCACATTGACAATGTTATTGTAATAGCTTGAAGGGTTGTAATTGACTACTCATCTGAGACCTGTCATCTTTGTCATCCCGGTGTCTAACATCAGACCTGTCACTTGATAGGTGTTTGTAACTGTTTATTAACATTAATACAATTCAGGTGGTTGAAAAAGTCAAGTTTGTAACAGAATTTCAAGAGGCAGTCAAAACAGTTATGGGAATTCTCTTCTCTTGAATGAAGTTGACATTCTTCTTCCCAAGCAAACCTTCCCTCTCTTCTCTGTCACTATGTCATGTGTCCGGTCACCCCATTCTTGAATCTGGTTTGTTACCCACCTTCCTCTATCTAATTGATTACTAAGACCTGACCACTCTTTTTGTTCCTTGAATCCATACCCATTTTTCCATGCCCATCACTATTTATATATCTCTCATCTGGATTATACTTACAGATACTCTACTTGTCTCTCTGTGGCCCCTCTCCCACTCTGTCTCCCCCGCCACGCACCCGCCCCAAACACACCGCCCGCTCCTGTTCATTCTCTACCAACATCCAGACTGATGTTCTAAAACATAGCCCTACTGAGTCCTTCCTACAGAAATACAAGTCTCACCAGGTTGGAGAGTGTGGTTATTAAATAAGGGGGAAAGTATTTTTAAAATTTAAATAAGTGGTTTTTGTGTAGGAATTCACTGTGCTGCGGCCTTGGGCCAAATTCTATCCTAATTGCTTGTCTGCAATTCTGCCCGAGGGGAAAGCACAGGTTTTCGTTCTTTAGTTTGCAGGTGGAACCTTGCTTACCATGGTCTCTGTTAAGTAATTTGCATCTTTCTTTGAGGATATTTATAAGAGTTCATTTGAGCCAATAATTTGCATCTTGGCTGGCCTCGAAGGTTTTAAATTTATTTTCTATCCTTCCTTTCCTCCTGCTAATTATCATTTCTCAAGAGAAGCACAGCAGGGGAGTCTCAACTTACCCGTATACTCAAACACTGGAAGTCTATTTTCTCCAAATTCCAAAACAGGAATTTATAAAAATTATAAAATATATGCCCTGAAACAACTATTCAGCCTAAATCCCTTCTTTTATGGCTGAGGAAGCTAAGCTAAGGCCAGATTCACAAAGGGACTTTTAGGGAGACACAGAGAGAACCAGAGATGGAATCAGACCCCTCAGGGCTCTGGCTCTCGGTCCCAGGTTCCATTGACCAAGGAGGGATAGGAGAAGCAGAAGGGAGCACCTGGGGGAAATTCTGTGCCTTTTCCCCCAGAACTGTTTTCCTAATAGACCATCTATCAACACCTCTTCGTTTTGCTATTTCTCCAAGGATTCTGCACTAGAATGGAGGTATAGAAGGAGGAAGAATTGTTATATGTTAGTTTCTACTGTAATTTACTTTATTTTTTAAAATTTTTCAATTACAGCTGGCATTCAATATTAATTAGTTCAGGTATATAGCATAGTGGTTAGACATTTATATACCTTGCAAAGTGATCCCTCTGATGAGTCTAGTACCCACCTGACATTATACACAGCTGTTATATTATTGGCTATATTCCTTATGCTATGCTTTACATTCCTGTGACTATTTTGTAACTGCCAATGTGTACTTCTCCATTTAAAATGAACATTTCCTTAGGGGTGACACATTAAACATGCGTTGTTCTTAGACATAATCCCTCATAGCTAGACTGCAAGCCTGCTGGTTTCCCTCCTAGAAGGTTGGGCAGGTGGGAGGCTTCCTTGTTAAGGCACATATCTTACCACCCTGTGATTAGGTCCCAAGGAGTTCATTGCCCTCACTCGTGCCTATGTAGGCACACCCAGACTCACCCACTCTTCACCCCTTCCCACCACACACATACACACCCCTTCAACATGTCCCTGGGGATGGCTGGAGGTATCCTGGCTGGCCCTGCCTCCAGGCTCAGACTGAGCTCCAAGGACACAGTTCTGTGACCTATCTAAGTAACTTATCCAAGCCTTTAATTTTCTTTCATTTGAGAAATGGAGCTTAAAATAAATAACATGTAGGCTTATTCTAAGAATTCGATAAATTAAAGTACCTATCACAGTACCAAGCAGATTTTATATGTGTGTATGTGTGTGTCCTATTAAAGAGGGGATATGCTAATTGACTGCCATACCCTCACAAATATGGTGGCGCCCACATCCAATAAAGAGGGAGTATGCTAAATGATTGTCACGCCCTCAAATATGGCAGTGCCCACAGCCACAAGATGGCGGCATCCAGTCCCCTCAGCCCTGCCAGGGTGTCAGGTGTGCAGCATGCACCTGTCTCTGGACTTCCCCAGGCCCATCAGCCTCCCAGCTATCCAGGGCCAGCCTAAGATGCAGGCAAGCCTCAGATGGCAGCTGCCCAACCTCCCAGGGCCACCCAAGGCTCAGGTAACCAGGGTCGGCAGAGGTTTGCACTGCTAGCAGTGGCAGCAGCAGAGGTGTGATGGGGGCATTGCCTTCCCCTGATCACCAGGTTGCCTCCTGCCTCTGAAGGCTCCTGGACTGTGAGAAGGGGCAGGGTGGGCTGAAGTACCCTCCCCCATCAAGTGCATGAATTTACACACACACACACACACACACACACACACACACACACACACACACACATACACACTATAGGCCTAGAGAATCTTAGAAACTGTTCCCTATTGAAAAAACAAGCACAAAGGCTTGAAAAGTTGTGTGTGTGTGTGTGTGTGTGTGTGTATGTGTGTGTTAACTTCTCAAGCCTTTGTGCTTGTTTTTCTTTTTTTTAAATATTATTTTATTTTTTAATATATTTTATTGATTTTTTACAGAGAGGAAGGGAGAGAGATAGAGAGCTAGAAACATCGATGAGAGAGAAACATCAATCAGTTGCCTCCTGCACATTCCCCACTGGGGATGTGCCCGCAACCAAGGTACATGCCCTTGACCAGAATCGAACCCGGGACCCTTCAGTCCTCAGGCCGATACTCTTATCCACTGAGCCAAACCGGTTTCAGCTGTGCTTGTTTTTCAATAGGGAACACTTTCTAAGATTCTCTAATATCCCTCCTCCTCCTCATTAAAGGTATCTGTGATCACTTATAAGCTTAAACCTGCTTGCATTCACCCTCTGTGATCACCAAAGAATATGTGAGGATTTATATGAGACAGCTTGAGCTTGTGAAACTGAAAAAGGTATACTGGACCCTGGCAGAGACGGGCCTTGGTAAACAGGGAAGCCCACTGCTCCTTCCATGCCACAGCCCAAAGTTCACTGTGGTATGGGAACCTTCTGTTAGCTCCTCCTGCAGTGCATAGATTCCCAGCTAGCCCAGAGTCCTCTGCCTTTTCCCAGGGGTTGACTTTCTATAATGCAGGTCAATCAGAACAAAGGTGACCCAGAGGCCACAGGGAAGTAATCCCTTAAGCTGGCAAAGTATATCATCAAGAGATATGGTGGCAGCTGATGGCTGAGAGACTTCTACATCTTATCCCAATGTCTGTCTCTGGCCATGATAGGGGGTAGGCAAGTTCTGTGGGCTTCTGGGAACAGACAATGACAACATGACCACTGAAAGAACTGACCTTCTTAGGGATTTGGCTTCTCCCAGCTAAGGTTGCTCCTTACCCCAACTCCTGCCATATGTTCCCTTGATGAGAACCTTGTGTCTGATTTTTAAATGAAGTAATGGATTTGAAAGTATCTTAAAAGCTTTAAAGTACTTTACAAATACTATTTATTTAAGATAGAACTGTGATCACAACTCAGATATGCAACACTATTTTAGGCCCTAGAAAGACATCTACTTGAATGAAGATGTTTTCTCATTAATTCAATATATAGTTATTGAACCCATTGAGCACTACGTTGGGAAGTAGGGTCCAATAGGAAACGAAGACAAAGGACCTGCTGTTATGGAGCTTACAGTGTGGTGGGAGAGAAGGGTAATAAGCTAATAAATAAAATAGATCATATATTACAGAATGTGATAAGTGATCTCAAGGAAATAGGAAAAGATGCTATGGGCTATAGGACATCATTTTAAATTTAGATGCAGTAGTCTCAAGATGATTCTTAGAGAGATGATATTGCAACTACGATTTGAAAGAGGAGTAGGAGCAGACTGTAGAAAGATCAAGAAAATGATCACCCCAGGCAGAAAGAATTGCAAGGGCCAGAGCCCTGAGGCAGAAACAAACTTGTCTTGCTCTCAGAGTAGCAGGAAAGCCAAGGTAGTCATAAGGCCACTGAGCCAGCGAGAGGAGAGGAGAAGATAAAGTCCCAGAAATAGGCAGTAGCCATATCATGTAGGACAGGGTAGTGGGTTAGGATTTTATTCCTTTAGGACAGAGTAGGGGGTTAGGATTTTATTCCATATAAGAGTGATAGTAAAAAGGATTTAGCAGGGCAGTCACATAATTTGTATTTTTAAGCAGATCACTCTTACTGCTTTATGAAGAAGATACTATAGATCAGCAAGAGTAAAAAAGACAGAGAAATTAGAGACTATTCCAGTGGTCAGCAAACTGCGGCTCAAGAGCCACATGCAGCTAGCGAGCCTCAGTTTGCTGCTCTGTTGACTAATGAGTTTGCCGATCACTGGTCTAGGCAAGAGGAGAAGATTCAAAGAGTACAAAGGAAGAGGCGGTAGGAAGAGAGGGATGCATTTAAACATTTTAATTTAAGTATAATATCATAATTTAAAAGTAAGTTTTACTTTCGTAACTTGCTGGTGTCAGAGAAATGGAAGGGAAAGAATCAGGCAGGACTTCCAGAAAATAAATTTGTTGGATGGTTCTTACCAGAAATGGGAAGAGTAGGATTAAAGAGAGTTTGGGGATAAAAGCAGGAGTTCTGCTTTAGACAGATTAAGTTTGAAGATATCTAAGCAGGGACATTGAGTAGGCAGTTGGATAAATTAGTTTGGGATTAAGTAAGTATATCAAGATAGGACATTATTCCAGATATAAATTTGGAATTCATCATTATTTAGAATTTACATGGGATTCAGAGCTATGTGATAGAATGAGGTGACTTGGGAAGTGATTGTAGAGAAAAGAAGAGGTATGAAGTCAGAGCACTGAAAGATAGATGATGAGAAGGAACCAGCACTGAATGCTAAGAAAGAAAGATGGGAGGGGTGCTCCAAAATGAAGAGAAGAAAAAGTTTCAAGGGGTTGAGTAGGTTGAAAACTGAGAATGGACCCTAGGATTTATAAATATGAAGTTTGTCAGAGACCTTGACAAGAACTGATTTAGTGGAGGGACAGGGGAATTTAGACCAGTGAAGAACTAAAGCTGATTAGAGTAGCTTGTGGGTAATTGGAGGTGAGGGAAGTCCTCTTTTACGGGGTTTTGTTGTAAATTGAAACAGAAAAATGGAGCCACACTAGAAAGTTCTATTTACTGTGGGTAATGATCCAATAGGGAGGGAGAGACTATTAAGGCAGGAGAGGAAAGATAATTTCATGTGCTATTTCCTTGAGTTGTAAGAGGGAATTAGATTCACTAAAAAAGCAGAGAGCAGGAGAGAAGGCAGAGTATATGGGTTTAGGTGCATTTGGTAGATTTTGTGGTTAGAAAACCCATTCATTCATTCATTCATTCATTCATTCAGCAAATACTGGCCTGTGTGCTAGTTTCTATCCTAGGAAAAAGACATGCAGCAATGAGTTAAACAGTTAAGACAGAGATCATGCCCTCATGGAATTTATATTCTATTGAAGGAAGTCAAGCAATATATGGTAACAGATGAGTTTATGATAGGTCAGATAGAAAATAGGAAGCACTTCAGAGGAAAATGAATGAGAGCAAAGGGATTATAGAGAGCTGAAAAAGAGGTTGCCATTTTTTTGTCAGGTTGTCAAAAAAGGCTTTCATGATCAGGGAACATTTGAGAACAGACCTAAAGGAAGTGAGGGAGGAAGCCATGGAGAAATCTTGGGGAAGACAGTTGGATTGCAAGCAAAAGAAACAAAAAGTGTCCAATTTCTGGGGCAGGATAATGCTTGTCATAATTTGAGGAACAGCAAGGAGACCAGTATAGCTGAACAAAATAAACAAGGTAGGAAAGTTGTAGGAGAAAAGGACAGAGAGGCAACGGGGGAAGCTCACATGTGCTCTGGAAAGCAAAGACTTGAGTTTTACTCTCAGTGAGATGGCAAGTCACTCCTGAGTTTTGAGCAGACATGTGACATGATCTGACTTACATTTTAAAATGATCCCTTTGGCTGGAAGGGACTATGGGAATCAAAGTGGTCACCAAGTGGGAGACTGTCACAATAATCCAGAGAGGATATATAGTCTCAGGTTGCTCCTATTTTCTCAGTAAAATAAGAGAAAAGATCTTCATAGGAGAGTGAGGAGGATATGATGGAGGCTTGAGGAAAGAGAAGGTATGATAATGGTGGGTGACGAATTGATTAAGGAACTATGGTAGGATTTCTACCCAAACATCTAGAATAATAAGCAGTTTGATAAAAAATGCTTACTTACCTCAGAACCTGTGAGACTTATCTAAACTGTACACCTTTCTTTATTGTGTCCAGTTTCTCTCCCATCACCCTATTTCTTGCCCTCTAACTCTAGGTGACCTCCAGTTGACCCACAGAATCCAAACATTTATTAAGAAAAAAATGACAACCCACTGGCTCATCAGCTTCTTATACGAAAGTCTTTGGAAGGTCTTAAGGAGGCCCTTAGAGTGCCTATTTCTCCTCAAGAGACTGTTATACATGTGTGTATCATTTCACAACCTCATCCTCCAGTCAGTGAGGGAGGACCATAAAGTTCCATGCTCTTATTAAGACCATCCATGAAACAGACCTCATCAGTATTTGAGGGAGACTCACAGGGTTCTTCATACTTTCTGCCCCAAGACACCACTCACCTCACAATAGACTGAGCATTCCCAATACGTCCTCAATTAGAACTGATGACCCCTGAAATGACCAGTAGAACTAATCTCATCTTGACCCAAAATTCTAAGACTCTAAGGTCTTCTGAAAAATAGCATATTTAAGGACAAGGTAGAAATGGATTACATCGGTTCTGTCTATTTCCCACTGAACAGATCACAGGTCATTGGATGCAGCCCAACTTCAAAGGAGGCTGTGGATGTGTAACTAGGGATGAGGAAAATGAAATGGCATTTGATGAGCACAGACAGACATTGTCTCTGCCATAAGCTGTCAGAGATAAAAACAAGTAGGCACACAGAGACAGTAGTGACACAGAGATCAAGGAGAGAGAAATCTTCAAGAAGGAGGAATTGATCAATGATGTTATGCTACAGAAAGGCCAAGTAAGATATGGACATAAAAGGTCTGATTTTTTTCAGTTAGGAAGTGCATGGTAACATTTTGAAGAGTAGTTTCTGTGAAGTTATAATGGTGTGAAAGAATGGTAAATGAGGAAGTAGACTATTCTGTAGGAGATCTAGTGAAGTAACTAGAAAAGGGTGCCTACGGAGAGAGATTTTTTTTTTTTTAATGCAGGCAAGATGTTTACAAGCTAAAGAACTCATAGTGAAGGAGAAAGTCAAGATAACAGAAAGGTGATAACTTATCAAGGAAGTCTAGAAGAAGCCAGGAAAGGATGAGGCCAGAGCACAGTGAATGTGTGAGTTTTGGACAGGAGGAATGGCATGGCCTCTTCTAAAATGTGTGGGAGTATAATAAGGGCAGGAACAGCTAAAGAAAAAGCTTGTAAGTGAGGAAAGGAAGTGAAGGGAGTTCATGTCTAATGGTGTTCATATTTCAAATGGTTGATCTGTTGTTATAAAGGGAATGATGAGATAATTTTAGGGGGTGTAAAATAGCTGCTATGTGGGAGATGTGGGGCTAACCATGAAAAGCAGTATTATATTTAGGGCTCAGCTGAGGTTGGAGACCCTAATGTGTAGTGGCATCAAGATGCACCATTGTGAGGTTTTCTCCACCAGTGCACTCTCCAGGGCAGAAAAGGATGTTTGAACTGATTTTTGTAGAGTGGAATATTGTGAAATAACAAGGGATTGGTGGATGAAGGTGCTGGTCAGTGGTCTAGGATGCATAGGAAAGGAAGTGAGGCCAAGAAAAGGCTGATGGTCTGGGAGAAAGTAGAGGCGGGGGATGGACAGCATGAGGAAATGGAAGAACGAGAACAAAGGAGTGAGAAATGAAGAATAAGATGTTGTTGTTGTAGAAGATAGGATATCAGAGTTTTAGATTTATAGTAAGGAACAGTTTTAAAGGGAGAGGGAATCCAAAGTATGGCCATGAGAGGGAGTTGCTAAAGTGATTTGAAAGTAAGGTACTGTGGAGTAGAAGAGGTTGCAGAGCTCAGGCTCTTCATGCATTTGGGGTAGCATCCTGGAAATAGTCAGTTATTTAGACTAGGAGTTGGTAGTATAAGCTACAAAGAAGGAAGGGTTGGGTTTTTTTTTTTGTTTTGTTTTGTTTTGCATAAAAGTGGAATTATAAGAGTCTGAAGTGGCAATGAGGAGCTAGAAAAATATAAACCCCTCTTTTTATTTTATTTTCCTCCACCTAGTTTATGTCCTTATCATCCTGTTTGAATGATAGAAATATTCTAATAGGTTTCCCTGATTTTGGTCTCTCTCCCAAGTGTCTATGATACACATGACTGCCAGTTAATTAATCTTGTTGAACAGCTTGATCATTGCTCACCCTTGCTCAAAATCGGCAGTAGCTCCCTATCTGCCTGTAAATAAAATCCATCTTCATTAGCCCCACCCTCAAGGTTCCAAGCACAAATCTGCTTTCAATCTAATACTTTGTTTTATGCATCTAGTTTGAGGCATAAATTTGATGCCTCAAATTGCTTTAAATTTGATACTATGTTATTAACACTAACCTTGGAGGACTTTCCCAAATATGGTTTTGTTAACTGTCAGGAATGTTCTTCCCACCTATCTCAGAATGTCGTTCTTCAAAGGCCAATTCAAATGCAGATTAGCTTCTGCCTCCTTAAATAACATCTCTATTCCCTGTTCTTCTTTTGTAAAAAAAAAAAAAAAAAAAAAATCACATTAAGCTTTATATCTTAGTCAGTCAAATATCTATTAAGCAAGAACTATTCCTAAGTTATCATTGCATCTCAGCCCATGGCACCCCCAGCTCATAACACCCAAGTCTATCTTGCCTTTGTAGGTGTCCAATGTCTGCTGGCTAAATGCATGCATGAGTTCATGAATAAATAAATGACTGGGTGAATAGAGCTCTTATGATGTTCTAGTAGTTTAGGGCCAGAGTTCTTCGCTAGAGGATGATCTCCTCAAGGCGAAAGGTTGATTTTGTGTGTGTGTGTGTGTGTGTGTGTGTGTGTGTGTGTGTGTGTTGGGGCAAAAGTAGGTTTACAGTTGTTTGTATGGAAGATAATAGAATAGTAAATAAATAATAATACAAGAAAAAACTCTATCACACACACACATACATATGTACATGGAGAGAGAGAAAGACAGAGAAAGAGAGAAAGGCATAAAGACAGAGAGATTATACAGTAGAAAAAAGATCAGTTGCTTCAAAAATACTGTGAAACAAACAACACCAAAACTGAGTAACTTAAAACAACAATCATTTGTTCTCATGGTCTGTGATTGAAGGAGGGTTTGTTGATCTAGGCTGGGCTGAACTGGGGTTATTTGGTTCTGCTCCAAGTGTCTCTTATCTTAGCTAAGGCATGTTTTGTGGTTGTTTTTTTTTCCCCCATGGCAATGTCAGAAATAGATTTTTTTTACCCTTAATATTTAGCACTGTTCTGGGAACATTATACACAAAGAACACAGTAGATATCCAAAAAAACCTTGGCAAATGCAATTGAATAAAGCAGCTTCACACCTAAGTCATTCTCCCTGTCTCAACCCCCAAGTACTCAAGAGAGTGAACAGGGTTTTTGATAGCAAATGGCTGTTTGTATCCTGACTTGAATGAAATGCTGACTCTTCTAACAACTGGACATCAACTCCCTTAGCAGAGGCCCATTTACTCATTTAATTATTTGAGTCATTGAATCATACCAAAAATTGTCATTGATCTATGTAATAACTTCATTCTAGACAATGAAGGGGAAAAGCCATCTTTGAGAAAAGCAGATATTTCGTTTTTATAAAGTAACCTTCTCCTTTTCTCTTGTTTGGCCAGGCTGTGACAACATGCTGATGGGCATAAAGTCGCTGAAAATAGTGAAGAAGACTCAGGACACAGATGGCTCTTGGATGAAAGATGCTGTCAGCGACTCTCCGAAGGTTTATTTCTTAATCGGATCCAGAAACAACACCGTTTGGGAATTTGCAAACATGCGGGCACTCCTGGAGGATAGCACTAAGCCAGGCCCCCGGAAGCTGATTTTACCACAATCCTGGCAGGGAACAGGCCAAGTAGTCTACAAAGGTTACCTATTTTTTCATAACCAAGGGACTCCCAATGAGATAATCAAATACAATCTGCAGAAGAGGACTGTGGAGGATCGAATGCTACTCCCAGGAGGGGCAGGCCGAGCCCTGGTCTACCAGCATTCCCCTTCAACTTACATTGACCTGGCCGTGGATGAGCATGGGCTCTGGGCCATCCATGCAGGGCCAGGACTCCATAGCCATTTGGTTCTCACAAAAATTGAGCCTGGCACGCTCGGAGTGGAACACTCATGGGACACTCCATGCAGAAGCCAGGATGCTGAAGCTGGGTTCCTCTTGTGTGGGGTCCTCTATGTGGTCTATAGTTCTGGTGGCCACGGCCCACATCGCATCACCTGTGTCTATGACCCACGGGGCACTATCAGTGAGGAGGATCTGCCCAACTTGTTCTTTCCCAGGCGGCCGAGAAGTCATTCCATGATCCATTACAATGCCAGAGATAAGCAGCTCTATGCCTGGAATGATGGAAACCAGATCATTTACAAACTCCAGACCAAGAGAAAGCAGCCTGTGAAGTAATGCATTACAGCCGGAGGGAGAGAGCCTCAGCCTTGGAAACTGCTCTGCAGGACACTGAGGCCACTTTGCAATACTGTCTCCTGCTAATCACACACACCGATAGGGTCTAGAAGTCGGAATGCACGTGCATCTTCCCAGATGTTGCTGCCTTAGAGATCTTCCAAGAGCTCAAATGAGAGTCTGTCATTCAGAAATTTTCAACAACTTCCATTCATTACCCATCCAAACTTCTTGCGATCAAGGCCCTCCACATTCTGATCCAGTTTACTTCCAGCCTTTTCTTTTACTAGCATTGACTCTAACTCTACCCACCTCATCTCTCCAAGCAGTTAGAAATGCAGGCCACCTTCTAATACTGCTGGCTCTTCTCTCCTCTGGCCTTTGCTCAAATGCTTTCTTCTTTCACAAATGCCTTTTGATATTCTTCCATGTTTACTGCCTAACTTTCTTATTGATGTTTAATCTGGATTTCTTTCCCCTAGCTCTGCCTCCCTACCAAGCTAGGCAGATATAATAATAAGGTGAACACATTAACATTTGAATACCACCTTCCAGGTGCAAAGTGTTTGCACTTTTGCTACATCATTTAATTTTTATCATGGTGTTGTATGCCATTTTAGAGATGAGAAGAGCTTAGGTGAGCCATTCAAAATAACAGAGCTACAAAATGAAAGACAGAGCTATAAAATACTGCAAGTCCCATAATTTTTTCATTGCCCAAGGAAGCACCAAATACAGGGTGTCTCCATAAAAAAAAAGTATACACCTTTTAACAGCCGACAGCTCAATTTTTAAAATGAAATGTACTTTAATAAACACTGCTTTAATAAATATTCAAATTGTGTGTATGTTTGTTCACCCAATCTTTATAATGGTCTTCCCTTTAATCACTTTTCATGTTCACGGAAGACCTTCCTATAGGCCTTTCAAAAACTACTTCCTCTAGAACACCAGTCTGCAGATGAGAACCCTACCTCTAGTCTCATCTTGTCTTTATTCCCCAACATCTCTCTTCTTGCTTGAAATACAATAAAGCTGACACTAAGCAAACACACTTCATCAGGTTAATTTGCCTATATGTCCTCAAGCAAAGTAGTTTCAGGGAGTAAGGCCCAGGCCCCGGTTTACAGTGAACAAGCCTCAATACACTGAGGCTCTTGGCAAATATTCTGGAATCTGGATGGAAGCCAGATAGCCTTCAAGTGACTCCTTGCCACAGCAGGTGTGCCATGTGGCACAGGGGACAGAGGGCAGCTGTGCCTGGCCACAGGGTCTTCTTCAAAATCTTTCCCATGCATTAGTCCAATTCAGTCAGGTTGGGTCACAAGGGCAAGTTCTGGTGCCAGTCTGTGTCATGTGCTGAGGCCCCTGTGTTCCCAAGTTGGTCACATGAGAGGGTTTGCTTTGTATACTTGCAGCTGTTTTCCAGACTCTGCCAAGCTCAGGCCGGGGCCATAGGCAGTGAAGAGAGGTTTTCTTCTCTGTAGCATTTGAGTAGATCTTTGGCAGAATGGGGATTTGCTCACCCCATGGATACATTGCAATTACCCACCATTCTAATAGAGTGATTCAGAAAGCTCAAATCCATTGTAGAATGAGGCAGGAATGCATAAACATGATGATATTACCCGGTCCATGGGTTTGGCGACATTTCCTACCCTATGGATAAAAAAAGATGACCTATTTCCCAGGAAGAAAGGATGTGAGCTGTCTCACAGAAGAGGGGAGAGTGGAGTTATTTAGCGAGTGGAGCTTTATGCGAGTCCTGGGCACATGGTTCCTTTGGAAGCACAGAGGAGAGGTTACCTTTCATTTGTGATATGCTTTGTTTTTTTTGAATTGATAGTTGTGCAGGGTGCACTTTTGACTAACAGCCCACCTGGTGCCTGAAATTCCTGCAGCAAGAATGACTCTTTTAGGTCAAGACATTTTCTCCAGGAAGCCCCTATTAATGTGCCACTTTTGTACACTTCTGGCTTCTTCCAGGTAAATCGCCTTTTAGCTCTGGGGTTTTTGTTGGATTTTAGTCCACATTAAAATCCCTATGACCTATACTAATGGTTCTTAAACTTTACTGCATGTAAGAATCCCTTGAGGAGCTTTTAAAAATCCCAATGGTAGGCCAAATCCCCAACCCATCAAATCGGAACTTCTGGAGGTGGGACTCAGATACATTTTTGAGTCCCCTTCTTCACCAAAGTGCAAATATGCTTAAGAGCCAGTGACTGACACCATTCTTTAAAGTGATTTTTAAAAAAGTAATGGCATAGTTCTGAGAACAGATTAGCATCTTCTGAGGGCTGGGGACTGGGCAGTGGGTCCCATGGGACAATGACATGTGGGACTTGGGAATACCCATGAACCCGTGTGAACTGTGGCAGCCTCCTCCACAGAAGCCTCCCTGCTGCTATTTTAAGGAAGTGAAAGAGAACTGGAGGGTGTCCTGCTGTAACACAACTCTTGTGGGCCCCAGCCTTCCTCTGCTGGCTTTGCCCTTAGTCTGCTTCTGGCCAGGTTCCTGCAGTGGCCAGAGTCTCATATTTGCCAGGCTGGCTTAAATTCTGTTCATATGTACATCTTCTGGGCACACTGGTAATTTCAAACCACCATAGTAATTTGAAAAAAAAAGATGTGTCTTGTGGTGTTTGTCAACACTCTGGCCTGTGGAAAAAGAGAGAGAGAGAGAGAGAGAGAGAGAGAGAGAGAGAGAGAGAGAGA